>CM074724.1:187524694-187955904 GCA_037306005.1 Rhinophrynus dorsalis | reverse complement strand
CATATCTATGTATGGTACTATGGATACTAGTGGACAGTGGTACAAGGTTGGTGCGTCAGACAGTGTATGTGTGGTACTCTGGATACTAGTGGACAGTGGTACAAGGGTGGGAGGTCAGACATTGTATGTGTGGTTCTCTGGATACTAGTGGACAGTGGTACAAGGGTGGGGGGTCAGACAGTGTATGTGTGGTACTCTAGATACTAGTGGACAGTGGTACAAGGGTGGGGGGGTCAAACAGTGTATGTGTGGTACTCTAGATACTAGTGGACAGTGGTACAAGGGTGGGGGGGTCAGACAGTGTATGTGTGGTACTCTGGATACTAGTGGACAGTGGTACAATGGTGTGGGGGGTGTCAGACAGTGTATGTGTGGTACTCTGGATACTAGTGGACAGTGGTACAAGGGTGGGGGTCAGACAGTGTATGTGTGGTACTCTGGATACTAGTGGACAGTGGTACAAGGGTGGGGGGGTGTCAGACAGTGTATGTGTGGTACTACTGTCCACTAGTATTCAGAGTACCACACATACACTGTCTAACCCCCCACCCCTGTACCACTGTCCACTAGTATCTAGAGTACCACACATACACTGTCTGACCCCCCACCCTTGTACCACTGTCCACTAGTAAGTGGACAGTGGTACAAGGGTGGGGGGTCAGACAGTGTATGTGTGGTACTCTAGATACTAGTGGACAGTGGTACAGGGGTGGGGGGTTAGACAGTGTATGTGTGGTACTCTGAATACTAGTGGACAGTGGTACAAGGGTGGGGGGCAGACAGTGTATGTGTGGTACTCTGGATACTAGTGGACAGTGGTACAAGTGTGGGGGGGTCAGACAGTGTATGCGGGATCTCCTGCTGTCAGCACAGAGCTGATTTCATGAGAAGGGGAAGGGAGGGTGAAATTTGAAAGCGAATATCTCTCAGACCATAGCGATTTGAGAGATAGGATTGGTAGCATGTAGTTTAATTTTTAACCTCTACAAAATTGTTTATGGGGTAATACTGACCCTTTAATATCACCGTAACAGTCTCTCCACAAGAAGCCAAACACACTAATATTTAAAATTTGACTTTATTTCAAACAGTAAAACACACAACGTTTCAGCCCAACTTTGGACTTTCCTCACGGACAATCAGACTTATAGAACTGACCACATATAGATTTTTTATACTCACCATCTTTGAATATGGTGCCGAGTCCTCATGTGTGCATCACCAAGGCAACCACAGATGCTAACACGGCGTCCGATCCAAACATAGTGATATTAGCTCATTAAGGACCAGCTGTCCAGAGAAGTTACCTTCCTTTAAGGACTAGTTTGATCTTTGCTGACGCGCCGGTACACGTGACCTGTTATGCGTACCGGCGCGCCGCTTTGAGTCCTAAGAGAGATCGCTCCGATCTTGGAGCGATAAATTTTTGGCCCCGTTTTTACTTACAGCTCTCCCGGTAGAGCGCTGTAAGTAAAAAGTACGTGACGTTCTATGACCGGCACTGTTCCTTAAGGGTATAAGGATCGTGACAGTCATAGTACATCACGTAGTCCTTAAGGGGTTAACAATCAATCTCATCTGCATTGACAAATACAATTTATAACGTATGAGACTGAACTCCTCATTGAGCCCCTTCGGTGCTAGAGCTTACATGGTATAAATCCAAAACATGTCTTTGGAAAATAGTTTGAGTCAAAAAGAAAACATTAAAACTCTTTAAGCTTATGAGACAAGCAATTGTGAGGAGCACCTATTAAGCGATAAAGATAAAATGTCTTGTTCTAGGCTTGGTAGCCTCTCAGTGGCACTACAACTCATGTTTTTAACTCCCATGTGCCATTTCCAAAAAGAAATTTTCATATTCAAATCAGAGTGGTCCTGCCCACAGACAATCCAGCTCCAAAATGTAAGGCAAATCGTCTAGCACCAAAGAAACAGCGCAACGACACACGTACGTTTCAGCCTATCTGTGCCTTATTGGTGTGGTGCAGATGATTCACTCTAGGTTGATGGAGAGCAAGAGTTTATGCCTGGGAAGCCCTTATACTTTGGAAGGCAAACAATTGTGAGGGACACCCTTCCAGTGCAGACAAGATAAAGTGTCTTTTTCTAGGCATGGTAGCCTCTCAATGGTGCTATAACTCATGTTTTTCACTGTCATGTGTCTTTACAGAGAGAAAATGTCCATATTCATATCAGATTGATCCTGCCCTCAGAGAGCTGAGCTCCAAAATGCAAGGCAAATCCTCTCCGCACGAGTAAAATAGCACAAACACAGATGTATATTTTGGTCTACATGGGCCTTATTGGTATGGTACAGCTGAATTCCTCTAGGCACATGGTAGCAAGGGCCGATGCCTGGGATGTGCTTATACTTTGGGAGACAAACAACTGTGATGAGTACCCATCAAGCGCGAACAAGATAAAGTGCTTTGCTTTAAGCATGATAGCCTATCAATTGTGCCATTGCAGAGAAGACATTTCTATATTCATATCAGACTGGTCATGCCTAGAGACAGTCCAAAAACAAAAATTTCAGGCAAATCCTCACAGATGTACATTTCGGCCCATATTGGTTTCGTCAATGTGGTGCAGCTGAATCTCACTAGGCACATGAAGCAAGGGCCTCTGTCTAGTATACCCTTATATTTTGGGAGCCAAACAATTGTGAGAAGCATTGTTTCAGCATGAACAAGATAAAGTGTCAGACTATGTGTGTCTCATTGGTGTGGTACAGCTAATTCACTCTACCCTGATGGAGAGCAAGAGCCCATGCCAGGGATGCCCTTATACTTTACGAGACAAACAATTGTGAGAAGTAACCATCAAGCGCAAACAAGATAAAGTGTCTTGTTCTACACATGGAAGCCTCCCTTGCGCCATTACAGAGAGAAAATTTCCATATTCATATCAGACTGGTCCTGCCCACAGACAGTCCAGCTCCAAAACATCTAGCAAAAGCTCTCCACACAAGAAAAACAGCACAACCACAGACGTACGTTTTGGCCTATGTGTGCCTCGTCGGTGTGGTGTAGCTGAATCCCTCTAGACACATGGATGCAAGGGCCCATGCCTGGGATGCCTTTATACTTTGAGAAAAAAACAATTGTGACAAACACCCATCAAGCGTGAACAAGATAAAGTGTCTTGTTTTAGGCATGATAGCCTCTCGATGGTGCTACAACTCATGTTTTTCACTCCCATGTCCCATTGCAAATAAGAAATTTCCATATTCATATGTGACAGGCCCTATCCACAGATAATCCAATTTCAAAATGTTAGGCATAACCGCTCCGACACACCCACGTTTCAGGACATGTGTTCCTCATTGGGGTGGTACAGCTAATTCCCTCTACCCTGATGGAGATCAAGGGTCCTGCCCACAGACAGTCTAACTCCAAAATGTCAGGCAAATTCTCTACAGACAAAAGAAACAGCACAAGTACGGACATACGTTTCAATCTATGTAGTCATCATTGGTATGGTGCAGCTGTTGCTCTCTAGGATGATGGAGAGCAAGGGCTCATGCCTGGGATGCCCTTATACTTTGAGAGACAAACAATTGTGAGGAACACCCATCAAGCGTAAACAAGATAATGTGTCTTGTGTTAGGCATGATAGCCTCTCAATGGTGCTACAACTCATTTTTTTCACTCCCATGTGCCATTGCAAAGAAGAAACTTCCATATTCATATCAGACAGGTCACCCACCACAAACAGCTCAACTCCAAAATGTTAGGCAAATCCTTTCGGATGAAAGAAAGAGCACAACCACAGAACTACATTTCTGACTATATGTGCCTCGCCAGTTGGGTGCAGCTGATTCTCTCTACCCTGCTGGAGAGCAAGGGCTCATGCCTGGGATGTCCTTTGGGAGACAAAGAATTGTGAGGAACACCTTTCAAGCACGAACAAGATAAAGTGTTTAGTTCTAGGCATGGTAGCCTCTCAATCGTGTTACAACTCACGTATTTCACTCCCATTGCAGAGAAGAAATTTCCATATTCATCTCAGACTCGTCCTGCCCAGACACAATCCAAATACAAAATTTCAGGAAAATCTTCTCCACACAAGAGGAACACCACAAATGTTTGTTCTAGTCCATACCGGCCTTATCAGTGTGATGCAGCTGAATCCCTCTAAGCACACGAAACAAGGGCCTCTGTCTAGGATGCACTTACACTTTGGGAGACAAAAAACTGTGAGGAGCACCATTTCAGTACAATCAAGATAAAGTGTCACACTACATGTGCCTCGTTAGTGTAATACCCTGATGGAGAGCAAGGGCTCATTCCAGGGATGCCCTTATACTTTGGGAGACACACAATTGTGAGAAGTAACCATCAAGCGCAAACAAGATAAACAGTCCAGCTCCAAAACATCTAGCCAAAGCTCTCCACACAAGAAAAACAGCACAACCACAGACCTACGTTTTGGCCTATGTGTGCCTCGTCGTTGTGGTGTAGCTGAATCCCTCTAGACACATGGAAGCAAGGGTCCATGCCTGGGATGCCTTTATACTTTGAGAAAAAAACAATTGTGACAAATACCCATCAAGCATGAACAAGATAAAGTGTCTTGTTTTAGGCATGATAGCCTCTCAGTGGTGCTACAACTCATGTTCTTCACTCCCATGTTCCACTACAAAGAAGGAATTTCCATATTCATATCAGACAGGCCCTGCCGACAGACAACTCAGTTTCAAAATGTTAAGCAAATTGTCTCCAACGAAAGAAACAGCACACCCACAGACATATGATTCAGACTATGTGTGCCCTGTTGGTGTGGTGCAGTTAATTCCCTCTACCCTGATAGAGACCAAGGGCCCATGCCAGGGATTCCTTTATACTTTGGGAAGTCTCCTTTGTGCCGTCACAGAGAGGAAATTTCCATATTCAAATAACACTGATTCTGTCCACAAACAGTCCAGCCCAGAAACATCAGATAAATCCTCTCAGGACAAGAGAAACAGCATAACGACAGACATACATTTGGGCTTATGTGGGTCTTGTTGGTGTGGTGCAGCAGAATCACCCTAGCCACATGGAAGCAAGGGCCCATGCCTAGGATGCCCTTACACTTTGGGAGACAAACAATTGTGGGGAGCACCCATCAGGTGAGAACAAGATAAACTGTCTGGTTTTAGGTATGACAGCCTCTCAATGGTGCTGCAACTCATGTTTTTCACTCCCATGTTCCACTGCAAAGAAGAAATTTCCATATTCATATGAGACAGGCCCTGCCCACAGACAATCCAATTTCAAAATGTTAGGCATATCCTCTCCGACACACCCACAGACGTACGTTTCAGACTATGTGTGCCTCGTCGGTGTTGTGCAGCTAATTCCTCTACCCTTATACTTCGAGAGACAAACAATTGTGAGAAGTAACCACCAAGCACAAACAAGATAAAGTGTCTTGTTCTACACATGGAAGGCTCCCTTGTACCATTCCACAGAAATTTCCATATTCATACAAGACTGATCCTGCCCACAGACAACCCATCTCCAAAACATCTGGCAAATCCTCTCCAAACAAGAAAAAGAGCACAATCACAGACATACGTTTTTGAACCTCGTAGGTGTGATACAGTTGAATCCCTTTATGCACATGGAAGCAAGGGCCCATGCCTGGGATGGCCTTATACTTTGGGAGACAAACAACTGTGAGGAACACCCATCAAGCAAGAACATGATAAATTTACTTATTTTAGGTATGGTAGCCTGCCATGTGCCTTTGCAGAGAAGAAATTTCCGTACTCATATTAGACTGGTCCCCCACCACAAACAGCCAAACTCCAAAACATTAGGCAAATCCTCTCCAAAGAAAAAAAACCAGCACAACCACAGACATACATTACTGACTATGCATGCCTTGTCGGTGTGGTGCAGCAGATTAACTCTAATCTGATGGAGAGCAAGGGCTCATTCCTGGGATGCCCTTATACTTTGGGAGACAACTGTGAAGAGCAACCATCCAGCACGAACAAAATAAAGTGTTTAGTTCTGGGCATGGTGGCCTTTCAATGGTGTTACAACACACATATTTCACTCCCCTGTGCCTTTGCAGAGAAGAAATGTCCATATTCATATCAGAGTGGTCCTGCCCAGAGACAGTTAAAATCCAAACTTTCAAACAAATCCACTCCGCACGAGAGAAACAGGATAACAACAGATGTATGTTTTGGCCCATTGTTGCCTCCTCGTTGTGGTGCAACTGAATCCCTTTAAGGGCATGAAGCATGGGCCTCTGCCTAGGATGACCTTATACTTTGGGAGCCAAACAATTGTGAGGAGCACCCTTCAGCGTGAATAAGATAAAGTGTCTTGTTTTAAGCATGGTAGCATTTCAATTGTGCTACAACTCATGTTTTTAACTCCCATGTGTCATTACAAAGAAGACATTTCCATATTCATATCAGACAGGTCTCACACCACAAACAGCGCTACTCTAAAATGTTAGGCAAATCTTCTGCGATGAAAGAAACAGCACAACCACAGATCTACATTTCAGACTATATGTGCCTCATCAGTGTGGTGCAGCTGATTTACTCTACTCTGATGGAGATCAAGGGCCCATGCCTAGGATGCCCTTATACATAGGGTTTTTTTTTTTTTTTTTTTTACATACTTTTTTTTACCCTTCAGTCAATTGTAAGTCAACAGGATATAAACTTTTCCCAAGGCCATCAAAAAGTCTTCATCCTACCTGGGATTTTCACCCAAGCTGACCACAAAAACATCATCATGGTAAATATTATTCATATATTTGCTAATTTTTTTTTTTTTTTTTTTTTTTTTTTTTTTTTTTTTTTTTAAATTCACCCTTCCCCCCAAAAAGCAAATATTTATACAAGCATATTCCACATTGAAAAATTCCACCATTTTTTGGCGACAACTTCTCCCACAGATTTTGTATCTCGCAAATAATAAATATACATAAGACTCAAAGCATATTTAAAACAATCCGCAATGCTCAGAACCTCATTTCTAACTAACAAAATATTTCTCATTTTCCATATAGCTTCTTTTATACAATTTATCACTAACCAACACCATACATATTTGTTTTTATCTTTACAATCAATACGGCCATATAAAACCGTCTCAAAATTTAAGGATTGCATGGATCCAAACCATTTAAGCATTGGCCCAACCCGTTCCCACATTTGTCTTGAAAAAGTACAATTCCAAAAAACATGTAGTGCTGTTTCATCCTCCCCGCATCTGTACCTTGGACATTTAGCACTACGTATTAAACCCCTCCTGTGCTGAAATGCACGTGTAGGCAAACACTCTTTAACAATACTCCACGCCAGATCTTTTTGAGTGTTACTCAGAGCACTACAGGCTATATTCGTCCAAACACTTATAGAGATGTTGCTATTAAAATTATATACATTTTGAACAATTTCTTGTTTTTTGAGTTCTTGATATATTTTTCTATGATCTATTAAAGTTTCTACCCCCATCGTTTTTAAATTAAATTCTCTAATTATTTTCTCCAACACTACATATTGCCATGGAGGAGGAAACGAATATGGTCTACTTAAAGAAATGCCCACCCACTTATATCTATGAAAAATATAACCAGTAGCATATCTAACAAAATCATCTAACACACATACTTTTTTACTGAAAACTCTCTTAATATAAAAAGCAAAATATTTCAAACTCAAAAACATCCTTATATCAGGAAAATTTTTCCCCCCATTTCTCTGTAGTTTACATATATCACTAAGTTTGACCCTTTCCATCTTGGATCCCCAAAAAAATAAAAAACAAGTTCTGATAATTCTTTTTAACCAAAGCTCTGGTGGAAAAAAAGACCATTGCAACATATAATACAATAGGCAAGATTACTTGTCTGATAACTAGAATTTTCCCTTCCATTGTTAACTTTCTAAAATTCCAAAACAATAATTTTTTTTTTAACTCGTTCCAATGTAGCTTGCCATATCTGGTCGCTCTTTAAATTTTTCGTAAAAATAATACCCAGAATTTTAATACTATCCTCACGTAAACACACATCTATCTCAAATTTACTCTCCCATCTACCATACAACATACACTCAGATTTCCCTAAGTTAACTTTAAAGCCACTTGCACTACAAAAACACTGTATTAACCTAAAGGCCCTTTTAATCGAAACAGGATCTGTACATAACAAGGATATATCATCCATGTACCCTAAAACTTTAACTTCCTGGCCCTTAGCTCCAGGAACTTGTACCCCTTTTATCCCTTTGTCTTTTCCTATTTTTAATAATAAGGGTTCAATGGCACAGATGAACAATAAAGGAGACAGAGGACATCCTTGTTTAACCCCTGAACAAATATCTACTCCTTCTGTGAAAAAACCATTAATTGAAACTACACTCTTACATCCTGCATACATCATTTTAACTTGTTTTCTCACTTTTTCTGGGAACCCTAATTTTTCTAAAACCTGAAATAAAAAATTATGAGACACCCTATCAAAAGCTTTTTCAAAGTCAATTGACATAAGGGCAACATCCTGTCCCCTATTTACTACATCACAAATCAGATCTCGAATCAGCACAAGATTTTGAGTTACACTTCTCTCTGGGATCCCACAAACTTGATTCATATTTATCACAGATGCAATTACTTTTTTCAGTCTACTTGCTATCACTTTAGCAAAGATTTTGTAATCCATGTTCAGAAGAGTAATTGGTCTCCAATTTTTTTATATCTTTCTTATCGCCTTTTTTAAACAAAAGATTCACCACTCCCTCCTTCCAGGAACTTGGTGATCGAAAATTTTCAAAACCTTCTTCCAACAAATCAAAAAAATCCTCTTTAATATAAGACCAAAAAGTCACATAAAATTCTACTGGTAAACCATCAGTACCTGGAGTTTTTCCTTTTTTAAAACTATTGATAACCTCCTGTATTTCTATTTGATTCAGCTTTGTTATCAATTTCTCCTGATCTTCCAAAGTAAATGATGTTACTTTACTTAAAAAATAATTTCCTAAAGAACAATCTATCTCCTTTAATGAAAAAAGTGCAGAATAAAACTCATGTGTTTTTTTTAAGATTCCTTCCAAATCCTTCTCACCCTCTAACGTATCTAGAATGTTCGTAAATTGATTTAATTTCTTGAAAAAAAATCTTGAACATTTTTCATCTTCCTCTAAACCAGTTACTCTACTGTTGAAAATAATTTGCTTTCCTTTCTTCTCTATATACATTTTAATCTTTTCTTTAACTCTGCCAATTTCTTCTTCCACATCTATATCTATAGACTTAAAATCATATAAAGTTTGCAGACATCTCTGCAATTTCTTATACTCATCTCTCTGTTTTTTTGCTTGAAGTTTACCAATACGGATAAAAAACCCTTTTGCTTTCCCTTTCATATAGTCCCACCACTCACAAAGATTCATTCCAAATCTACATTCTCTCCATTTTTTGTATAACTGTATAAATTCCATTCTTACTTCCTCATCCTCAAGTAAGGAAACATTCAGTTTCCAATAGGGTTTTTTTTTCTTCTTCACACCAGGAATCTCACATACACATTCAATCATTTTGTGGTCAGAAAAAATACTAAAATGTGTTTTAAAGTCAGACACCCGTATCCCCTTAGAAAAAAACAAAAAGTCTATTCGAGATTTAACTAAACTATTGCTCCAAGTATAACCATCATTCGTACTCCCTGTCACACGCCATGCATCCTGTAAATTATTATCAGCAATCATGTTCCTAAGAAGGCTCGCAGATCCATCTTTCCTAGAACTACTTCCCCCCAACCTGCTCTCATCAGGAAAGACACAGTTAAAATCTCCACCTATAATTAAAGGAACAGAACCCAGAAGAAACAAACTTAATATTTCAAAAAATTCTCTCCTTTGTCCCTTATATGGAGGTGCATATACATTTACAAATTTCAAAAACAACCCTTTAAGGTTAACAGAAACAATCAGTAATCGCCCTGGTATTATTTCTTCAATCCTATCTACCCGAAAATCTTTATTCCCAAATAAGATGGCTACTCCCACACTTTTGTTCTCATTTCCTCCTGACCAGACTGAAGGGCCCTTATTCCAATTTTCTAAATATTTTTTGTAATCTGTCTCCATTGGTATACCACATTCTTGTAAGAAAACAACATCAAATATTTCTTTTTGAAAAAAATCACACAGAGCCGCCCTTTTAAAAGGGTTTTTGATGCTCCGTGCATTTAAACTACAAACTCTCAACATTTAGTTCATTCCTTTCCTGGTCTCGATATACGTAGGTCCTCACTAAGTGGGGAAAACCCTGATTCTACATCTGATTGTACATCAGCCGAAATCGTTGGCAATATAATATTCCCAGGAAGGTCAGTATCTGGTATAACCTCTGACCCGTCCCCGGAAAGGATTGTCAATAAATCGTTGGGTCCAGATGGGAATAAACCATATTCTTCTTGTAATTCAAGTCCTTTTACGTAAAAAGGATTTGGAGCTAGTGCCTCCAAAGTTTGTTCGGAGCCTTTAGGCCTGGGTGTAGAGTCTTTTTCCACCCCACTCTTTTTTTTCTTTTTGTGACAAACCTTTTTAAAAGCTGGTTGTAGAGGGGTATCTGAAATAACTTCACCCCTTTCATTTTCTCCTTCCATGTCACTGTCCTCTCCACTCTGTTTTTCCAGGTTTCTTTTAGAAACAGGGATCACATTCTCTTCTGCCACGTCTTCAAGGATATCTCCTGCCTCCTCCACAGTCTGTGAGATTAATGGAACTCTAGCAGTCTCCAGTTCCTCAGGTCTTAAAATCCATGGAGGACCACTTTCAGGGTTTGGATTCCTCATGTAACCCGTTCTTTCCAACGTGACTTCCATAGGAGGGAAGTTTGCAAGGTCTTCCAATGTCACTTGCTGCCTTTCAGCTACTTCCTTTCCTTGTCCCCATGGACGTCTTCTTTCTCTATGTGGACACTCTTTAAATTGATGGTCTAGACTTCCACATAAGTTGCAAGACTTTTTCTGGCAATGCCCTGGATCATGACCCGATTGGCCACAAAATCGACATACTGCGTTCTCTACACAGCTTTCCGCCGTATGTCCATATTACCGGCAATTCTTACAATAAGGAGGCATACCCCTATAAAACAGAAAGCCTTTGTCTCTTCCCAACGAAAACATTGGAGGGGGTCTTTTCAATCCTCCATATCTGGTTACGTCCGAGTGGAAATTCACCACATATTTTCGCTTACCGGTCCACATTTTATATTCGTCGTAAATTCGTCCCACAAAACGAACTGTCTTACAATACTGGGATAGAAAAGTAAACACGTCCTTGTCCACTACCCGTGGATTGTACATGTGTACAGTTAGAACTGTCTCTTCATTTGCGAAGAGCGGAAGAACATTTACTCCCTTAAATCTTCCGATATCCTTACAATTCCGATACCTTTCATAGATCTGACTACAAATAAACAGAGAGGTGAAGGTAACGTCATATATTCCACGTCTCAGAAAATCCTGGAAACATAAAACCGTATCCAGGCTCACATGTAATACGTCCTTCAGCAGCACTTCCACAATGTATTTTTTTGCCTTCGATTGGCGATATTCTTCCTCCACCACAAAACGTAAAGTATCCTGTAGTCTAACATCAGTAGATTCGAAGTCTCCTCCTGTCGTATGCTGTGCCATTATGGCCCCCTCCCTAAAGCAGCAAGAAGCTGAAGATCCGAAGACCGATGCTCCAAGGCCAAGAGTACGGCGATAAGGCACTAAGACTACAACTCACTTCCTCCGTACAGGTCCACCCCCAATAGCAGCAAGAGGCTTTACTCCCCGAAAGGAGGATGCCCCAAGGCCGAGGATGAACGTTCCATCGGAACCTTCCGGCTTTGACCCCTAAAGATCTCAGCCAAAAGGCCTCATCAGTGTGGTGCAGCTGATTTACTCTACTCTGATGGAGATCAAGGGCCCATGCCTAGGATGCCCTTATACATAGGTTCCAGCACGTATTGGCCTCATCAGTGTGGGGCAGCTGAATCCCTCTAGGCACATGAAGCAAGGGCCTCTGTCTAGAATGCCCTTATACTTTGGGAGCCAAACAATTGTGAGGAGCACCGTTTTAGCATGAACAAGATAAAGGGTCAGCCTATGTGTGCTTCATTGGTGTGGTGCAGCTGATTCACTCTACCCTGATGGAGAGCAAGGACCCATGACAGGGATGCCCTTATACTTTGGGAAATAAGCAATTGTGAGAAGTAACCATCAAGCACAAACAAGATAAAATGTCTTGTTCTACGCATGGAAGCCTCTCTTGCGCCATTACAGAGAGGAAATTTCCATATTCATATCAGACTAGTCCTGCCCACAGACAGTCCAGTGCCAAAACATCTAGCAAAAGCTCTCCACATAAGAAAAACAGCACAATCACAGATGCACATTTTGGCCTATGTGTGCCTCGTCGGTGTGGGGTAGCTGAATCCCTCTAGGCAAGGGCCCATGCCTGAGATGCCTTTATACTTTGAGAAACAAAACAATTGTGACAAACACCCATCAAGCATGAACAAGATAAAGTGTCTTGTTTTAGGCATGATAGCCTCTCAGTGGTGCTACAACTCATGTTTTTCACTCCCATGTTCCACTACAAAGAAGGAATTTCCATATTCATATCAGACAGGCCATGCCCACAGACAACTCAGTTTCAAAATGTTAAGCAAATTGTCTCCAACGAAAGAAACAGCACACCCACAGACATATGATTCGGACTATGTGTGCCTTGTTGGTGTGGTGCAGTTAATTCTCTCTACCCTGATAGAGACCAAGGGCCCATATCAGGGATCCCTTTATACTTTGGGAAGTCTCCTTTATGCTGTTACAGAGAGGAAATTTCCATATTCAAATAACACTGGTTCTGTCCACAAACAGTCCAGCTCAGAAATATCCTCTCAGGACAAGAACAACAGCATAACGACATACATACATACATACATACATACATACATACATACATACATACATACATACATACATACATACATACATACATACATACATACATACATACATACATACATACATACATACATACATACATACATACATACATACATTTGGGCCTATGTGGGTCTTGTTGGTGTGGTGAATCACCCTAGGCACATGGAAACAAGGGCCCATGCCTAGGATGCCCTTATACTTTGGGAGACAAACAATTGTGATGAGCACCCATCAGGTGAGAACAAGATAAAGTGTCTTGTTCTAGGCATTGTAGCCTCTCTATAGTGCTACAACTGACATTTTTCATTCCCATGTGCCATTGCAGAGAGGAAATTTCCATATGCATATCAGACTGGTCACACCCTCAGACAGTCCACCTTCAAAACCTCAGGCAAATCCTCTCCGCACGAGAGAAACAGCACAACTACAGGTTTACGCTTCAGTCTATATGGGCCTCATTGGTGAAGTGCAGCTGATAGCCTCTAGGCTCATGGAGAGCAAGGGCCCAAGCCTGGGATGCCCGTATACTTTGGGAGACAAACAATTGTGAAGAGCACCCATGAAGCACAAACAAGATAAAGTTCTAGTCATGGTAACCTCTCAGTGGTGCAACAACTCATGTTTTTCACTCCCACGTGCCATTGCAGAGAAGAAATTTCCATATTCATATCAGACTTGTCCTGCTCACAGACAGTCAAGCTCCAAAACGTCAAGCAAACTCTCTCCAATGAAAGAAACAGTACAACCACAGATGCACGTTTTGGAATCTGTGGTCCGCATTGTTGTGGTGCAGCTTATTCTCTCTTGGTTCATGTAGAGCAAAGTTGTTTGGGAGACAAACAACTGTGAGGAGGACACATCAAGCATGAACAAGATAAAGTGTCTTGTTCTAGGCATGGTAGCCTCTCAATGGTGCAAAAACTCACGTTTTTCACTCCCATGTGCCATTGTAGGAGGAAATTTCCATATCCAACTGGTCCTGCCCACAGAGAGCCCAGCTCCAAAATGTTAGGCAAATCCTCTCTGATGAAAGAAACTGCACACCCATAGACGGACATTTCGGACCATCTGTGCCTCATCGGTGTGGTGCAGCTTATTCCCTCTAGCCTGATGGAGAGCAAGGACTCATGCCTGGGATGACCTTATACTTTGCAAGACAAACAACTGTGAGTAGCACCCATCAAGCACGAACAAGATAAAATGTCTTGTTTTAGGTATGGTAGCCTCTCAAAGGTGCTACAACTCACATATTTCACTCCCATGTGCCATTGCACATAAACATTCCAGCTATGAAATGTCAAGCAAATCCTCTCCGCCCAAAAGAATCAGCACAACCACAGATGAACATTTTGGCTTATGTGGGTTTTATCAGTGTGGCGCAGCTGAATCCCCCTAGGCAAATGGAAGAAAGGGTCCATGCCTGGGATGCACTTATACTTTGTGAGACAAACAATTGTGAGGAGTACCCTTCCAGCATGAACAAGATAAAGTGTTTAGTTCTAGGCATGGTAGCCTCTCAATGGTGCTACAACACACGTTTTTAACTCCTATGTGCCATTGCAAAGAAGACATTTCCATATTCATATCAGAATGATCCTGCCTACGGCCACTCTGGTTCCAAATTTCAGGCAAATACTCTACACACGAAAGAGACAGCACAACCACAGATGTATGTTTCTGCCTATGTGAGCCTCATTTGCGTGGTGCAGCTGATTGTCTCTGGGCTGATGGAGAGCAAGGGCTTATGCCTAGGATGCCCTTATACTTTGGGAGTCAAACAACTGTGAGGAGCACCCTTCAAGCCCAAACAACATAAAGTGTCTTGTTTTAGGCATGGTAACCTCTCAATGGTGCTACAACATTGCAGAGAGAAAATTTCCATATTCATAACATATCCACAAAAGTAAATTTCGGTCTATGTGGGCCTTGTCGGTGTAGTGCAGCTGAATCCCTCTAGGAACATGGAAGCAAGGGCCCATGCGTGGAATGGCCTTATACTTTGGGAGACACAGAATTGTGAGGAGCACCCATCAAGCGTGAACAAGATAAAGTGTCTTGTTTTAGGCACGGTAGCCTCTCAATGGTGATACAATTCACGTTTTTGACTCCCAAATGCCATTGCAAAGAAGAAAATTCCATATTCATATTAGACAGGTCCTGCCCACAGACTACCCAACTCCAAAACGTAAGGCAAATCCTCTCCGACGAAAGAAACAGCACAACCGCAAACGTACGTTTCGGCTTATGTTGGCCTCATCAGTGTGGTGCAGCTTATTCCCTCTAGCCTGATCGAAAGCAAGGGCACATGTCTGGAATGCCCGTGTACTTTAGAAGACAAACAATTGTGAGGAGCACACATCAAGCACAAACAAGATAAAGTGTCATGCTCTAAGCATGGTAGCCTCTCAATGGTGCTACAACTCATGTTTTTCACTCCCATGAGCCATTGCAGAAAGAAAATTTCCATATTCAAATCAGCCTGACCCTGCCCAAAGACAGCTCACATCCAAAATTTCAGACAAATTCTCTAAACACATGAAAAAACCAGCACAACCATAGACATACATATCAGCCTCTGTGGATCTCATCATTGTGGTGCAGCTGAATCTCTCTAGGCACATGAAGGAAGGGCCCATGCCTGGGATGCCCTTATTCTTTGGGAGACAAACAACTGTAAAGAACACCCACCAAGCTTAGAAGATAAAGTGTCTTGTTCTAGGCATGGTAGCCTCTCAATGGTGCTCCAGCTCATGTTCTTCACTCCCATGTACAATTACAGTGAGAAATTTTCCATATTCATATCAGACTGGTCCTGCCAACAGACAGTCAAGCTCTGAAATGTCAGGCAAATCCTCGAGATAAACAGCGCAACCACAGATGTACGTGTTGGTCTATGTTGGCCTCGTTGGGGTGGTGCAGCTGAATCTTTCTATGCTCACAAAAGCAAGGACCCATGCCTTGGATGCCCTTATAGGTTGAGAGACAAACAATTGTGAGGAGCAGCCATCAAGAGCGAACAAAATAAAATGTTTTGTTTTAGGCATGGTGACTTCTCATTGGTACTACATCTCGCAGTTTTTACTTCCATATGCCATTGCAGAAAGGAAACCTCCATATTCATATCACACTGGTATTACCCAGAGACAGTCCAAAATGTCAGGTAAATCCTCTCCATATGAAAGAAACAGCACAACCACAGACTCATGGAGAGTAAAACCCATCACTAGGATGTCCTTATAATTTGGGAGACAAATTGTGAGGGACACCCATTAAGCTCAAACAAGATAAAGCGTCTTGTTATAGGCATGATAGGCTATGAAAGATGCTACAACTCATATTTTTAATCCCCGGGTGCCATTGCAGAGAGAAACTTCAATTTCATACAAAACTGGTTCTACTCACAGACAGCACAGCTCCAAACTGTCAAGCAAATCCTCTCCACACAAGAGATACAACAAACCCACAGACATACATTTCATCCGTCTTGGGTGTGGTTACAGCTTATCCCCTCTTGGCTCATGAAGAACAAGGGCCCATACTTGGGATGCCCTTATACTTTGGGAAACAATGTCCCATGTTCTAGGTATGGTAGCCTCCCATGTGCCATTGCAGAGAGGAAATTTCCATATTCATATTAGACTGGTCCTGCCCACAGACAGTCCAGCTCCAAAATGTCAGGCAAATTCTCTCCGCACGAATAAAACAGAATAACCACAAACGTACGTTTCAGCCTACATGAGCTTTGTCGGTGTGATGCAGCTGAATCGATCGAGGAACATGAAAGCAATGGCCCATGCCTGGGATGCCCTTTTACTTTTGTAGAGGAACAATTGTGAGTAACGCTCTTCAAGAGCGGACAAGAAAAAGTTTCTTTCTTTTCTAGGCATTGTAGCCTCTCAATGGTGCTACAACTCACATTTTTCACTCCCATGTGGCACTGCAGAAATGGAACTTCCATATTCACATCACACTTGTTCCACCCATAGACAGTCCAGCTCCACAAAGAGAAACAGCACAATCACAGATGTACATTTCAGCCTACATGGACCTCAACGATATAGCACAGCTGAATTCCTCTATGCACATGGAAACAAGGGCCTGTGTCTGGGATGCCCTTATACTTTGGGAGCTAAAGAATTGTGAGGCTCACTAATCAAGCATGAACAAGATAAAGTGTCTTGTTCTAGGCATGGTTGCATCTCAATGGTGCAACAACTCATGTTTTTCACTCCCATGTGCCATTGCAGAGAAGAAATTTCCATACTCATATCAGACTGGTCCTGCTCACAGACAGTCCAGCTCCAAAACGTCAGGCAAATCTTCTCCGATGGAAAAAAACAGTACAACCACAGATGCACGTTTTGGAATCTGTGGTCCGCATTGTTGTAGTGCAGCTGATTTTCTCTTGGCTGATGGAGAGCAAGGGCTCATGCCTGGGATGCCCTTATACTTTGAGAGACATACAATTTTGAGAAGCACCCAACAAGCACAAACAAGATAAACTGTCTTGTTCTCAGTATGGTAGCCTATCGATATTGCTACACCTCACATTTTTCACTCCCATGTAAAACTGCATAAAGGAATTTTCCATATTTATATCAGACTGGTTCTGCCCACAGAAAGTCCAGCTTCAAATTGTCAGGTAAATCGACTTCACATGAAAAACCCAGCACAACCACAGATGAACATTTAGACCTATGTGGGGATTGTTGGTGTTGAGGCACATAGATGCAAGGGCCCATGCCTGGGATTCCCTTACACTTTGGGAGACAAACAATTGTGAGAAACACCCATCAAGCATGAACTAGATAAAGTGTCTTGTTTTAGGCATGGCGGCCTCTCAATTGTGCTACAACTCAAGTTTTTCACTCCCATGTGCCATTACAAAGAAGAAATTTCCATATTCATATCAGACAAGTCCCCCACCACAGACAGCGCAACGCCAAAATGTTAGGCAAATCTTCTCAGATGAAAGAAACAGCATAGTCACAGACATATGTTTCGACCTATGTGGGCCTCATCAGTGTGGTACAGCTGTTTCCCTCGAGCCTGATGGAGAGCAAGGGCTCATGACTGGGTTGCTGTTATACTTTGGGAAACAAACAACTGTGAGGAGCAGCCATCTAGAGCAAACAAGATAAAATATCTTGTTTTAGTCATGGTAGCCTCTTAAAGGTGCTACCACTAATGTTTTCACTCCCCTGTGCCATTGCAGAGAGAATATTTCCATATTCATATCAGACTGGTCATGCCCACAAACAGTGCATCTCCAAAATGTCAGACAAACCACCTCCATGCAAGAGAAACAGCACAACCACAAACATACATTTTGGTCTATGTGAAACTTGTCAGTGTGGCACAGCTGAATCCCTCTAGGCACATGGAAGCAAAGGCCCATGCCTGGGATGCCCTTATACTTTGGGAGACAAACAATTGTGAGGAGCACCCTTCATCGTGAACAAGATAAAGTGTCTTGTTTTAAGCATGATAGCATCTCAATCGTGCTACAACTCACGTTTTTAACTCCCACGTGTCATTACAAAGAAGACATATCCATATTCATATCAGACAGGTCCCCTTCCAGAAACAGCAGAACTCCAAAATGTTAGTCAAATCCTCTCTGATGAAAGAAACAGCACAACCACAGATCTACATTTCAGACTATATGTGCCTCATCAGTGTGGTGCAGCTGATTCCCTCTACCCTGATGGAATGCAAGGGCTCATGCCTGGGAGAGAAAGAACTGTGAGGAACACCCATCAAGCATGAACAAGATAAAGTGTTTAGCTTTAGGCATGGTAGCCTCTCCATCATGTTACAACTCACGTATTTCACTCCCATTGCAGAGAAGAAATGTCCATATTCATCTCAGACTGGTCCTACCCAGAGACAATCCAAATCCAAAATTTCAGGCAAATCTTCTCCGCACAAGAAAAACAGCACAATAGTACATTTCAGCGCATATTTGACTTATCAGTGTGGGGCAGCTTAATCCCTCTTGGTTCATGGAGAGCAAGGGCCCATGCCTGGGATGCCTTTATACTTTGGGAGACAAACAACTGTGAGGAGCACCCATCAAGCACGAACAAGATAAAGTGTTTAGTTCTAGGCATGGTGGCCTTTCAATGGTGTTACAACACACATATTTCACTCCCCTGTGCCTTTGCAGAGAAGAAATGTCCATATTCATAACAGACTGGTCCTGCCCAGAGACAGTTAAAATCCAAAATTTCAAGCAAATCCACTCCGCACGAGAGAAGCAGCACAACCACAGATGTATGTTTTGGCCCATTGTTGCCTCCTCGTTGTGGTGCAAACTGAATCCCTCTAAGGGCATGAAGCATGGGCCTCTGCCTAGGATGCCCTTATACTTTGGGAGCCAAACAATTGTGAGGAGCACCCTTCAGCGTGAATAAGATAAAGTGTCTTGTTTTAAGCATGGTAGCATCTCAATTGTGCTACAACTCATGTTTTTAACTCCCATGTGTCATTACAAAGAAGACATTTCCATATTCATATCAGACAGGTCTCCCACCACAAACAGCGCTACTCTAAAATGTTAGGCAAATCTTCTCCGATGAAAGAAACAGCAAAACCACAGATCTACATTTCAGACTATATGTGCCTCATCAGTGTGGTGCAGCTGATTTACTCTACTCTGATGGAGATCAAGGGCCCATGCCTAGGATGCCCTTATACATAGGTTCCAGCACGTATTGGCCTCATCAGTGTGGTGCAGCTGAATCCCTCTAGGCACATGAAGCAAGGGCCTCTGTCTAGAATGCCCTTATACTTTGGGAGCCAAACAATTGTGAGGAGCACCGTTTTAGCATAAACAAGATAAAGGGTCAGCCTATGTGTGCTTCATTGGTGTGGTGCAGCTGATTCACTCTACCCTGATGGAGAGCAAGGTCCCATGACAGGGATGCCCTTATACTTTGGGAAATAAGCAATTGTGAGAAGTAACCATCAAGCACAAAGAAGATAAAATGTCTTGTTCTACGCATGGAAGCCTCCCTTGCGCCATTATAGAGAGGAAATTTCCATATTCATATCAGACTGGTCCTGCCCACAGACAGTCCAGTGCCAAAACATCTAGCAAAAGCTCTCCACACAAGAAAAGCAGCACAACCACAGATCCACATTTTGGTCTATGTGTGCCTTGTCAGTGTGGTGTAGCTGAATCCCTCTAGGCACATGGAAGCAAGGGCCCATGCCTGGGATGCCTTTATACTTTGAGAAAAAAACAATTGTGACAAACACCCATCAAGCGTGAACAAGATGATGTGTCTTGTTTTAGGCATGATAGCCTCTCAATGGTGCTACAAATCATGTTTTTCACTCCCATGTTCCACTACAAAGAAGGAATTTCCATATTCATATGAGACAGGCCCGGCCCACAGACAACCCAATTTCAAAATGTTAAGCAAATTGTCTCCGACGAAAGAAACAGCACACCCACAGACATATGATTCGGACTATGTGTGCCTTGTTGGTGTGGTGCAGTTAATTCCCTCTAGCCTGATAGAGATCAAGGGCCCATGCCAGGGATGCCTTTATACTTTGGGAAGTCTCCTTTGTGCCTTTACAGAGAAGAAATTTCCATATTTTAATAACACTGGTTCTGTCCACAAACAGTCCAGCTCAGAAATGTCAGACAACTCCTCTCAGGACAAGAGCAACAGCACAACTACACAACGACAGACCGACATACAGACATAACTTCAGGCAAATCCTCTCCGCACGAGAGAAACAGCACAACTACAGGTGTACGTTTCAGTCTATATGGGCCTCATTGGTGAAGTGCAGCTGATTGAGAGCAAGGGCCCAAGCCTGGAATGCCCATATACTTTGGGAGACAAACAATTGTGAGAAGCACCCATAAACACAAACAAGATAAAGTTCTAGTTATGATAGCCTCTCAGTGGTGCAACAACTCATGTTTTTCACTCCCATGTGCCATTGCAGAGAAGAAATTTCCATATTCATATCAGACTGGTCCTGCTCACAGACAGTCTCCGATGAAAGAAACAGCACAACCACAGATGCACGTCTTGGAATCTGGGGTCCTCATTGTTGTGGTGCAGCTGATGCTCTCTTGGTTCATGGAGAGCAAAGGCCCATGTCTAGGATGCCCTTATACTTTGGGAGACAAACAATTGTGAGGAGCACACATCAAGCACAAGCAAGATAAACTATCATGCTCTATATATGGTGGCCTCTCAATGGTGCTACAACTCATGTTTTTCACTCCCATGTGCCATTGAAGAGAGAAAATTTCCATACTCAAATCAGACTGACCCTGCCCAGAGACAACCCAACCCAATTTCAGGCAAATCCTCTCTGCACGAGAGAAACAATACAACCACAGATGTATGTTTCAGCCCATATAGGTCTCGTTGGTGTGGTGCAACTGAATCCCCACATAAAGCAAGGGCCTCTGCCTAGGATGCCCTTATTGTTTGGGAGCCAAACAATTGTGAGGAGCACCCTTTCAGCGTGAGCAAGATAAAGTTCTAGGCATGGGAGCCTCTCAATGGTGCTACAACTCACGTTTCTTACTCCCATGTGCCATTGCAGAGAGGAAATCTCCATATTCATATCAGACTGATCCTGCCCACAGACAGTCCAGCTTCAAAATGTTTCGGCCTATGTGGTCATCGTTGGTGTGGTGTAGCAGTTTCTCTCTAGGATGATGGAGAGCAAGGGCTCATGCTTGGGATGCCCCTATATATTTGAATACAAACAACTGTGAAGAGCACCCATCAAGCACATGGTAGCCTCTCAATATTGCTACAATTTACATTTTTCATTCCAATGTGCCATTGCAGAGAGAAAATTTCCATATTCATAGCACAACTACAGACATACATTTCAGCCAATGTAAGCATCGTTGGTGTGGTGCAGCTGATTCCCTCTTGGTTCATGGAGAGCAAGGGCCCATGCCTGGGATGCCCTTATACTTTGAGAGACAAACAACTGTGAGGAGCACCCATCAAGCACGAACAAGATAAAGTGTCTTGTTCTAGGCATGGTAGCCTCTCAATGGTGCTACAACTCATGTTTTTCACTCCCATGTGCTATTGTAGAAGGAAATTTCCATATCCAACTGGTCCTGCCCACAGAGAGCCCAGCTCCAAAATGTCAGGCAAATCCTCTCCGATGAAAGAAACGGCACACCCATAGACATATGTTTCAGACCATATGTGTCTCATTGGTGTGGTGCAGCATATTCCCTCTAGCCTGATGGAGAGCAAGGGCTCATACCTGGGATGACCTTATACTTTGTGAAACAAACAACTGTGAGAAGCACCCATCAGGCACAAACAGGATAAAGTATCTTGTTTTAGGTATGGTAGCCTCTCAAAGGTGCTGCAACTCACATTTTTCACTCCCATGTGCCATTGCACATAAACATTCCAGCTATGAAATGTTAGGCAAATCCTCTCCACCCAAAAGAATCAGCACAACCACAGACGAACATTTTTGCCTACGTGGGTCTTGTCGGTGTGGCGCGGTTGAATCCGCCTAGGCAAATGGAAGAAAGGGTCCATGCCTGGGATGCACTTATACTTTGTGAGACAAACAGTCGTGAGGAGTACCCTTCCAGCGTGAACAAGATAAAGTGTTTAGTTCTAGGCATGGTAGCCTCTCAATGGTGCTACAACTCACGTTTTTAACTCCTATGTGCCATTGCAAAGAAGAAATTTCCATATTCATATCAGAATGGTCCTGCCCATGGCCAGTCAGGTTCCAAATATCAGGCAAATCCTCTACACACGAAAGAGACAGCACGACCACAGATGTATATTTCAGCCTATGTGAGCTTCATTTGCGTGGTGCAGCTGATTCTCTCTAAGCTGATGGAGAGCAAGGGCTCATGCCTGGGATACCCTTGTACTTTGGGAGGCAATCAACTGTGAGGAGGACCCATCGAGCCCAAACAACATAAAGTGTCTTGTTTTTAGGCATGGTAGTATCTCAGTGGTGCTACCACACTGCAGAGAGAAAACTTCTATATTCCTAGCACAACCACAAATGTAAATTTCAGCCTATGTAGGCCTGATCGGTGTAATGCAGTTGAATCCCTCTAGGCACATGGAAGCAAGGGCCCATGAGAGGAATGGCCTTATACTTTGGGAGACACAGAATTGTGAGGAGCACCCATTAAGAGTGAACAAGATAAAGTGTCTTGTTTTAGGCACGGTAGCCTCTCAATGGTGATACAATTCACGTTTTTGACTCCCAAGTGCCATTGCAAAGAAGAAAATTCCATATTCATATTAGACAGGTCCTGCCCACAGACAACCCAACTCCAAAACGTAAGGCAAATCTTCTCCGACAAAAGAAACAGCACAACCGCAAACGTACGTTTCGGCTTATGTTGGTGTGGTGCAGCTTATTCCCTCTAGCCTGATGGAGAGCAGGGGCACATGTCTGGAATGCCCTTGTACTTTAGGAGACAAACAATTGTGAGGAGCACACATCAAGCACAAACAATATTAAGTGTCATGTTCTATGCATGGTAGCCTCTCAATGTTGCTACATCTCATTTTTTTCTCTCCCATGTGCCATTGCAGAGATAAAATTTCCATATTCAAAGCAGCCTGGTCCTGCCAGAGACAGTTCAAATCCAAAATTTCAGGCAAATTCACAACACATATGAGAAACAGCACAACCACAAACATACATTTCCGCCTACAAGGGTCTCATCATTATGGCGCAGCTGAATCTCTCTAGGCACATGAAGTAAGGGCCCATGCCTGGGATGCCCTTATACTTTGGGAGACAAACAATTGTAAAGAACACCCACCAAGCTTAGAAGATAAAGTGTCTTGTTCTAGGCATGGTAGTCTCTTAATTGTGCTCCAGCTCATGTTCTTCACTCCCATGTACAATTACAGAGAGAAATTTTCCATATTCATATCAGACTGGTCCTGCCAACAGACAGTCAAGCTCTGAAATGTCAGGCAAATCCTCAAGAGAAACAGCACAACCACAGATGTACATGTTGGTCTATGTTGGCCTCGTTGGGGTGGTGCAGCTGAATCTCTCTATGCTCACAGAAGCAAGGGCCCATGCCTGGGATGACCTTATAGGTTGAGAGACAAACAATTGTGAGGAGCAGCCATCATGAGAGAACAAAATAAAGTGTTTTGTTTTAGGCATGGTGACTTCTCATTGGTACTACAACTCGCATTTTTTACTTCCATATGCCATTGCAGAAAGGAAACCTCCATATTCATATCACACTGGTACTGCCCACAGACAGTCCAAAATGTCAGATAAATCCTCTCCATATGAGAGAAACTGCACAACCACAGACGTATGTTTCAGCCTATGTGGGCCTCGTCGGTTTGGTGCAGCTGATTCCCTCTAGGCTCATGGAGAGTAAAACCCATCACTGGGATGTACTTATACTTTGGGAGACATATTGTGAGGGACACCCATCAAGCTCAAACAAGATAAAGTGTCTTGTTATAGGCATGGTAGGCTATGAAAAATGCTACAACTCATATTTTTAATCCCCAGGTGCCATTGCAGAGAGAAACTTCCACATTCATACAAAACTGGTCCTACTCACAGACAGCACAGCTCCAAATTGTCAGACAAATCCTCTCCACACAAGAGGTACAGCAAAACCACAGACATACATTTCATCCTTCATGGGTGTGATTACAGCTGATCCACACTAGGCTCATGAAGAACAAGGGCCCATGCTTGGGATGCCCTTATACTTTAGGAAACAAAGTCCCATGTTCTAGGTATGGTAGCCTCCCATGTGCCATTGCAGAGAGGAAATTTCCATATTCATATTAGACTGGTCCTGCCCACAGACAGTCCAGCTCCGAAATGTCAGGCAAATTCTCTCCACACGAATGAAACAGAATAACCACAGACATACGTTTCAGCCTACATGAGCTTTGTCAGTGTGATTCAGCTGAATCAGTCGAGGAACATGGAAGCAATGGCCCATGCCTGGGATGCCCTTTTACTTTGGTAGAGGAACAATTGTGAGTAGCACTCTTCAAAAGCAAACAAGAAAAAGTTTCTTTCTTTTCTAGGCATTGTAGCCACTCAATGGTGCTACAACTCACATTTTTCACTCCCATGTGCCATTCCAGAAAGGAAACTTCCATATACATATCACACTTGTCCCGCCCATAGACAGTCCAGCTCCAAAATATCAGATAAATCATCTCCACACAAGAGAAACAGCACAATCACAGATGTACATCTCAGCCTACATGGACCTCGTCGATATGGCACAGCTGAATACCTGGAACACTGGGATGCCCTTATAATTTGGGAGATAAAGAATTGTGAGGCTCACTAATCAAGCATGAACAAGATAAAATGTGTCTTGTTCTAGGCATGGTAGCATCTAAATGGTGCAACAACTCATGTTTTTCACTCCCATGTGCCATTGCAGAGAAGAAATTTCCATATTCATATCAGACAGGTCCTGCTCACAGACAGTCCAGCTCCAAAACGTCAGGCAAATCCTCTCTGATGAAAAAAACAGTACAACCACACATGCACATTTTGGAATCTGTGGTCCTTATTGTTGTGGTGCAGCTGATTTACTCTTGGCTGATGGAGAGCAAGGGCTCGTGCCTGGGATGCCCTTATACTTTCACAGACATACAATTTTGAGAAGCACCCAACAAGCACAAACAAGATAAAGTGTCTTGTTCTCAGTATGGTAGTCTATCAATATTGCTACAACTCACATTTTTCACTCCCATGTGAAATTGCATAAAGGAATTTTCCATATTTATATCAGACTGGTTCTGCCATAGAAAGTCCAACTTCAAATTGTCAGGTAAATCCACATCACATGAGAAAACCAGCACACCCACAGATGAACATTTAAGCCTATGTGGGGATTGTTGGTGTCGAGGCACATAGAAGCAAGGGCCCATGCCTGGGATTCCCTTACACTTTGGGAGACAAACAATTGTGAGAAACACCCATCAAGCATGAACTAGATAAAGTGTCTTGTTTTAGACATGGTAGCCTCTCAATTGTGCTACAACTCAAGTTTTTCACTCGCATGTGCCATTGCAAAGAAAAAATTTCCATATTCATATCAGACAAGTCCCCCACCACAGACAGCACAACTCCAAAATGTTAGGCAAATCTTCTCAGATGAAAGAAACAGCATTGTCACAGACATATGTTTGAACCTATGTGGGCCTCATCAGTATGATACAACTGTTTCCCTCGAGCCTGATGGAGAGCAAGGGCTCATGACTGGGTTGCTGTTATACTTTGGGAGACAAACAACTGTGAGGAGCAGCCATCTAGAGCAAACAAGATAAAATATCTGCTTCTAATCATGGTAGCCTCTTAATGGTGCTGCAACTCATACTTTTCTCTCCCCTGTACCATTGCAGAGAGAACATTTCCATATTCATATCAGACTGGTCCTGCCCACAAACAACACAGCTCCAAAATGTCAGACAAACCACCTCCACACAAGAGAAACAGCACAACCACAAACATACATTTTGGTCTATGTGAGACTTCTCAGTATAGCACAGTTGAAGCCCTCAAGGCACATGGAACCAAAGGCCCATACCTGGGATGCCCTCATACTTTGGGAGACAAACAATTGTGAGGAGCACACATCAAGCACAAGCAAGATAAACTATCATGTTCTATACATGGTGGCCTCTCAATGGTGCTACAACTCATGTTTTTCACTCCCATGTGCCATTGAAGAAAGAAAATTTCCATACTCAAATCAGACTGGTCCTGCCCAGAGACAACACAATTCTGAAATTTCAGGCAAATCCTCTCCGCACGAGAGAAACAGTACAACCACAGATGTATGTTTCAGCCCATATTGGTCTCGTTGGCGACGTGCATCAGAAACCCTCTAGACACATAAAGCAAGGGCGTCTGCCTAGGATGCCCTTATAGTTTGGAAGCCAAACAATTGTGAGGAGCACCCTTCATCGTGAACAAGATAAAGTGTCTTGTTTTAAGCATGATAGTATCTCAATCGTGCTACAACTCACATTTTTAACTCCCACGTGTCATTACAAAGAAGACATATCCATATTCATATCAGACAGGTCCCCTTCCAGAAACAGCGCAACTCCAAAATGTTAGGGAAATCCTCTCTGATGAAAGAAACAGCACAACCACAGAGCTACATTTCAGACTATATGTGCCTCATCAGTGTGGTGCAGCTGATTCCCTATACCCTGATGGAGTGCAAGGGCTCACACCTGGGATGCCCTTATTCTTTGGGAGAGAAAGAAATGTGAGGAACACCCATCAAACACAAACAAGATAAAGTGTTTAGCTCTAGGCATGGTAGCCTCTCAATCATGTTACAACTCACACATTTCACTCCCATTGCAGAGAAGAAATTTCCATATTCACCACAGACTGGTCCTGCCCAGAGACAATCCAAAGCCAACATTTCAAGCAAATCCTCTCCACACAAGAGAAACAGCACATATGTACGTTTCCAGCACATATTTGCCTCATCATTGTGGGGCAGCTGAACCCCTCTTGCTCCATGGAGAGCAAGGGCCCCTGCCTGGTATGCCCTTATACTTTGGGAGACAAAGAACTGTGAGGAGCACCCATCAAGCATGAACAAGATAAAGTGTTTAGTTCTAGGCATGGTGGCCTTTCAATGGTGTTACAACACACATATTTCACTCCCATGTGCCTTTGCAGAGAAGAAATGTCCATATTCATATTAGACTGGTCCTACTCAGAGACAGGTAAAATCCTGAACAAGATAAAGTGTCTTGTTTTAAGCATGGTAGCATCTCAGTCGTGCTACAACTCACATTTTTAACTCCCACGTGTCATTACAAAAAAGACATTTCCATATTCATATCAGACAGGTCTCCCACCACAAACAGCGTTACTCTAAAATGTTAGGCAAATCTTCAGCTGCACTACAGATCTACATTTCAGACTATGTGTGCCTCATCAGCGTGGTGCTGCTGATTTACTCTACTCTGATGGAGATCAACAGCCCATGCCTGGGATGCCCTTATACTTTGGGAGACAAAGAACTGTGAGGAGCACCCATCAAGCACAAACAAGATAAAGTGTTTAGTTTTAGGCATGGTAGTCTCTCAATCGTGTTACAAGTCACATATTTCACTTCCTTTGTAGATAAAAAATTTTCATATTCATATCAGACTGGTCCTGCCAGAGACAATCCAAATTCCAAAATTTCAGGCAACTCTTCGCCACACGAGAGAAACAGCACAAACGTACGTTCAGTGCATACTGGCCTCATCAGTGTGGTGCAGCTGAATCCCTCTAGGCACATGAAGCAATGGCCTCTGTCTAGAATGCCCTTATACTTTGTGAGCCAAACAATTGTGAGGAGCATCATTTTAGCATGAACAAGATAAAGGGCCAGCCTATGTGTGCTTCATTGGTGTGGTGCAGCTGATTCACACGATCCTGATGGAGAGCAAGGACCCATGACAGGGATGCCCTTATACTTTGGGAAACAAGCAATTGTGAGAAGTAACCATCAAGCACAAACAAGATAAAGTGTTTAGTTTTAGGCATGGTAGTCTCTCAATCGTGTTACAAGTCACATATTTCACTTCCTTTGTAGATAAAAAATTTTCATATTCATATCAGACTGGTCCTGCCAGAGACAATCCAAATTCCAAAATTTCAGGCAACTCTTCGCCACACGAGAGAAACAGCACAAACGTACGTTCAGTGCATACTGGCCTCATCAGTGTGGTGCAGCTGAATCCCTCTAGGCACATGAAGCAATGGCCTCTGTCTAGAATGCCCTTATACTTTGTGAGCCAAACAATTGTGAGGAGCATCATTTTAGCATGAACAAGATAAAGGGCCAGCCTATGTGTGCTTCATTGGTGTGGTGCAGCTGATTCACACGATCCTGATGGAGAGCAAGGACCCATGACAGGGATGCCCTTATACTTTGGGAAACAAGCAATTGTGAGAAGTAACCATCAAGCACAAACAAGATAAAGTGTCTTGTTCTATGCATGGAAGCCTCCCTTGCGCCATTACAGAGAGGAAATTTCCATATTCATATCAGACTGGTCCTGCCCACAGACAGTCCAGCTCCAAAACATCTAGCAAAAGCTCTCCACACAAGAAAAGCAGCACAACCACAGATGCACATTTTGGTCTATGTGTGCTTCATCGGTGTGGTGTAGCTGAATCCCTCTAGGCACATGGAAGCAAAGGCCCATGCCTGGGATGCCTTTATACTTTGAGAAAAAAACAATTGTGACAAACACCCATCAAGCGCGAACAAGATAAAGTGTCTTGTTTTAGGCATGATAGCCTCTGAATGGTGTTACAACTCATGTTTTTCACTTCCATGTTCCACTACAAAGAAGTTATTTCCATATTCATATGAAACCCAATTTCAAATTATTAAGCAAATTGTCTCCGACGAAAGAAACAGCACACCCACAGACATATGATTCGGACTATGTGTGCCTTGTTGGTGTGGTGCAATTAATTCTCTCTACCCTGATAGAGATCAAGGGCCTATGCCATGGATGCCTTTATACTTTGGGAAGTCTCCTTTGTGCCTTTACAGAGAGGATATTTCCATATTCAAATAACACTGGTTCTGTCCACAAACAGTCCAGCTCAGAAATGTCAGACAACTCCTCTCAGGACAAGAGAAACAGCACAACGACAGACATACATTTGGACCTATGTGGGTCTTGTTGGTGTGGTGCAGCTGAATCACCATAGGCACATGGAAGCAAGGGCCCATGCCTAGGATGCCCTTATACTTTGGGAGACAAACAATTGTGAGGAGCACCCATCAGCTGAGAACAAGATAAAGTGTCTTGTTCTAGGCATTGTAGCCTCTCAATAGTGCTACAACTCACATTTTTCACTCCCATGTGCCATTGCAGAGAGGAAATTTCCATATGCATATCAGACTGGTCCCACCCTCAGAGAGTCCACCTTCAAAACCTCAGGCAAATCCTCTCCGCACGAGAGAAACAGCACAACTACAGATGTACGTTTCAGTCTATATGGGCCTTAGCAGGGAAGTGCAGCTGATAGCCTCTAAGCTCATGGAGAGCAAGGGCCCAAGCCTGGGATGCCCGTATACTTTGGGAGACAAACAATTGTGAGGAGCACCTATGAAGCACAAACAAGATAAAGCTCTAGTCATGATAGCCTCTCAGTGGTGCAGCAACTCATGTTTTTCACTCCCACATGCAATTGCAGAGAATAAATTTCCATATTCATATCAGACTGGTCCTGCTCACAGGCAGTCCAGCTCTAAAACGTCAGGCAAACATTCTCCAATGAAAGAAACAGCACAACAACAGATGCACATTTAGAATCTGTGGTCCGCATTGCTGTAGTGCAGCTGATTTTCTCTTGGTTCATGGAGAGCAAAGGCCCATGCCTGGGATGCCCTTATACTTTGGGAAACAAACAACTGTGAGGAGCACCCATCAAGCACCAACAAGATAAAGTGTCTCGTTCTACGCATGGTAGCCTCTCGATATTACTACAATTTACATTTATCAATCCCATGTGCCATTGCAGAGAGAAAATTTCCATAGTCATAGCACAACTACAGACATGCGTTTCAGCCAATGTAGGCATCGCTGATGTGGTGCAGCTGATTCCCTCTTGCTTCCTGGAGAGCAAGAGCCCATGCCTGCGATGCCCTTATACTTTGGGAGACAACTGTGAGGGGCACCCATCAGGCACAAACAAGATAAAGTATCTTGTTTTAGGTATGGTAGCCTCTCAAAGGTGCTACAACTCACATATTTCACTCCCATGTGCCATTGCACATAAACATTCCCGCTATGAAATGTCAGGCAAATCCTCTCCGCCCAAAAGAATCAGCACAACCACAGACGAACATTTCGGCCTATGTGAATCCCCCTATGCAAATGAAAGAAAAGGTCCATGCCTGGGATGCACTTATACTTTGTGAGACAAACAGTTGTGAGGAGTACCCTTCCAGCGTGAACAAGATAAAGTGTTTGGTTCTAGGCATTGTAGCCTCTCAATGGTGCTACAACTCACGTTTTTAACTCCTATGTGCCATTGCAAAGAAGACATTTCCATATTCATATCAGAATGGTGCTGCCCACGGCCAGTCAGGTTCCAGATATCAGACAAATCCTCTACACACGAAAGAGACAGCAGAACCACAGATGTATATTTCGGCCTATGTGAGCCTCATTTGCATGGTGCAGCTGATTCTCTCTAAGCTGATGGAGAGCAAGAGCTCATGCCTGGGATACCCTTGTACTCTGGGAGGTAATCAACTGTGAGAAGGACCCATCAAGCCCAAACAACATAAAGTGTCTTGTTTTAGGCATGGTAGTATCTCAGTGGTGCTACCACACTGCAGAGAGAAAATTTCCATATTCATAGCACAACCACAAATGTAAATTTCGGTCTATGTGGGTCAGATCGGTGTAGTGCAGCTGAATCCCTCTATGCACATGGAAGCAAGGGCCCATGCGAGGAATGGCCTTATACTTTGGGAGACACAGAATTGTGAGGAGCACCCATCAAGCGTGAACAAGATAAAGTGTCTTGTTTTAGGCACGGTAGCCTCTCAATGGTGATACAATTCACGTTTTTGACTCCCAAGTGCCATTGCAAAAAAAAAAAATTCCATATTCATATTACACAGGCCCTGCCCACAGACTACCCAACTCCAAAACGTAAGGCAAATCTTCTCCGACAAAAGAAACAGCACATCTGCAAACATACGTTTCGACTAATGTTGGTGTGGTGCAGCTTATTCCCTCTAGCCTGATGGAGAGCAGGGGCACATGTCTGGAATGCCCTTGTACTTTAGGAGACAAACAATTGTGAGAAGCATACATCAAGCACAAACAAGATTAAGTGTCATGTTCTAGGCATGCTAGCCTCTCAGTGTTGCTACAACTCATTTTTTCCCCTCCCATGTGCCATTACAGAGATAAAATTTCCATATTAAATCAGCCTGGTCCTGCCCAGAGACAGCTCAAATCCAAAATTTCAGGCAAATTCGCTATACATATAAGAAACAGCACAACCACAGATATACATTTCAACCTATGTGGATCTCATCAGTGTGGTGCATAAGACATAAGATAGAAGAGAAGGCAGAAGATAGAAGAAAGAAGAGAAGACAGAAGATAGAAGAGAAGACAGAAGATAGAAGAAAGAAAAGAAGACATAAGATAGAAGAGAAGGCAGAAGATAGAAGAAAGAAGAGAAGACAGCATACAGGACAGAAGACAGAAGAGAAGGCAGACGTTAGAAGAAAGAAGAGAAGGACAGAAGATTGAAGAGAAGGCAGAAGATAGAAGAGAAGGATAGAAGAAAGAAGAGAAGATAGAAGAGAAGGCAGAAGAGAAAGAAGAGAAGACAGAAGATAGAATAGAAAGCAGAAGACAGAATATAGAAGAGAAGATAGAGGATAGAAGACAAGCCAGAAGAGAGAAGAAAGAAGATCGGGGAGGGCAGAAGATAGAAGAAAGAAGAGAGGATAGAAGAAAGAAGAGAAGGCACAAGATAGAAGAGAAGGCAGAAGTTAGAAGAAAGAAGAGAAGATAGAAGAAAAGGCAAAAGATATAAGAAAGAAGAGAAGGCAGAAGATAGAAGAGAAGACAGAAGATAGAAGAAAGAAGAGAATGCAAAGGATACAAGAAAGAAGAGAAGATAGAAGAAAGATGAGAAGGCAGAAGATAGAAGAAAAGGCAGAAGATAGAAGAAAGAAGAGAAGACAGAAGATAGAAGAGAAGGCAGAAGATAGAAGAAAGAAGATAAGATAGAAGATAGAAGAGAAGGCAGAAGATAGACGAGATTGCAAAAGATAGAAGAAAGAAGAGAAGACAGAAGATAGAAGAGAAGGCAGAAGATAGAAGAAAGAAGATAAGGTAGAAGAAAGATGAGAAGACAGAAGATAATAGAAAAGACAGAAGATAGAAGAAAGAAGAGAAGACAAATCGGTATATACAGATAATGTGTGTATTACAGTTATATGTAACAGATCGGTATATATACAATTAATGTGTGTATTACAGTTATATGTAACAGATCGGTATATATACAGACAATGTGTGTATTACAGTTATATGTAACAGATCGGTATATAAAGATAATGTGTGTTTTACAGTTATATGTAACACATCGGTATATATACAGATAATGTGTGTATTACAGTTATATGTAACAGATCGGTGTATATACAGATAATGTGTATATTACAGTTATATGTAACAGATTGGTATATATACAGATAATGTGTGTATTACAGTTATATGTAACAGATCGGTATATATACAGATAATGTGTGTATTACAGTTCTATATAACAGATCGGTATATATACAGATAATGTGTGTATTACAGTTATATGTAACAGATCGGTATATATACAGATAATGTGTGTGTTACAGTTATATGTAACAGATCGATATATATACAGATAATGTGTGTATTACAGTTCTATATAACAGATCGGTATATATACAGATAATGTGTGTATTACAGTTATATCTAACAGATCGGTGTATATACAGATAATGTGTGTATTACAGTTATATGTAACAGATCGGTATATAAACAGATAATGTGTGTATTACAGTTGTATGTAACAGATCGGTATATATACAGATAATGTGTGTATTACAGTTATATGTAAGAGATCGGTATATATACAGATAATGTGTGTATTACAGTTCTATATAACAGATCGGTATATACAGATAATGTATATATTACAGTTATATGTAACAGATCGGTATATACAGATAATGTGTATATTACAGTTATATGTAACACATCGGTATATATACAGATAATGTGTGTATTACAATTATATGTAACAGATCGGTATATACAGATAATGTGTATATTACAGTTATATGTAAGAGATCGGTATATATACAGATAATGTGTGTATTAGTAGTTATATGTAACAGATCGGTATATACAGATAATGTGTGTATTACAGTTATATGTAACAGATCGGTGTATATACAGATAATGTGTGTATTACAGTTATATGTAACAGATCGGTATATATACAGATAATGTGTGTATTACAGATATATATAACAGATCGGTATATATACAGATAATGTGTATATTACAGTTATATGTAACAGATCGGTATATATACAGATAATGTGTGTATTAGTAGTTATATGTAACAGATCGGTATATATACAGATAATGTGTGTATTACAGTTATATGGAACAGATCAGTATATATACAGATAATATGTGTGTTACAGTTATATGGAACAGATTGGTATATACAGATAATGTGTGTATTACAGTTAAATGTAACAGATCAGTATACACAGATAATGTGCGTATTACAGTTATATGTAACAGATCGGTATATATACAGATAATGTGCGTATTAAAGTTATATGTAACAGATCGGTATATACAGATAATGTGTGTATTACAGTTATATGTAACAGATCGTTATATATACAGATAATGTGTGTATTACAGTTATATGTAACAGATCGGTATATACAGATAATGTGTGTATTACAGATATATGTAACAGATCGGTATATATACAGATAATGTGTGTATTACAGTTATATATAACAGATCGGTATATATACAGATAATGTGTGTATTACAGTTATATGTAACAGATCAGTATATATACAGATAATGTGCGTATTACAGTTATATGTAACAGATCGGTATATATACAGATAATGTGTGTATTTGTCACCGTTGCTCCCGGGCCGCGTCTTTTCCGGCGGCGCTTCCGGGTTGTGGTGGTGATCGGGCCGCGCATGCGCAGATCCCCTCGCCTTCAGCCGGGCGGATGCGTATGCGCCGAGCCCTGCGTTCTATTGGACAGTCCTTCCCCTATGTCCTTGCGGCGTCCAGCCGAGCCCCTCTCGCTCTCCTAGCCATTGGTCAGCCTTAGTATTTGAACGGGCTGCCCCAGGAATAGGGCGCCCGTTGCATAGTTAGTGCTCTGGCTAGGTTCTGGGCTCTGGACCTCTGCTCAAAGTTAGATCACGTATTTTTGCTCTCCACTCCTGGTACTGACCCTTGGCTTGGCTCCTGACCACTCCGGATCTCCACTCCTGGTACTGACCCTTGGCTTTGCTCCTGACCACCCCGGATCTCCACTACTGGTACTGACCCTTGGCTTTGCTCCTGACCACTCCGGATCTCCACGCCTGGTATTGACCCTTGGCTCTGCTCCTGACCACTCCGGATCTCCACTCCTGGTACTGACCCTTGGCTTTGCTCCTGACCACTCCGGATCTCCACTCCTGGTATTGACCCTTGGCTCTGCTCCTGACCACTCCAGATCTCCACTCCTGGTATTGACCCTTGGCTCTGCTCCTGACCACTCCGGATCTCCACTCCTGGTTTTGACCCTTGGCTCTGCTCCTGACCACTCCAGATCTCCACTCCTGGTTTTTGACCTTTGGCTCCGCTCCTGATCTCGCCTGAACTCCGTTCCCAACTTGAATCTCGGCTTCACTTGACCATTCCTGTTGTTCAGCCCTCATTGCCTGGTATCTCGCCCGACCTGCCGGCCTGGTTTCCCAACGGTTCCTAGGTACTCCTATCCTGGTTGTACCCCGGCTCAACTGGGGTGGAACAATCTGGTTTCGCGACCAGCACCTTTAGACAGCTTCGGCTGCAGCAAAGGAGTACCTGGCACGCCGTCACCGCTCTCAAGCTTCGCACCCCAGCTCCGCACGCTAGCATCTTAACCTGAGCCGGCACCCCACGGATCCCTAGCAGCCGGGGCCGTGACAGTATTACAGTTATATGTAACAGATCGGTATATACAGATAATGTGTGTATTACAGTTATATTTAACAGTTCGGTATATATAGATAATGTGTGTATTACAGTTATATGTAACAGATCGTATATATACAGATAATGTGTGTATTACAGTTATATGTAACAGATCGGTATATATACAGATAATGTGCGTATTACAGTTATATGTAACAGATCGGTGTATATACAGATAATGTGCGTATTATAGTTATATGTAACAGATCGGTGTATATACAGATAATGTGCGTATTACAGTTATATGTAACAGATCGGTGTATATACAGATAATGTGCGTATTACAGTTATATGTAACAGATCGGTATATATACAGATAATGTGCGTATTACAGTTATATGTAACAGATCGGTGTATATACAGATAATGTGCGTATTACAGTTATATGTAACAGATCGGTGTATATACAGATAATGTGTGTATTACAGTTATATGTAACAGATCGGTATATATACAGATAATGTGTGTATTACAGTTATATGTAACAGATCAGTATATACAGATAATGTGCGTATTACAGTTATATGTAACAGATCGGTGTATATACAGATAATGTGTGTAGTACAGTTATATGTAACAGATCGGTATATATACAGATAATGTGTGTATTACAGTTATATGTAACAGATCAGTATATACAGATAATGTGCGTATTACAGTTATATGTAACAGATCGGTGTATATACAGATAATGTGTGTATTACAGTTATATGTAACAGATCGGTGTATATACAGATAATGTGTGTATTACAGTTATATGTAACAGATCGGTATATGTACAGATAATGTGTGTATTACAGTTATATGTAACAGATAGGTATATACAGATAATGTGTGTATTACAGTTATATGTAACAGATCGGTACATATACAATTAATGTGTGTATTACAGTTATATGTAACAGATCGGTATATATACAGACAATGTGTGTATTACAGTTATATGTAACAGATCGGTATATAAAGAAAATGTGTGTTTTACAGTTATATGTAACAGATCGGTGTATATACAGATAATGTGTGTATTAAAGTTATATGTAACAGATCGGTGTATATACAGATAATGTGTATATTACAGTTATCTGTAAAAGATTGGTATATATACAGATAATGTGTGTATTACAGTTATATGTAACAGATCGGTATATATACAGATAATGTGTGTATTACAGTTCTATATGACAGATCGGTATATATACAGATAATGTGTGTATTACAGTTATATGTAACAGATCGATATATATACAGATAATGTGTGTATTACAGTTCTATATAACAGATAGGTATATATACAGATAATGTGTGTATTACAGTTATATGTAACAGATCGGTGTATATATAGATAATGTGTATATTACAGTTATATGTAACAGATCGGTATATATACAGATAATGTGTGTATTACAGTTATATGTAACAGATCGGTATATAAACAGATAATGTGTGTATTACAGTTGTATGTAACAGATCTGTATATATACAGATAATGTGTGTATTACAGTTATATGTAAGAGATCGGTATATATACAGATAATGTGTGTATTACAGTTCTATATAACAGATCGGTATATACAGATAATGTGTGTATTACAGTTATATGTAACAGATCGGTGTATATACAGATAATGTGTGTATTACAGTTATATGTAACAGATCGGTATATATACAGATAATGTGTATATTACAGTTATATGTAACAGATCGGTATATACAGATAATGTGTGTATTACAGTTATATGTAACAGATCGGTATATATACAGATAATGTGTGTATTACAGTTATATGTAACATATCAGTATATATACAGATAATGTGTGTATTACAGTTATATGTAACAGATAGGTATATACAGATAATGTGTGTATTACAGTTAAATGTAACAGATCGATATATGTACAGATAATGTGTGTATTACAGTTATATGTAACAGATCGGTATATATACAGATAATGTGTGTATTACAGTTATATGTAACAGATCAGTATAAATACAGATAATGTGTGTATTACAGTTATATATAACAGATCGGTATATACAGATAATGTGTGTAGTACAGTTATATGTAACAGATCGGTATATACAGGTAATGTGTGTATTACAGTTATATGTAACAGATCGGTGTATATACAGATAATGTGTGTATTACAGTTATATATAACAGATCGGTATATATACAGATAATGTGCGTATTACAGTTATATATAACAGATCGGTATATATACAGATAATGTGTGTATTACAGTTCTCTATAACAGATCGATATATATACAGATAATGTGTGTATAACAGTTATATGTAACAGATCGGTATATATACAGATAATGTGTGTATTACAGTTGTATGTAACAGATCGGTATATATACAGATAATGTGTGTATTACAGTTATATGTAAGAGATCGGTATATATACAGATAATGTGTGTATTACAGTTCTATATAACAGATCGGTATATACAGATAATGTGTATATTACAGTTATATGTAACAGATCGGTATATACAGATAATGTGTATATTACAGTTATATGTAACAGATCGGTATATATACAGATAATGTGTGTATTACAGTTATATGTAACAGATCGGTATATACAGATAATGTGTATATTACAGTTATATGTAACAGATCGGTATATATACAGATAATGTGTGTATTAGTAGTTATATGTAACAGATCGGTATATACAGATAATGTGTGTATTACAGTTATATGTAACAGATCGGTGTATATACAGATAATGTGTGTATTACAGTTATATGTAACAGATCGGTATATATACAGATAATGTGTATATTACAGTTATATGTAACAGATCGGTATATACAGATAATGTGTGTATTACAGTTATATGTAACAGATCGGTGTATATACAGATAATGTGTGTATTACAGTTATATGTAACAGATCGGTATATATACAGATAATGTGTGTATTACAGTTATATGTAACAGATCGGTATATATACAGATAATGTGTGTATTACAGTTATATGTAACAGATCGGTATATATACAGATAATGTGTTATTACAGTTATATGTAACAGATCGGTATATATACAGATAATGTGTGTATTACAGTTATATGTAACAGATCGGTATATACAGATAATGTGTGTATTACAGTTATATGTAACAGATCGGTATATACAGATAATGTGTGTATTACAGTTATATGTAACAGATCGGTATATACAGATAATGTGTGTATTACAGTTATATGTAACAGATCGGTATATACAGATAATGTGTGTATTACAGTTATATGTAACAGATCGGTGTATATACAGATAATGTGTGTATTACAGTTATATGTAACAGATCGGTATATAAACAGATAATGTGTGTATTACAGTTGTATGTAACAGATCTGTATATATACAGATAATGTGTGTATTACAGTTCTATATAACAGATCGGTATATACAGATAATGTGTGTATTACAGTTATATGTAACAGATCGGTGTATATACAGATAATGTGTGTATTACAGTTATATGTAACAGATCGGTATATATACAGATAATGTGTATATTACAGTTATATGTAACAGATCGGTATATACAGATAATGTGTGTATTACAGTTATATGTAACAGATCAGTATAAATACAGATAATGTGTGTATTACAGTTATATATAACAGATCGGTATATACAGATAATGTGTGTAGTACAGTTATATGTAACAGATCGGTATATACAGATAATGTGTGTATTACAGTTATATGTAACAGATCGGTGTATATACAGATAATGTGTGTATTACAGTTATATATAACAGATCGGTATATATACAAATAATGTGCGTATTACAGTTATATATAACAGATCGGTATATATACAGATAATGTGTGTATTACAGTTCTCTATAACAGATCGATATATATACAGATAATGTGTGTATAACAGTTATATGTAACAGATCGGTATATATACAGATAATGTGTGTATTACAGTTGTATGTAACAGATCGGTATATATACAGATAATGTGTGTATTACAGTTATATGTAAGAGATCGGTATATATACAGATAATGTGTGTATTACAGTTTTATGTAACAGATCGGTATATACAGATAATGTGTATATTACAGTTATATGTAACAGATCGATATATATACAGATAATGTGTGTATTACAGTTATATGTAACAGATCGGTATATATCGATGACAATGATGAGGCCCAACTGCTATTGCAAATGAGGAAAGCTGCCCAGTTTGGGCATACTATAATTATGGGAGATTTTAATTATCCAGATATCAACTGGAAAAATGAGACCTGTCAGAGTGCTAAGGGTAGCAGGTTTTTGAACACGCTTCATGAAAGCTACATGTCACAAATGGTGGGAGCGCCGACAAGAAATAACAATGTATTGGACCTAGTGATCACTAATAACACAGAAATGGTATCCAATATTAAGGTAAGAGAACATTTGGGAAACAGTGATCACAACATGGTTACATTTGAGATCTGTCTGGCAAAGCAAAAATGTATAGGTTCAACCAAAACTCTTAATTTTAAAAAAGCAAACTTCAAATTGTTAATGGCCTCAATGCAACGCATAGACTGGGATATGTTATTTAAAGGCAAAAATACTGAGGAAAAATGGTCAGAATTCAAATTTAGGTTGCAGAAATGTACCCAACTGTATATACCAATGGGGAACAAGTGCAAAAGAAGTAAGTCACAGCCAATGTGGTTAACTGCACATGTAAAGAAGGAAATGGCAAGGAAAAAAAAAGCATTCAAATTATTTAAGTCAGAAGGAACTGAACAGTCTTTCTTAAAATACAGGGAGAGCAACAAAGATTGCAAAAAGGCAATTAGGGTAGCAAAAATAGATAATGAAACTCGAATTGCAAGGGAAAGCAAGACTAATCCAAAAAAGTTTTTTAAATATATAAATAGCAAAAAACTTAAGAGGGAGTGCATTGGACCATTCAAAAATGAGATGGGTGAGTTGGTTAGTGAGGATAAGGAAAAGGCTGATGTTTTAAACACTTTCTTTGCATCAGTATATACAAGGGAGCAAGGAATGGTAGAAGAGCCTCCGCAAGTATCAAATAAAACAATACAATTAATAGATATTGGGTTAACTCAAGGAGATGTCGTGGGAAGACTGAACTAAATTAAGACCGACAAAGCACCGGGTCCTGATGGTATACATCCAAGTGTTCTTCAGGAACTCAGTGCAGTGTTAGCAAAACCCCTATATTTACTCTTTAAAGATTCTATTACCACAGGCTCAGTGCCACAGGATTGGCGAAGAGCTAACATAGTGCCTCTATTTAAGAAGGGAACTAAAACAGAACCTGGGAATTATAGACCAGTGAGTTTGACCTCTGTAGTGGGAAAACTATTAGAAGGCATAATAAGGGACTATATTCAGGATTACAACACAAACAATAAGATCATTAGCACAAATCAACATGGTTTTATGAAGAATAGGTCATGCCAAACTAATCTTTTCAGCTTCTATGAGGAGGTAAGCAGCAACCTTGACAATGGCAAGGCAGTAGATGTAGTATATCTAGACTTTGCAAAGGCATTTGATACAGTACCACACAGAAGGCTGGTGTATAAAATAAGGAAATTGGGGCTAGGAGATAACCTTTGCAATTGGATACAAAACTGGTTGAAGGATAGGGAACAGTGTGTGGTTGTAAATGGAAAATTCTCCAGTATAGTTAAAGTGGAGAGTGGAGTACCTCAGGGTTCAGTATTGGGTCCGCTGCTTTTTAACATGTTTATAAATGACCTGGAAATAGATATACAGAAAGCAAAATATCAATATTTGCAGATGATACTAAATTATGCAAAGTCATTAATTCAGAACAGGATATTTTCTCTCTACAGAGGGACTTACATACAATGTCAGATTGGACAAACATGTGGAATATGAAGTTTAATGTGGGGAAGTGTAAAGTCATGCATTTGGGAGGAAACAATCCCAAGGCTACTTATAAACTTAATGGAATAATTTTAGGTGACTCGTTGCTAGAAAAAGACCTGGGTATCCTTGTCAACTACAAACTTGGAAACAGTGACCAGTGTCAAACAGCAGTAGCAAAGGCAAACAAAGTCCTGTCTTGCATAAAAAGAGGTATTGAAGCAAGAGTGGATAACATTATTTTGCCATTATACAAATCATTGGTAAGACCTCACCTTGAGTATGCAGTGCAATTTTGGGCACCGGTTCTGAAAAAGGATATACTAGAACTAGAGAGGGTACAGCGGAGAGCAACAAAATTAATTAAGGGAATGGAGGACTTGACATATGAGGAACGACTAAACAAACTTGGTTTATTTACTCTAGAGAAAAGACGACTAAGAGGAGACCTTATCACATTGTACAAGTATATGAGAGGTCAATACAAGGATCTCTGCGGTGAGCTATTTATTCCAAGGCCTGCTCAGGTGACCAGGGGACACCTCTTGAGATTAGAGGAAAGGAGGTTTAAACTTCAGCAGAGGAAGGGTTTTTTTACGGTAAGGTCTGTCAAATTGTGGAATACATTGCCCAGGGAGGTAGTTATGGCAGATACAATGGACACATTTAAGAGAAGATTAGATACATTTCTTTCAAAAGGGAACATACAGAGTTATACTGTTTATCAGTAGGCAGATCAGGAAGGTCTGATAAAGACTAATTTAATTGGTAGCAGGAAAGCTATAAAATTCTTAGTTACTGAGGTATGAAGCGAAGGTTGAACTTGATGGACTTGTGTCTTTTTTCAACCTAATTTACTATATACAGATAATGTGTATATTACAGTTATATGTAACAGATCGGTATATATATAGATAATGTGTGTATTAGTAGTTATATGTAACAGATCGGTATATACAAATAATGTGTGTATTACAGTTATATGTAACAGATCGGTGTATATACAGATAATGTGTGTATTACAGTTATATGTAACAGATCGGTATATATACAGATAATGTGTATATTACAGTTATATGTAACATATCGGTATATACAGATAATGTGTGTATTACAGTTATATGTAACAGATCGGTATATATACAGATAATGTGTGTATTACAGTTATATGTAACAGATCGGTATATATACAGATAATGTGTGTATTACAGTTATATGTAACAGATCGGTATATATACAGATAATGTGTTATTACAGTTATATGTAACAGATCGGTATATATACAGATAATGTGTGTATTACAGTTATATGTAACAGATCGGTGTATATACAGATAATGTGTGTATTACAGTTATATGTAACAGATCGGTATATACAGATAATGTGTGTATTACAGTTATATGTAACAGATCGGTATATACAGATAATGTGTGTAATACAGTTATATGTAACAGATCGGTATATAAACAGATAATGTGTGTATTACAGTTGTATGTAACAGATCTGTATATATACAGATAATGTGTGTATTACAGTTATATGTAACAGATCGGTGTATATACAGATAATGTGTGTATTACAGTTATATGTAACAGATCGGTATATATAGATAATGTGTGTATTACAGTTATATGTAACAGATTGGTGTATATACAGATAATGTGTGTATTACAGTTATATGTAACAGATCGGTATATAAACAGATAATGTGTGTATTACAGTTGTATGTAACAGATCTGTATATATACAGATAATGTGTGTAGTACAGTTATATGTAACAGATCGGTATATACAGATAATGTGTGTATTACAGTTATATGTAACAGATCGGTGTATATACAGATAATGTGTGTATTACAGTTATATATAACAGATCGGTATATATATAGATAATGTGCGTATTACAGTTATATATAACAGATCGGTATATATACAGATAATGTGTGTATTACAGTTCTCTATAACAGATCGATATATATACAGATAATGTGTGTATAAAAGTTATATGTAACAGATCGGTATATATACAGATAATGTGTGTATTACAGTTGTATGTAACAGATCGGTATATATACAGATAATGTGTGTATTACAGTTCTATATAACAGATCGGTATATACAGATAATGTGTATATTACAGTTATATGTAACAGATCGGTATATACAGATAATGAGCATATTACAGTTATATGTAACAGATCGGTATATATACAGATAATGTGTGTATTACAGTTATATGTAACAGATCGGTGTATATACAGATAATGTGTGTATGACAGTTATATGTAACAGATCGGTATATATACAGATAATGTGCATATTACAGTTATATATAACATATCGGTATATACAGATAATGTGTGTATTACAGTTATATGTAACAGATCGGTATATATACAGATAATGTGTGTATTACAGTTATATGTAACTGATCGGTATATATACAGATAATGTGTGTATTACAGTTATATGTAACAGATCGGTATATATACAGATAATGTGTGTATTACAGTTATATGTAACAGATCGGTATATATACAGATAATGTGTTATTACAGTTATATGTAACAGATCGGTATATATACAGATAATGTGTGTATTACAGTTATATGTAACAGATCGGTATATACAGATAATGTGTGTATTACAGTTATATGTAACAGATCGGTATATACAGATAATGTGTGTATTACAGTTATATGTAACAGATCGGTATATACAGATAATGTGTGTATTACAGTTATATGTAACAGATCGGTATATACAGATAATGTGTGTATTACAGTTATATGTAACAGATCGGTGTATATACAGATAATGTGTGTATTACAGTTATATGTAACAGATCGGTATATATACAGATAATGTGTGTATTACAGTTATATGTAACAGATCGGTATATACAGATAATGTGTGTATTACAGTTATATGTAACAGATCGGTATATACAGATAATGTGTGTATTACAGTTATATGTAACAGATCGGTATATACAGATAATGTGTGTATTACAGTTATATGTAACAGATCGGTATATACAGATAATGTGTGTATTACAGTTATATGTAACAGATCGGTGTATATACAGATAATGTGTGTATTACAGTTATATGTAACAGATCAGTATATACAGATAATGTGTGTATTACAGTTATATGTAACAGATCGGTGTATATACAGATAATGTGTGTATTACAGTTATATGTAACAGATCGGTGTATATACAGATAATGTGTGTATTACAGTTATATGTAACAGATCGGTATATATACAGATAATGTGTGTATTACAGTTATATATGTAACAGATCAGTATATACAGATAATGTTTTTAATAGCAATTATATTTAGCCTTTGGCTTTGAGGGGACTATTTTTCTTTTGTGAAGTACTGGCGGGTGTAATACAGACATTTATTTCCTTCTTCTCTCATATTAATATACATTATAGTTTAATTCTAATCAGTTACAAACAAAATGAAATGTATTTGTGAATATTCAATAGTGAATCTAATCAGTTGTGTAAATATTTTCACAGAACACAGAAGATAAAAGCCGTTTAAGGGAACATATTGGATTTCATTGAGTGATGTCAGGAAAAACATCATTCTGTACAATTCCAAATTGTAATCTGCGAACGGAGGCCAAGTTTGAGATAAAATATCCTTTCACCCCTGAGTCTGAGTCCACAGACAGATATGTATTAAGAGTAATAAGTAATGATGGCTTGTAAGGAATGTTTCACTAAATTAGGTCTGCGGAAGAAAAAAAGATCCTGACAAGATGAAATTACGGTGCTATTTTGTCAATGGTATGCGCTTGTGTTCTGGGTAGTTTCTTACATAGACATCGCAGAATCATCCAGCCTTAAATCCACGCACTTCTGGAAAATATTTCCATTACTGTATAAACCTGAACGTGACGGGCGGAATTCACTGAATGCTGATATCATGTTGTGAAAGTGGAACTACCATGTTAGCTAAAGTTGTCTGCAGTACTTAAAGGGATAGTAATACTTCATTTTATCTTTATTTTATTTTGTAGGCATTAAAAAAACATGAAGAACGATATAAGTCTTATCTCTCAAACCTTCATGGTTTGAGAGATATTCACAAGCAAAGTTTCCCCTCCTGCCCCTTTTACCTAGTGTAACCCATCTCTTCTCAGATGTGGAATCCAGTCCATAGACTAGATAGCAGCAGGGGACAATCTTCTTCCTATGAGAACAATGAAATCCCTGCCCCCCTTTTACCTAGTGTAAGCCATCTCTTCTCAGATGTGGAATCCAGTCCATAGACCAGACAGATAACAGAAGGGGACAATCTTCTTCCTATGAGAACAATGAAAGCCCTGTCCCCCTTTTACCTAGTGTAAGCCATCTCTTCTCAGATGTGGAATCCAGTCCATAGACCAGACAGATAACAGAAGGGGACAATCTTCTTCCTATGAGAACAATGAAAGCCCTGTCCCTTTTACCTAGTGTAAGTCATCTCTTCTCAGATGTGGAATCCAGTCCATAGACCAGACAGATAACAGCAGGGGACAATCTTCTTCCTATGAGAACAATGAAAGCCCTGCCCCTTTTACCTAGTGTAAGCCATCTCTTCTCAGATGTGGAATCCAGTCCATAGACCAGACAGATAACAGAAGGGGACAATCTTCTTCCTATGAGAACAATGAAAGCCCTGCCCCCCTTTTACCTAGTGTAAGCCATCTCTTCTCAGATGTGGAATCCAGTCCATAGACCAGACAGATAACAGCAGGGGACAATCTTCTTCCTATGAGAACAATGAACGCCCTGTCCCCCTTTTACCTAGTGTAAGCCATCTCTTCTCAGATGTGGAATCCAGTCCATAGATCAGACAGATAACAGAAGGGGACAATCTTCTTCCTATTGGAACAATGAAAGCCCTGCTCCCCTTTTACCTAGTGTAAGCCATCTCTTCTCAGATGTGGAATCCAGTCCATAGATCAGACAGATAACAGAAGGGGACAATCTTCTTCCTATGAGAAGAATGAAAGCCCTGCCCCTTTTACCTAGTGTAAGCCATCTCTTCTCAGATGTGGAATCCAGTCCATAGATCAGACAGATAACAAAAGGGGACAATCTTCTTCCTATGGGAACAATGAAAGCCCTGCCCCCCTTTTACCTAGTGTAAGCCATCTCTTCTCAGATGTGGAATCCAGTCCATAGACCAGACAGATAACAGAAGGGGACAGTCTTCTTCCTATGAGAACAATGAAAGCCCTGCCCCTTTTACCTAGTGTAAGCCATCTCTTCTCAGATGTGGAATCCAGTCCATAGATCAGACAGATAACAGAAGGGGACAATCTTCTTCCTATGAGAACAATGAAAGCCCTTCCCCTTTTATCTAGTGTAAGCCATCTCTTCTCAGGTGTGGAATCCAGTCCATAGACCAGACAGATAACAGAAGGGGACAATCTTCTTCCTATGAGAACAATGAAAGCCCTGCCCCTTTTACCTAGTGTAAGACATCTCTTCTCAGATGTGGAATGCAGTCCATAGACCAGACAGATAACAGCAGGGGACAATCTTCTTCATATGAGAACAATGAAAGCCCTGCCCCTTTTACCTAGTGTAAGCCATCTCTTCTCAGATGTGGAATGCAGTCCATAGACCAGACAGATAACAGCAGGGGACAATCTTCTTCCTATGAGAACAATGAAAGCCCTGTCCCTTTTACATAGTGTAAGCCATCTCTTCTCAGATGTGGAATGCAGTCCATAGACCAGACAGATAACAGCAGGGGACAATCTTCTTCCTATGAGAACAATGAAAGCCCTTCCCCTTTTACCTAGTGTAAGCCATCTCTTCTCAGATGTGGAATCCAGTCCATAGACCAGACAGATAACAGCAGGGGACAATCTTCTTCCTATGAGAACAATGAAAGCCCTGCCCCCCTTTTACCTAGTGTAAGCCATCTCTTCTCAGATGTGGAATCCAGTCCATAGACCAGACAGATAACAGCAGGGGACAATATTCTTCCTATGAGAACAATGAAAGCCCTCCCGCCCCTTTTACCTAGTGTAAAACATCTCTTCTCAGATGTGGAATCCAGTCCATAGACCAGACAGATAACAGCAGGGGACAATCTTCTTCCTATGAGAACAATGAAAGCCCTCCCGTCCCTTTTACCTAGTGTAAAACATCTCTTCTCAGATGTGGAATCCAGTCCATAGACCAGACAGATAACAGCAGGGGACAATCTTCTTCCTATGAGAACAATGAAAGTCCTGCCCCTTTTACCTAGTGTAAGCCATATCTTCTCAGATGTGGAATCCAGTCCATAGACCAGACAGATAACAGAAGGGGACAATCTTCTTCCTGTGAGAACAATGAAAGCCCTGCCCCTTTTACCTAGTGTAAGCCATCTCTTCTCAGATGTGGAATCCAGTCCATAGACCAGACAGATAACAGCAGGGGACAATCTTCTTCCTATGAGAACAATGAAAGCCCTCCCGCCCCTTTTACCTAGTGTAAGCCATCTTTTCTCAGATGTGGAATCCAGTCCATAGACCAGACAGATAACAGCTGGGGACAATCTTCTTCCTATGAGAACAATGAATGCCCTGTCCCCCTTTTACCTGGTGTAAGCCATCTCTTCTCAGATGTGGAATCCAGTCCATAGATCAGACAGATAACAGAAGGGGACAATCTTCTTCCTATGGGAACAATGAAAGCCCTGCTCCCCTTTTACCTAGTGTAAGCCATCTCTTCTCAGATGTGGAATCCAGTCCATAGATCAGACAGATAACAAAAGGGGACAATCTTCTTCCTACGGGAACAATGAAAGCCCTGCCCCCCTTTTACCTAGTGTAAGCCATCTCTTCTCAGATGTGGAATCCAGTCCATAGACCAGACAGATAACAGAAGGGGACAGTCTTCTTCCTATGAGAACAATGAAAGACCTGCCCCTTTTACCTAGTGTAAGCCATCTCTTCTCAGATGTGGAATCCAGTCCATGGATCAGACAGATAACAGAAGGGGACAATCTTCTTCCTATGAGAACAATGAAAGCCCTGCCCCTTTTACCTAGTGTAAGCCATCGCTTCTCAGATGTGGAATCCAGTCCATAGACCAGACAGATAACAGCAGGGGACAATCTTCTTCCTATGAGAACAATGAAAGCCCTGCCCCTTTTTCCTAGTGTAAGCCATCTCTTCTCAGATGTGGAATCCAGTCCACAGACCAGACAGATAACAGCAGGGGACAATCTTCTTCCTATGAGAACAATGAAAGCCCTGCCCCCCTTTTACCTAGTGTAAGCCATCTCTTCTCAGATGTGGAATCCAGTCCATAGACCAGACAGATAACAGCAGGGGACAATCTTCTTCCTATGAGAACAATGAAAGCCCTCCCGCCCCTTTTACCTAGTGTAAGTCATCTCTTCTCAGATGTGGAATCCAGTCCATAGACCAGACAGATAACAGCAGGGGACAATCTTCTTCCTATGAGAACAATGAAAGCCCTGCCCCTTTTACCTAGTGTAAGCCATCTCTTCTCAGATGTAGAATCCAGTCCATAGACCAGACAGATAACAGAAGGGGACAGTCGCCCCATCTCTTCTTCACAGACTCCACGTCCCGCCTGCATGTAGCCACCTCGTTCACCCGGCTGCAGATCTGATTCCAGGCTGCCTTCCTCCTCGCTGCCAGGCCAGGGACCTTTGTCGTCAGGTGGAGAACACTCTGCCTCTCCAGGACAGCTTCCACGCGAGCCGTGTTCTCCTCCTCAGTATATCTGGGATCCCTGATCCTGCCCTCATCAGCTCCGGCATGGGAGGATTCAGAGCCGGAGTGCCCTGCCTGGTCTGACCCTGCCTGTGTGGGGTGCTCCCCAGGAACTACCCCTCATCCCACTGCAGGTTCTATCCCTCTTCTATCCCTCTTTTTTGTGTGCCTGCTCTTGTGGGCCAGGTCCCCCTCCGCCCTGCGGATCTCCCTCTCCCACCCCTGCTCTGCTGAGGGATCCCCTCCTGAGCTTCCCCCTCCTCCACTACTCTCCCCATCCCTCTCTCCTGTTCTCCTCTCCTGGCCATCACTCACCCAGTCACACCCAGGCACTCTCACAGGCCCTCACAGACACACTCGATCCAGTCACTCTCTGTCACACACTTTCACTCCCAGATTCACACTGTCAAAATAAAAAGTAAAATGTGTAAGGTGTTATAAAATAAAAGGACTATGTGTATGTATGTGTTTGTGTTTGTATGTGTGTATGTGATATGTGCAAAAGTGTGATATGTGTATATTTAGTGCACCTGTCTCCAAACTCCAAACTGCAAAACTCCTCTACCTCCAATGAACGCGCCTGTCTCCCTCTCTCTGATCACTATCCTCCGCTCCTGGGTCCTGATATCTGGCTCTGAAGAACTCGATAACAGACAGTGTGTGACGGTTATTTTTGGGTATATATAGGTGTATTTGAAGTTATTTGGTACATTGGGGCTTTGTGATTGGCTGTGTGTTTGAATTTGTTTTGGCATCAATCATGGTTGCTTGACAACGGCAGCCGTTATGTTAGATGTTGTTTTGAGCGCAGTTATCGTGTGATTTGGCCGCCCGCTGTGCATTAACATGAGCGACAACGGCTTTTGTGTTACGTGTTTTGTGTGCCTACGCTCGATAGCTATTCTCGTAGAGAAGCTATTGAATCTGCCGTAACTCCTGTATTATTTGCGAGCGATGTGCTTTTTTCACTTAGCGGCTGGTTTAACGGCTGCCTTTAAATCTAGCCCTTAGTATCTTGTTTAGGATGTAGAGAAAGAAGTTCTTCCCTATTGAGCTGTGGTACCTTAGTAAGAGCTTTAGACACTTCTATTTTAGTGTATCTTCTTTCAAGGAATTTATCCCTCATTTTATTCAAAGCCGCTTTATGCTTATTTGGGTCTGATGTTGTTCTCATTACTCTAAGCATTTGAGAAAAGGGAAGGCCAGTTTTTAAAGGCTAAGGGTGGGAACTATCAGCAGGAAGCAATGTATTGCGGTCACTAGATTTCTGGTAAATGCAAGTATTAAGTTTATTACCTGATTTGTATATAGTCATGTCCAAAAAGTTTATTTGAAAAAAGTCATGATCCATAGTAAATCTAATCGTTGTTAAGTAGGTCTATGAACTCACGTAATATCTCTATGTCTCCATTCCACAGTAGGAGAATATTGTCACTATACCGACGAAAAAACGGAATTGGTTTCTAAAAAAATATGACTTTTTTCATACATGCCCATGAAAAATGATGTATACAGGGGGCCATGCTGGACCCCATTGTAGTTTTTTGTCGGTATATATACATATATATAAAATGTATGATTGTTATATGAAGGACATCTACCTTGGTAAATGAATCTGTTAAACAAACTAAGAGCCAGTTATTCCTCTGATAAATTTTCCCTTTAAATACAAATATTGATTTTATTTCTTCCTACTAATCCAAGTCTGTGATAAATGAAAGTGAACCCATCCAGGGTAATTCCTATAACTGCTAAACATTAACCTCCGGCTCTGAACATCGAGCCCCCCGCCCCATCCCCTAGTATCTGGGAGGAGGGGGGAGTCAGCTGGGGTCAGCAGCTGCCTGTAATTATTGGGTGGGCCGCTCCGGCATGGCCAGAAAAGTAGGAATTATAGTTCTATAGGGAGGACTTGATCTTAAAGGAGCAGTAACTCATAAAAATGATGTGCGGCTGTATACACTTATTTTCCCTGTACGTCAGACTGACTTTGTAATAATTACCTGAGGTGTGAAATCCAGTCTGTGCTCTGAGGGAGCAGATATCCCTGCCTTTCCAGGGCTCCCAATTATTATTTCATTTAGAAAATGTTTTGCCAGGAAGAAGAGGAAATTTGTATCATTTTCAACTTTGTGCTAGAGACCTTTTACAGTAAAAAAAAAACACATTTATACAAATAGAAAAACCATTTACAAATGTATGTAATTAAATTATTTTAGAAACAAAAGAAGAAGTGATTTTTTTTTTCCGGCACGTTATTCCAGGGTTTAGGAGCTCTGAATGAGAAGACAGATCAACCAGCTTAGTTCTTGTAGTGTGGAATAGTCAGTGAGTTGTTAGCAGTGGAGGTTATAGTTAGTATGGAGATCTGGAGTGATCACACTGCTCAGGTAGTGTGGAATAGTCAGTGAGTTGTTAGTAGTGAAGGTTATAGTTAGTATGGAGATCTGGAGTGATCATACTGCTCAGGTAGTGTGGAATAGTCAGTGAGTTGTTAGTAGTGGAGGTTATAGTTAGTATGGAGATCTGGAGTGATCACACTGCTCAGGTAGTGTGGAATAGTCAGTGAGTTGTTAGTAGTGGAGGTTATAGTTAGTATGGAGATCTGGAGTGATCACACTGCTCAGGTAGTGTGGAATAGTCAGTGAGTTGTTAGTAGTGGAGGTTACAGTTAGTATGGAGATCTGTAGTGATCATACTGCTCAGGTAGTGTGGAATAGTCAGTGAGTTGTTAGTAGTGGAGGTTATAGTTAGTATGGAGTTCTGGAGTGATCATACTGCTCAGGTAGTGTGGAATAGTCAGTGAGTTGTTAGTAGTGGAGGATATAGTTAGTATGGAGATCTGGAGTGATCACACTGCTCAGGTAGTGTGGAATAGTCAGTGAGTTGTTAGTAGTGGAGGTTATAGTTAGTATGGAGATCTGGAGTGAACATACTGCTCAGGTAGTGTGGAATAGTCAGGGAGTTGTTAGCAGTGGAGGTTATAGTTAGTATGAAGATCTGGAGTGATCATACTGCTCAGGGAGTGTGGAATAGTCAGTGAGTTGTTAGCAGTGGAGGTTATAGTTAGTATGGAGATCTGGAGTGATCATACTGCTCAGGTAGTGTGGAATAGTCAGTGAGTTGTTAGCAGTGTAGTGGAGGTTATAGTTAGTATGGAGATCTGTAGTGATCATACTGCTCAGGTAGTGTGGAATAGTCAGTGAGTTGTTAGCAGTGGAGGTTATAGTTAGTATGGAGATCTGGAGTGATCATACTGCTCAGGTAGCGTGGAATAGTCAGTGAGTTGTTAGTAGTGGAGGTTATAGTTAGTATGGAGATCTGGAGTGATCATACTGCTCAGGTAGTGTGGAATAGTCAGTGAGTTGTTAGTAGTGTAAGTTATATTTAGTATAGAGATCTGTAGTGATCATACTGCTCAGGTAGTGTGGAATAGTCAGTGAGTTGTTAGCAGTGGAGGTTATAGTTAGTATGAAGATCTGTAGTGATCATACTGCTCAGGTAGTGTGGAATAGTCAGTGAGTTGTTTGTAGTGGAGGTTATAGTTAGTATGGAGATCTGGAGTGATCATACTGCTCAGGTAGTGTGGAATAGTCAGTGAGTTGTTAGTAGTGGAGGTTATAGTTAGTATGGAGATCTGGAGTGATCATACTGCTCAGGTAGTGTGGAATAGTCAGTGAGTTGTTAGTAGTGGAGTAAAGGTTATAGTTAGTATGGAGATATCACAGTGCCTGTGATTCCTGTCAGTCTCAGCTATGACAGATACTGATTTGCTGTGTTGGTTTGGCCCGCCCCCTGGTGACCTTTTTATACCTGGCTAGCAAGACTGTCAGGCGCCCTTTCGTGGTGTCTCTGTGCCAGTTATTGTGCTGTGTTCCTGTGTTCCGGATTCCTGTGTACCGACTTGGCTTGTCTTGACTATTCTCCTGTGTTCCTGCTCGTGTATGACCCGGCTCGTCTGACTACCTCCTCTGGATCCTGACCTGGTTTGGCTGACGTTCCTGCTTGTGTACGACCCGGCTTGTATGACTACCTTCTACGTGCTCCCGGCCTGGCTGACTTCCCGCTCCGAAGAACGACTCCGGCTTTCTACAGTGACCTATGTTCCAGTTGTCGCCGCCGCAACATTTCTATCTACTGTTCCAGCTTTTGGTGTGACTGCCTTGCCTGGTGTACTCCGATCAATGCTGTGCTTTTACCGTTGCAGAGTTGGGCGTACCCGTGCCTCCCTCAGACTGCAGAGCCTTGCTTTACCGCTGATAAGCCTCGAGTAAATGTGCTAATTAACCCTAGCAGTGCCGCTGGGTTCCACTCTATCGCTAATCCTGTAAGAGTCTCTTTCTCAGTGAATACTACTGCTGAGCTGGCCGCTCTTCGTCGGCAGCTTCACACATCCTTGCAGAGTATTTACATCCGTTTAGGCCGGTTGGGCGCCTGAGACCCTTTCTCTTGTTCAGTAGCGATCCCGCTTTCCCGAGTGGTGGCAGGCACAGGCATCAGCATTCGTATTCCGGTAATCACGCCCGTGGGGGCTGTCGGCTCTAGCGTATGCTTTCCCATTATCCGGTTTAGTCTGAGGAGGCTTGGCATCTGGTATACTGACCCCCAGCCTTGTCCTACTGTACTAGTACCACAGAACCACACATACTGACCCCCAGACTTGTCCTACTGTACTGGTACCATAGAAACACACATACTGACCCCCAGCCTTGTCCTACTGTACTGGTACCATAGAACCACACATACTGACCCCCAGCCTTGTCCTACTGTACTGGTACCATAGAACCACACATACTGACCCCCAGCCTTGTCCTACTGTACTGGTACCATAGACCACACATACTGACCCCCAGCCTTGTCCTACTGTACTGGTACCATAGACCACACATACTGACCCCCAGCCTTGTCCTACTGTACTGGTACCATAGACCCACACATACTGACCCCCAGCCTCGTCCTACTGTACTGGTACCATAGACCACACATACTGACCCCCATCCTTGTCCTACTGTACTGGTACCATAGACCACACATACTGACCCCCAGCCTTGTCCTTCTGTACTGGTACCATAGACCCACATATACTGATCCCCAGATCTTATATATCTGCCCCCCAGATCTTATATATTTCATTACTATAAACTAACACGATCCGCCTCTCAGATCTTTTATATTTCATAACTATAAACTAACACGATCCTCCCCCCAGAGCTTTTATATTTCATTACTATAAACTAACACGATCCGCCCCGCAGAGATTTTATATTTCATTACTATAAACTAACACAATCCGCCTCTCAGATCTTTTATATTTCATTACTATAAACTAACACGATCGGCCCCCCAGAGATTTTATATTTCATTACTATAAACTAACACGATCCACCCTCCAGATTTTATATTTCATTACTATAAACTAACACGATCGGCCCCCCAGAGCTTTTATATTTCATTACTATAAACTAACACGATCCGCCCCCCAGATCTTATATATTTCATTACTATAAACTAACACAATCCGGCCCTCAGATCTTATATATTTCATTACTATAAACTAACACGATCCGGCCCCCAGATCTTATATATTTCATTACTATAAACTAACACGATCCGCCTCTCAGATCTTTTATATTTCATAACTATAAACTAACACGATCCTCCCCCCAGAGCTTTTATATTTCATTACTATAAACTAACACGATCCGCCCCGCAGAGATTTTATATTTCATTACTATAAACTAACACAATCCGCCTCTCAGATCTTTTATATTTCATTACTATAAACTAACACGATCGGCCCCCCAGAGATTTTATATTTCATTACTATAAACTAACACGATCCACCCTCCAGAGATTTTATATTTCATTACTATAAACTAACACGATCGGCCCCCCAGAGCTTTTATATTTCATTACTATAAACTAACACGATCCGCCCCCCAGATCTTATATATTTCATTACTATAAACTAACACAATCCGGCCCTCAGATCTTATATATTTCATTACTATAAACTAACACGATCCGGCCCCCAGATCTTATATATTTCATTACTATAAACTAACACGATCCGGCCCCCAGATCTTATATATTTCATTACTATAAACTAACACGATCCGCCCCCCAGATCTTATATATTTCATTACTATAAACTAACACGATCCGCCTCCCAGAGATTTTATATTTCATTACTATAAACTAACACGATCCGCCCCACAGAGCTTTTATATTTCATTACTGTAAACTAACACGATCCGCCCCCCAGATCTTATATATTTCATTACTATAAACTAACACGATCCGCCCCCAGAGCTTTTATATTTCATTACTATAAACTAACACGATCTGCCTCTCAGATCTTTTATATTTCATTACTATAAACTAACACAATCCGCCCCCCAGAGATTTTATATTTCATTACTATAAACTAACACGATCCGCCCCCCCTATCTTTTATATTTCATAACTATAAACTAACACGATCCGCCCCCCAGAGATTTTATATTTCATTACTATAAACTAACACGATCTGCCCTCCAGAGCTTTTATATTTCATTATATAAACTAACACGATCCGCCCCCCAGATCTTATATATTTCATAACTATAATCTAACACAATCCGTCTCCCAGAGCTTTTATATTTAATTACTATAAACTAACACGATCCGCCCCCCAGAGATTTTATATTTAATAACTATAATCTAACACGATCCGCCCCCCCGAGATTTTATATGTCATAACTTTAATAGAGACATCCCTTTAATAGGACAGAATCGTATTTAATATGTTCAAACACTTGCTAAATAATGTTTCCTAAAGCCCCAGCGCAATCCCAGTAAATGTGCATGTGTGTCAGGGGTATGGATCCAGTATTGCGCTAATCTAGACCTGGAATCCAGTACCGTCCTCAGCGCCCAATAGATGCTAATTTACTAGGTGACTGTCACCGGGTGACTTGGAAATAACAACTCTGACACATACAGATAAGGTAAAATAAGAATATCTTTATTGAGGAACAAAGCAGCAGAAAATAAATATACTTTCCCCACCCTCAATGGACCAGGTGAAAGGACAGTGTCAGGACACTTCCCCAACCCTCCCTAGGCAGGTATCACAGTGCCCAGTGATTGCCTATACAGATGTTGCCATGGAGCAACATTATTTACTTCCTAGCTGTCGCTCTCGCTGAGTCGCTATTCTTATAGGGCACCATGCTGATGAGGTCATCGCTCCATTTACCTGTCAGGGTTTTTAAACCTCAGCCTGTGTCATTTCAAGTGCCCTTTCGTGGTGTACCTGAGCTTATTGCTGTGTTGGTCCATTACCGTTCCTGTGTATTACCTGTCTACGTCTGACTACCCGTTCCGATTCTGAGTCCTGGCTCGTCTGACTACTCGTTCCGGTTTGGACTCCTGGCTTGTCTGACTACCCATTCCGGTTTGGATTCCTGGCTACATCTGACTACCCGTTCTGGCTACGACCACTGGTGATGTCTGACTATCCAATCCGGTTCTGACGATTGGCTGCCTCCTGGTATACTCTCCGTGTTGCGCTCCATGACCATTCCATGCCTTGGTTTGGTTCCCGTACTGCCTATGTCTTCCGCTCTGCGCTCGCTTCTGTTAGCGGCGCTTGTCGGTCACTCCATGTGTCTGACCTCCCATGGCCATACTGGTTTGTGCTGCCTTGCCTATCCTCCATCTGGCTACCCGCCTTGTGTATACCCTGTGGAGGTATTGGTCTGCTCCTTATCTCTGCCGACTGTGTGTATGGGAGTGCTCTGCACTGCCCTCACATCTACCGTGTAGTCTAAGGGCCATTCCGTTTCTGACCACCTGTCCTGTGAAGGGTGAGGAAAGTGCCTACACTGTTCCTCTCTGGTGTCATGAAGGTGCATTGTTCTCACATCTACCGTGTAGTCCCAGGGCCATTCTGTTTCTGACCTCCTGCCTTGTGAAGGGTGAGGAAAGTGACTCCACTCTTGCTTCCTGGTCTCGTGAAGGTGTGCCACTATCTACTGCCACTTTGTGTCATTATCATACTACTGTTGTGTCATTTGTTGCCACCAGCCTGTTGCCTTATTGCCTGTCATTTATTGTACTTAATAAAGTTTTATATTAAGTTCATCAGTACTTGTCAGTGTGTTAATTTCCTAGTCACTCCATGACAGTAGGTAAAGAACAGCACAGGATTGACTGACAGGAGGTAGATCCCACCCTGACTGAATGTAATCACTAGTAGCTGTGATGGTAGTAGCTTCTAGTACAGGAGCAGCTGTAGAGCCCCATGGGAAATGAGTGAAATAGCCCAAATATGCTAGGATGGTACGCTCCGGTACAGACCTCCCCAGGACGCTAGGGTAGATCAGTAGACAAGGAAAAAAGGAAATCCCTAGAATGCTGGGGTAACCAAACAGGCAGTGGATACTGAGAATCCCTAGAACACTAGGGTACCCAAACAGGCAGTGGAGACTGAGGCTCCCTAGAATGCTAGAGTAGCTAAACAGGCAGTGGTGACAGAGGCTCCCTAGAACAATAGGGTAGCTAAACAGGCAGTGGTGACAGGGGCTCCCTAGAATGCTAGAGTAGCTAAACAGGCAATGGTGACAGGGGCTCCCTAGAACACTAGGGTAGCCAAATGGGCAGTGGTGACTGTGAAGCCCTATTACGCTAGGGTACCCAATGACACAGAAGGAAGGGAGCAAGACTGCCAGTGACACGGAAAGACACAGACTGAGTACTGCTCGAAATGAAGGAGCGCAAGCGCTCACAGTAGGCCACAGGTATAGAGGATGCAAGTCAACTGGAGTCAAGAGTCAAACGTGAGCTGGTAGTCAGCCAGAGCCAGGAGTCAAACCAGAGAGGGTAGTCAGCCAGAGCCAGGAGTCAAGCCAGAGCGGGTAGTCAGACAAAGCCAAGAGTCAAACCAGAGCGACTAGTCAGCCAGAGCCCGGAGTCAAACAGGAGTGAGTAGTCAGCCAGAGGCAGGAGTCAAACCGGAGTGGGTAGTCAACCAGAGCCAGGAGTCAAACCGGATCGGGTAGTCAACCAGAGACAGGAGTCAAACCGGAGCGGGTAGTCAACCAGAACCAGGAGTCAAACCGGAGTGAGTAGTCAGTCAGGGATCAAACGGAGCCGGAGTAAGAATGTAGCCAGAAGTCATACACAGGAATCGAGCATCGGAATCACAAGAGCTGTAGCGCACAGGTACACCACAAAAGGGCAAAGGAGTAATGGCAGGCTGAGGCCTTTAAGGCCTAGCAAGTAGGTGGAGACTCACTCTGGCAATAAACAGTAGCCTGCAAGAATAGCGAGTGTGCCTCAGAGCGACAACCAGGAAGTAAGGAAATGTCCCCTGCAAGTACATTCGCTGGAGGCAATCACTGGCACAGTGATAGGGTCTTTAACCAAAGATTCACCCGTTAGTGCATAGTGGGAGGGCAGAGGACGGTATGGCCCCTCCTACCCACCTCGTTTAACCCTGTGTATTACACGCAGCCCTGGAGTATCTACTACTACGTTTTGTTGTGAATGCTACAAGGCAGTAATAATGGGATTTACTGCAAGTCTTAGAGGGACAGGAAAACTTAATAATAAAAAATATTCATTGTGTGGTTTATCCTCCTGAGTAAAAGAAGGATACTTCCAGTAATGAGAGGCGCTGAATTCAAAAGCTATTGAAGTTCAAACTTGAATTTTTTAAGTGCAGTATCAGAATGGTCTAAAATGTTACAATGGAGGCTAACACCAATTTTATTACACTGGTGGATTCGTACATCACCCTCAGTTTCAAGTGGAACCACCATGTTAGCTACAATCGCCCTGCAATATTTAGGCAGGTGGCAATTAGCTCAATAATAGTTATTTTGCCTCTAAAAAGTGCCCCCTTGTAAAGTAGTCCTTAAGATTCTGAGACCGGAAGCCAGATATCAGTGCAGACATCTTGTTTTCATGCCTGCGCTGTCAGTCCCAGTCTCCCTTCAGAAGCATTGCACTGGACCGAACAGCATCGGAAGAGACTGACGGCGCAGGCGCACAAACCACTCTAACCTTGCCATCAGTCTCGGAAGAATGATTACTTTACAAGGGGGTACTTTTGAGAGGTAAAATAATGATTATTAAGCTAGTCATCACCTACTTAAAGGGATAGTAATACTTCGTTTTATCTTTATTTTATTTTGTAGGCATTAAAAAAACATGAAGAACGATATAAGTCTTATCTCTCAAACCTTTATGGTTTAAGAGATATTCACAAGCAAAGTTCCCCCCCCCCCCCCGCTGTTCAGCCAGATCAGAAGGAAGGTGCCCAGGTAGACTGCAGAGAGGGACAATCTTCAATTAAGATAAGGGAAAAAGCTGAAAAACTTGTCAAGGGGGGGAGGGCTTTCATTGTTTTCATACAAAGAAGATTGTCCCCTGCTGTTATCTGTCTGATCTATGGACTGGATTCCACATCTGAGAAGAGATGGATTACACTAGGTAAAAGGGGGGCAGGGCTTTCATTGTTCTCATAGGAAGAAGATTGTCCCCTTCTGTTATCTGTCTGATCTATGGACTGGATTCCACATCTGAGAAGAGATGGCTTACACTAGGTAAAAGGGGCAGGGCTTTCATTCTTCTCATAGGAAGAAGACTGTCCCCTTCTGTTATCTGTCTGGTCTATGGACTGGATTCCACATCTGAGAAGAGATGGCTTACACTAGGTAAAAGGGGGGCAGGGCTTTCATTGTTCCCATAGGAAGAAGATTGTCCCCTTTTGTTATCTGTCTGATCTATGGACTGGATTCCACATCTGAGAAGAGATGGCTTACACTAGGTAAAAGGGGAGCAGGGCTTTCATTGTTCCCATAGGAAGAAGATTGTCCCCTTCTGTTATCTGTCTGATCTATGGACTGGATTCCACATCTGAGAAGAGATGGCTTACACTAGGTAAAAGGGGACAGGGAGTTCATTGTTCTCATAGGAAGAAGATTGTCCCCTGCTGTTATCTGTCTGGTCTATGGACTGGATTCCACATCTGAGAAGAGATGGCTTACACTAGGTAAAAGGGGGGCAGGGCTTTCATTGTTCTCATAGGAAGAAGATTGTCCCCTGCTGTTATCTCTCTGGTCTGTGGACTGGATTCCACATCTGAGAAGAGATGGCTTACACTAGGTAAAAGGGGCAGGGCTTTCATTGTTCTCATAGGAAGAAGATTGTCCCCTGCTGTTATCTGTCTGGTCTATGGACTGGATTCCACATCTGAGAAGAGATGGATTACACTAGTTAAAAGGGGGGCAGGGCTTTCATTGTTCCCATAGGAAGAAGATTGTCCCCTTTTGTTATCTGTCTGATCTATGGACTGGATTCCACATCTGAGAAGAGATGGCTTACACTAGGTAAAAGGGGAGCAGGTCTTTCATTGTTTCCATAGGAAGAAGATTGTCCCCTGCTGTTATCTGTCTGGTCTATGGACTGGATTCCACATCTGAGAAGAGATGGCTTACACTAGGTAAAAGGGGGGCAGGGCTTTCATTGTTCTCATAGGAAGAAGATTGTCCCCTTCTGTTATCTGTCTGGTCTATGGACTGGATTCCACATCTGAGAAGAGATGGCTTACACTAGGTAAAAGGGGCGGGAGGGCTTTCATTGTTCTCATAGGAAGAAGATTGTCCCCTTCTGTTATCTGTCTGGTCTATGGACTGGATTCCACATCTGAGAAGAGATGGCTTACACTAGGTAAAAGGGGCGGGAGGGCTTTCATTGTTCTCATAGGAAGAAGATTGTCCCCTGCTGTTATCTGTCTGGTCTGTGGACTGGATTCCACATCTGAGAAGAGATGGCTTACACTAGGTAAAAGGGGGGCAGGGCTTTCATTGTTCTCATAGGAAGAAGATTGTCCCCTGCTGTTATCTGTCTGGTCTGTGGACTGGATTCCACATCTGAGAAGAGATGGCTTACACTAGGTAAAAGGGGCAGGGCTTTCATTGTTCTCATAGGAAGAAGATTGTCCCCTGCTGTTATCTGTCTGGTCTATGGACTGGATTCCACATCTGAGAAGAGATGGCTTACACTAGGTAAAAGGGGCAGGGCTTTCATTGTTCTCATAGGAAGAAGATTGTCCACTTCTGTTATCTGTCTGGTCTATGGACTGGATTCCACATCTGAGAAGAGATGGCTTACACTAGGTAAAAGGGGGGCAGGGCTTTCATTGTTCCCGTAGGAAGAAGATTGTCCCCTTTTGTTATCTGTCTGAACTATGGACTGGATTCCACATCTGAGAAGAGATGGCTTACACTAGGTAAAAGGGGAGCAGGGCTTTCATTGTTCCCATAGGAAGAAGATTGTCCCCTTCTGTTATCTGTCTGATCTATGGACTGGATTCCACATCTGAGAAGAGATGGCTTACACTAGGTAAAAGGGGGACAGGGCATTCATTGTTCTCATAGGAAGAAGATTGTCCCCTGCTGTTATCTGTCTGGTCTATGGACTGGATTCCACATCTGAGAAGAGATGGCTTACACTAGGTAAAAGGGGGGCAGGGCTTTCATTGTTCTCATAGGAAGAAGATTGTCCCCTTCTGTTATCTGTCTGGTCTATGGACTGGATTCCACATCTGAGAAGAGATGTCTTACACTAGGTAAAAGGGGCGAGAGGGCTTTCATTGTTCTCATAGGAAGAAGATTGTCCCCTGCTGTTATCTGTCTGGTCTATGGACTGGATTCCACATCTGAGAAGAGATGGCTTACACTAGGTAAAAGGGGGGCAGGGCTTTCATTGTTCTCATAGGAAGAAGATTGTCCCCTGCTGTTATCTGTCTGGTCTGTGGACTGGATTCCACATCTGAGAAGAGATGGCTTACACTAGGTAAAAGGGGCAGGGCTTTCATTGTTCTCATAGGAAGAAGACTGTCCCCTTCTGTTATCTGTCTGATCTATGGACTGGATTCCACATCTGAGAAGAGATGGCTTACACTAGGTAAAAGGGGGACAGGGCATTCATTGTCCTCATAGGAAGAAGATTGTCCCCTGCTGTTATCTGTCTGGTCTATGGACTGGATTCCACATCTGAGAAGAGATGGCTTACACTAGGTAAAAGGGGGGCAGGGCTTTCATTGTTCTCATAGGAAGAAGATTGTCCCCTTCTGTTATCTGTCTGGTCTATGGACTGGATTCCACATCTGAGAAGAGATGGCTTACACTAGGTAAAAGGGGCGGGAGGGCTTTCATTGTTCTCATAGGAAGAAGATTGTCCCCTGCTGTTATCTGTCTGGTCTATGGACTGGATTCCACATCTGAGAAGAGATGGCTTACACTAGGTAAAAGGGGCGGGAGGGCTTTCATTGTTCTCATAGGAAGAAGATTGTCCCCTGCTGTTATCTGTCTGGTCTATGGACTGGATTCCACATCTGAGAAGAGATGGCTTACACTAGGTAAAAGGGGCAGGGCTTTCATTGTTCTCATAGGAAGAAGAATGTCCCCTTCTGTTATCTCTCTGGTCTATGGACTGGATTCCACATCTGAGAAGAGATGGCTTACACTAGGTAAAAGGGGCAGGGCTTTCATTGTTCTCATAGGAAGAAGATTGTCCCCTTCTGTTATATGTCTGGTCTGTGGACTGGATTCCACATCTGAGAAGAGATGGCTTACACTAGGTAAAAGGGGCAGGGCTTTCATTGTTCTCATAGGAAGAAGATTGTCCCCTGCTGTTATCTGTCTGGTCTATGGACTGGATTCCACATCTGAGAAGAGATGTCTTACACTAGGTAAAAGGGGCGGGAGGGCTTTCATTGTTCTCATAGGAAGAAGATTGTCCCCTGCTGTTATCTGTCTGGTCTATGGACTGGATTCCACATCTGAGAAGAGATGGCTTACACTAGGTAAAAGGGGGGCAGGGCTTTCATTGTTCTCATAGGAAGAAGATTGTCCCCTGCTGTTATCTGTCTGGTCTATGGACTGCATTCCACATCTGAGAAGAGATGGCTTACACTAGGTAAAAGGGGCAGGGCTTTAATTGTTCTCATAGGAAGAAGATTGTCCCCTGCTGTTATCTGTCTGGTCTATGGACTGCATTCCACATCTGAGAAGAGATGGCTTACACTAGGTAAAAGGGACAGGGCTTTCATTGTTCTCATAGGAAGAAGATTGTCCCCTGCTGTTATCTGTCTGGTCTATGGACTGCATTCCACATCTGAGAAGAGATGGCTTACACTAGGTAAAAGGGGCAGGGCTTTCATTGTTCTCATAGGAAGAAGATTGTCCCCTGCTGTTATCTGTCTGGTCTATTGACTGCATTCCACATCTGAGAAGAGATGTCTTACACTAGGTAAAAGGGGCAGGGCTTTCATTGTTCTCATAGGAAGAAGATTGTCCCCTTCTGTTATCTGTCTGGTCTATGGACTGGATTCCACATCTGAGAAGAGATGGCTTACACTAGGTAAAAGGGGCAGGGCTTTCATTGTTCTCATAGGAAGAAGATTGTACCCTTCTGTTATCTGTCTGGTCTATGGACTGGATTCCACACCTGAGAAGAGATGGCTTACACTAGGTAAAAGGGGCAGGGCTTTCATTGTTCTCATAGGAAGAAGACTGTCCCCTTCTGTTATCTGTCTGATCTATGGACTGGATTCCACATCTGAGAAGAGATGGCTTGCACTAGGTAAAAGGGGGGCAGGGCTTTCATTGTTCCCATAGGAAGAAGATTGTCCCCTTTTGTTATCTGTCTGATCTATGGACTGGATTCCACATCTGAGAAGAGATGGCTTACACTAGGTAAAAGGGGGACAGGGCTTTCATTGTTCTCATAGGAAGAAAATTGTCCCCTTTTGTTATCTGTCTGGTCTATGGACTGTATTCCACATCTGAGAAGAGATGGCTTACACTAGGTAAAAGGGGCAGGGCTTTCATTGTTCTCATCGGAAGAAGATTGTCCCCTTCTGTTATCTGTCTGGTGTATGGACTGGATTCCACATCTGAGAAGAGATGGCTTACACTACGTAAAAGGGGGACAGGGCTTTCATTGTTCTCATAGGTAGAAGATTGTCCCCTTCTGTTATCTGTCTGGTGTATGGACTGGATTCCACATCTGAGAAGAGATGGCTTACACTAGGTAAAAGGGGCAGGGCTTTCATTATTCTCATAGGAAGAAGGTTGTCCCCTGCTGTTATCTGTCTGCTCTATGGACTGGATTCCACATCTGAGAAGAGATGGCTTACACTAGGTAAAAGGGGGGCAGGGCTTTCATTGTTCTCATAGGAAGAAGATTGTCCCCTGCTGTTATCTGTCTGGTCTATGGACTGGATTCCACATCTGAGAAGAGATGGCTTACACTAGGTAAAAGGGGCAGGGCTTTCATTGTTCTCATAGGAAGAAGATTGTACCCTTCTGTTATCTGTCTGGTCTATGGACTGGATTCCACACCTGAGAAGAGATGGCTTACACTAGGTAAAAGGGGCAGGGCTTTCACTGTTCTCATAGGAAGAAGATTGTCCCCTTCTGTTATCTGTCTGATCTATGGACTTGATTCCACATCTGAGAAGAGATGGCTTACACTAGGTAAAAGGGGCAGGGCTTTCATTGTTCTCATAGGAAGAAGACTGTCCCCTTCTGTTATCTGTCTGGTCTATGGACTGGATTCCACATCTGAGAATAGATGGCTTGCACTAGGTAAAAGGGGGGCAGGGCTTTCATTGTTCCCATAGGAAGAAGATTGTCCCCTTTTGTTATCTGTCTGATCTATGGACTGGATTCCATATCTGAGAAGAGATGGCTTACACTAGGTAAAAGGGGGACAGGGCTTTCATTGTTCTCATAGGAAGAAAATTGTCCCCTTTTGTTATCTGTCTGGTCTATGGACTGTATTCCACATCTGAGAAGAGATGGCTTACACTAGGTAAAAGGGGCAGGGCATTCATTGTTCTCATAGGAAGAAGATTGTCCCCTTCTGTTATCTGTCTGGTCTATGGACTGGATTCCACATCTGAGAAGAGAGGGCTTACACTAGGTAAAAGGGGGACAGGGCTTTCATTGTTCTCATAGGTAGAAGATTGTCCCCTTCTGTTATCTGTCTGGTCTATGGACTGGATTCCACATCTGAGAAGAGATGGCTTACACTAGGTAAAAGGGGCAGGGCTTTCATTATTCTCGTAGGAAGAAGATTGTCCCCTGCTGTTATCTGTCTGGTCTATGGACTGGATTCCACATCTGAGAAGAGATGGCTTACACTAGGTAAAAGGGGGGCAGGGCTTTCATTGTTCTCATAGGAAGAAGATTGTCCCCTGCTGTTATCTGTCTGGTCTATGGACTGGATTCCACATCTGAGAAGAGATGGCTTACACTAGGTAAAAGGGGCAGGGATTTCATTGTTCTCATACGAAGAAGATTGTCCCCTGCTGTTATCTGTCTGGTCTATGGACTGGATTCCACATCTGAGAAGAGATGTCTTACACTAGGTAAAAGGGGCGGGAGGGCTTTCATTGTTCTCATAGGAAGAAGATTGTCCCCTGCTGCTATCTGGTCTATGGACTGGATTCCATATCTGAGAAGAGATGGGTTACACTAGGTAAAAGGGGCGGGAGGAGAAACTTTGCTTGTGAATATCTCTCAAACCATGAAGGTTTGAGAGATAAGACTTATATCGTTCTTCATGTTTTTTTAATGCCTACAAAATAAAATAAAGATAAAATGAAGTATTACTATCCCTTTAAGTACTGCAGACAACTTTAGCTAACATGGTAGTTCCACTTTCACAACATGATATCAGCATTCAGTGAATTCCGCCCGTCACGTTCAGGTTTATACAGTAATGGAAGTATTTTCCAGAAGTGCGTGGATTTAAGGCTGTATGATTCTGCGATGTCTATGTAAGAAACTATCCAGAACACAAGCGCATACCATTGACAAAATAGCACCGTAATTTCATCTTGTCAGGATCTTTTTTTCTTCCGCAGACCTAATTTAGTGAAACATTCCTTACAAGCCATCATTACTTATTACTCTTAATACATATCTGTCTGTGGACTCAGACTCAGGTGTGAAAGGATATTTTATCTCAAACTTGGCCTCCGTTCGCAGATTACAATTTGGAATTGTACAGAATGATGTTTTTCCTGACATCACTCAATGAAATCCAATATGTTCCCTTAAACGGCTTTTATCTTCCGTGTTCTGTGAAAATATTTACACAACTGATTAGATTCACTATTGAATATTCACCAATACATTTGATTTTGTTTGTAACTGATTAGAATCCTAGAGACAAGGCCCATGCATTGCAGAGCACTGAGATTCAGACTACCCGAAAATACAGCAGCTTAAACTATAATGTATATTAATATGAGAGAAGAAAGAAAAAATTTCTGTATTACACCCGCCAGTACTTCACAAAAGAAAAATAGTCCCCTCAAAGCCAAAGGCTAATTATAATTGCTATTAAAAACATTATCTGTATATACTGATCTGTTACATATATAACTGTAATACACACATTATCTGTATATATACCGATCTGTTACATATAACTGTAATACACACATTATCTGTATATACACCGATCTGTTAAATATAACTGTAATACACACATTATCTGTATATACACCGATCTGTTACATATAACTGTAATACACACATTATCTGTATATACCGATCTGTTACATATAACTGTAATACGCACATTATTTGTATATATACCGATCTGTTATATATAACTGTAATACACACATTATCTGTATATACACCGATCTCTTACATATAACTGTAATACACACATTATCTGTATATACCGATCTGTTACATATAACTGTAATACACACATTATCTGTATATACCGATCTGTTACATATAACTGTAATACACACATTATCTGTATATACCGATCTGTTACATATAACTGTAATACACACATTATCTGTATATATACTGATCTGTTACATATAACTGTAATACACACATTATCTGTATATATACCGAACTGTTACATATAACTGTAATACACACATTATCTGTATATATACCGATCTGTTACATATAACTGTATTACACACATTATCTGTATATATACCGATCTGTTACATATAACTGTAATACACACATTATCTGTATATACCGATCTGTTACATATAACTGTAATACACACTTTATCTGTATATACACCGATCTGTTACATATAACTGTAATACACACATTATCTGTATATACCGATCTGTTACATATAACTACTAATACACACATTATCTGTATATATACCGATCTGTTACATATAACTGTAATATACACATTATCTGTATATACCGATCTGTTACATATAACTGTAATACACACATTATCTGTATATATACCGATCTGTTACATATAACTGTAATATACACATTATCTGTATATACCGATCTGTTACATATAACTGTAATACACACATTATCTGTATATACCGATCTGTTACATATAACTGTAATACACACATTATCTGTATATACCGATCTGTTACATATAACTGTAATACACACATTATCTGTATATACCGATCTGTTACATATAACTGTAATACGCACATTATTTGTATATATACCGATCTGTTATATATAACTGTAATACACACATTATCTGTATATACACCGATCTCTTACATATAACTGTAATACACACATTATCTGTATATACCGATCTGTTACATATAACTGTAATACACACATTATCTGTATATACCGATCTGTTACATATAACTGTAATACACACATTATCTGTATATATACTGATCTGTTACATATAACTGTAATACACACATTATCTGTATATATACCGATCTGTTACATATAACTGTAATACACACATTATCTGTATATATACCGATCTGTTACATATAACTGTAATACACACATTATCTGTATATACCGATCTGTTACATATAACTGTAATACACACATTATCTGTATATATACCGATCTGTTACATATAACTGTAAAACACACATTATCTGTATATATACTGATCTGTTACATATAACTGTAATACACACATTATCTCTATATACCGATCTGTTACATATAACTGTAATATACACATTATCTGTATATATACCGATCTGTTACATATAACTGTAATACACACATTATCTGTATATACACCGATCTGTTACATATAACTGTAATACACAAATTATCTGTATATACCGATCTGTTACATATAACTACTAATACACAGATTATCTGTATATATGCCAATCTGTTACATATAACTATAATATACACATTATCTGTATATACCGATCTGTTACATATAACTGTAATATACACATTATCTGTATATACTGATCTGTTACATATAACTGTAATATACACATTATCTGTATATACCGATCTGTTATATAGAACTGTAATACACACATTATCTGTATATATACCGATCTCTTACATATAACTGTAATACACACATTATCTGTATATATACCGATCTGTTACATATAACTGTAATACACACATTATCTGTATATACACCGATCTGTTACATATTATTATTTATTATTATTATTATTCTTTATTTATATAGCGCCAACTAATTCCGCAGCGCTGTACAATTGGGGAATAGACATACAGAGGTATTAAATAGTACAATCAGATGTGTAGAACAGGAGGATCAGAGGGCCCTGCTCGTGAGAGCTTACATATAACTGTAATACACAAATTGTCTGTATATACCGATCTGTTACATATAACTACTAATACACACATTATCTGTATATATACCGATCTGTTACATATAACTGTAATATACACATTACCTGTATATACTGATCTGTTACATATAACTGTAATATACACATTATCTGTATATACCGATCTGTTATATAGAACTGTAATACACACATTATCTGTATATATACCGATCTCTTACATATAACTGTAATACACACATTATCTCTATATATACCGATCTGTTACATATAACTGTAATATACACATTATCTGTATATACCGATCTGTTACATATAACTGTAATATACACATTATCTGTATATACCGATCTGTTATATAGAACTGTAATACACACATTATCTGTATATACACCGTTCAGTTACATATAACTGTAATACGCACATTATCTGTATATATACCGATCTGTTACATATAACTGTAATGCACACATTATCTGTATATATACCGATCTGTTACATATAACTGTAATACGCACATTATCTGTATATACACCGATCTGTTACATATAACTGTAATACGCACATTATCTGTATATACACCGATCTGTTACATATAACTGTAATACGCACATTATCTGTATATACTGATCTGTTACATATAACTGTAATACACACATTATCTGTATATACCGATCTGTTACATATAACTGTAATACACACATTATCTGTATATACCGATCTGTTACATATAACTGTAATATACACATTATCTGTATATACACCGATGTGTTACATATAACTGTAATACGCACATTATCTGTATATATACCGATCTGTTACATATAACTGTAATACACACATTATCTGTTTATATACCGATCTGTTACATATAACTGTAATACGCACATTATCTGTATATACACCAATCTGTTACATATAACTGTAATACGCACATTATCTGTATATATACCGATCTGTTACATATAACTGTAATACACACATTATCTGTATATATACCGATCTGTTACATATAACTGTAATACGCACATTATCTGTATATGCACCGATCTGTTACATATAACTGTAATACACACATTATCTGTATATATACCGATCTGTTACATATAACTGTAATATACACATTATCTGTATATACCGATCTATTACATATAACTGTAATATGCACATTGGAGTAGATTTAATGACAGGCATTACTATAGCCGGTAGGGCCAAAGTGAATACCGGCTGAAAAACTGCCATGTCTAACACAGTAATCAGAGGCCCTACCAGCTAAAATCACAAAGAACTTTAAGCCGCAGAAACGGTCTTGTGGCTAAACGTCCGTTTTTGCGAGTTAAGTTACCAAAAAACAATTAACTTTCAGTGCCTGACATATTGCCACGCACCAATCATTAACTAATCTGTGTTACACTTACCTGTCATCCACTGTCCTTCTGTCTTCTCTTCTTTCTTCTATCTTCTCTTCTGTCTTCCACCTTCTCTTCAGTCTTCTATATTCTGCCATTTCTTTTATCTTCTGCCTTCTCTTCTATCTTCTATCTTCTGCCTTCTCTTCTATCTTCTTCAATCTCTTCTATCTTCTGCCTTCTTCCTTCTCTTCTATCTTCTGCCTTCTCTTCTATCTTCTGTTGTCTTTCTTCGATCTTCTGTCTTCTCTTCTTTCTTCTGTCTTCTCTTCTTTCATATATCTTCTACCTTCTCTTCTATCTTCTCTTTTCATTTCTTTCTTCTATCTTCTGCCTTCTCTTCTATCTTCTGGCTTTTCTTCTATCTTCTCTCTTCTCTTCTATCTTCTCTCTTCTCTTCTATCTTCTATCTTCTGTCTTCTCTTCTATCTTCTGCCTTCTGACTTCTCTTCTATCTCCTGTCTTCTCTTCAGTCTTCTTTATTCAATCTTCTGTCTCTTCTACTATCTTCTGTCTTCTCTTCTATCTTCTGTCTTCTCTTCTTTCTTCTATCTTCTGTCTTTTCTACTATCTTCTGTCATCTCTTCTTTCTTCGATCTTCTCTTCTTTCTTCTATCTACTGCCTTCTCTTCTTTTTTCTATCTTCTACCTTCTCTTTTATCTTCTGCCTTCTCTTCTTTCTTCTATCTTCTCTTCTTTCTTCTATCTTCTGCCTTCTCTTCTATCATCTGTCTTCTCTTCTTTCTTCTATCTTCTGCCTTCTCTTCTTTCTTCTATCGTCTGCCTTCTCTTCTATCTTATGCCTTCTCTTCTTTCTTCTATCTTCTGTCTTCTCTTCATTCTTCTGTCTTCTCTTCTTTCTTCTATTTTTTTCTTTCTCTTCTATCTTCTGTATTCTCTTCTTTCTTATATCTTCTCTTCTTTCTTATATCTTCTGCCTTCTCTTCTACCTTCTGTCCTTCTCTTCTTTCTTCTATCTTCTGTGTTCTCTTCTATCTTCTGTCTTCATTTCTTTCTTCTATCTTCTGCCCTCTCTTCTATCTTCTGCCTTCTCTTCTTTCTTCTATCTTCTGTCTTTTCTTCTTTCTTCTGCCTTCTCTTCTTTCTTCTATATTCTGCCTTCTCTTCTATCTACTGTCTTCTCTTCATTCTTCTTTCTTCTGCTGTCTCTTCTATCTTCTGCCTTCTCTTCTTCTTCTATCTTCTCTTCTTTCTTCTATCTTCTGTCTTCTCTTCTATCTTCTGCCTTCTCTTCTTTCTTCTCTGCTTTCTTCTATCTTCTGCTCTCCCCGATCTTCTTTCTTCTCTCTTCTGTCTTGTCTTCTATCCTCTATCTTCTCTTCTATATTCTATCTTCTCTTCTTTCTTCTATCTTCTGCTTTCTCTTCTATCTTCGCTTCTTTCTTCTATCTTCTGTCCTTCTCTTCTATCTTCTGTCTTCATTTCTTTATTCTATCTTCTGTCCTTCTCTTCTATCTTCTGCCTTCTCTTCAATCTTCTGTCCTTCTCTTCTTTCTTCTATCTTCTCTTCTGTATGCTGTCTTCTCTTCTTTCTTCTATCTTCTGCCTTCTCTTCTATCTTCTGTCATCTCTTCTTTCTTCTGTCTTCTCTTCTTTCTTCTATCTTCTGCCTTCTCTTCTATCTTCTGTCATCTCTTCTTTCTTCTGTCTTCTCTTCTTTCTTCTATCTTCTGCCTTCTCTTCTATCTTCTTCCTTCTCTTCTATCTTCTGTCTTCTCTTCTTTCTTCTCTTCTTTCTTCTGTCTTCTCTTCTATCTTCTGTCTTCTCTTCTTTCTTCTATCTTCTGCCTTCTCTTCTATCTTCTCTTCTATCTTCTGTCTTCTCTTCTATCTTCTGCCTTCTCTTCTTTCTTCTATCTTCTGCCTTTTATTCTATCTTCTGTCTTCTCTACTTTCTTCTATCTTATGCCTTCTCTTCTACCTTCTGTCTTCTCTTCTTTCTTCTGTCTTCTCTTCTTTCTTCTATCCTCTCTTCTTTCTTCTATCTTCTGTCTTTTCTAATATCTTCTGTCTTCTCTTCTTTCTTCTGCCTTCTCTTCTTTCTTCTATCTTCTGCCTTCTCTTCTACCTTCTGTCTTCTCTTCTTTCTTCTGTCTTCTCTTCTTTCTTCTATCTTCTGTCTTTTCTATTATCTTCTGTCTTCTCATCTTTCTTCTATCTTATCTTCTTTCTTCTATCTTCTGCCTTCTCTTCTATCTTCTGTCTTCTCTTCTTTCTTCTATCTTCTGCAATCTCGTCTATCTTCTGCCTTCTCTTCTTTCTTCTATCTTATCTTCTTTCTTCTATCTTCTGCCTTCTCTTCTATCTTCGGTCTTCTCTTCTTTCTTCTATCTTCTGCCTTCTCTTCTGTCTTCAGCCTTCTCTTCTTTCTTCTGTCTTCTCTTCTTTCTTCTATCTTTTGCATTCTCTTCTTTCTTCTATCTTCTGTCTTCTCTTCTATCTACTGTCTTCTCTTCTTTCTTATATCTTCTGCCTTCTCTTCTTTCTTCTATCTTCTCTTCTTTCTTCTATCTTCTGCCTTCTCTTCTATCTTCTGCCTTCTCTTCTTTCTTCTATCCTCTCTTCTTTCTTCTATCTTCTGCCCTCCCCGATCTTCTTTCTACTCTCTTCTGGCTTGTCTTCTATCCTCTATCTTCTCTTCTATATTCTGTCTTCTCTTCTTTCTTCTATCTTCTGCTTTCTCTTCTATCTTCTGTCTTCTCTTCTTTCTCTTCTGCCTTCTCTTCTATCTTCTGCCCTCCCCGATCTTCTTTCTTCTCTCTTCTGGCTTGTCTTCTATCTTCTGTCTTCTCTTCTATCTTCTGCCTTCTCTTCAATCTTCTGTCCTTCTCTTCTTTCTTCTATCTTCTCTTCTGCATGCTGGCTTCTCTTCTTTCTTCTATCTTCTGCCTTCTCTTCTATCTTCGGTCTTCTCTTCTTTCTTCTATCTTCTGCCTTCTCTTCTGTCTTCAGCCTTCTCTTCTTTCTTCTATCTTCTCTTCTTTCTTCTATCTTTTGCATTCTCTTCTTTCTTCTATCTTCTGTCTTCTCTTCTATCTACTGTCTTCTCTTCTTTCTTATATTTTCTTCCTTCTCTTCTTTCTTCTATCTTCTCTTCTTTCTTCTATCTTCTGCCTTCTCTTCTATCTTCTGCCTTCTCTTCTTTCTTCTATCCTCTCTTCTTTCTTCTATCTTCTGCCCTCCCCGATCTTCTTTCTACTCTCTTCTGGCTTGTCTTCTATCCTCTATCTTCTCTTCTATATTCTGTCTTCTCTTCATTCTTCTATCTTCTGCTTTCTCTTCTATCTTCTGTCTTCTCTTCTTTCTCTTCTGCCTTCTCTTCTATCTTCTGCCCTCCCCGATCTTCTTTCTTCTCTCTTCTGGCTTGTCTTCTATCTTCTGTCTTCTCTTCTATCTTCTGCCTTCTCTTCAATCTTCTGTCCTTCTCTTCTTTCTTCTATCTTCTCTTCTGCATGCTGGCTTCTCTTCTTTCTTCTATCTTCTGCCTTCTCTTCTACCTTCTGTCTTCTCTTCTTTCTTCTGTCTTCTCTTCTTTCTTCTATCTTCTGTCTTTTCTATTATCTTCTGTCTTCTCATCTTTCTTCTATCTTATCTTCTTTCTTCTATCTTCTGCCTTCTCTTCTATCTTCTGTCTTCTCTTCTTTCTTCTATCTTCTGCAATCTCGTCTATCTTCTGCCTTCTCTTCTTTCTTCTATCTTATCTTCTTTCTTCTATCTTCTGCCTTCTCTTCTATCTTCGGTCTTCTCTTCTTTCTTCTATCTTCTGCCTTCTCTTCTGTCTTCAGCCTTCTCTTCTTTCTTCTATCTTCTCTTCTTTCTTCTATCTTTTGCATTCTCTTCTTTCTTCTATCTTCTGTCTTCTCTTCTATCTACTGTCTTCTCTTCTTTCTTATATCTTCTGCCTTCTCTTCTTTCTTCTATCTTCTCTTCTTTCTTCTATCTTCTGCCTTCTCTTCTATCTTCTGCCTTCTCTTCTTTCTTCTATCCTCTCTTCTTTCTTCTATCTTCTGCCCTCCCCGATCTTCTTTCTACTCTCTTCTGGCTTGTCTTCTATCCTCTATCTTCTCTTCTATATTCTGTCTTCTCTTCTTTCTTCTATCTTCTGCTTTCTCTTCTATCTTCTGTCTTCTCTTCTTTCTCTTCTGCCTTCTCTTCTATCTTCTGCCCTCCCCGATCTTCTTTCTTCTCTCTTCTGGCTTGTCTTCTATCTTCTGTCTTCTCTTCTATCTTCTGCCTTCTCTTCAATCTTCTGTCCTTCTCTTCTTTCTTCTATCTTCTCTTCTGCATGCTGGCTTCTCTTCTTTCTTCTATCTTCTGCCTTCTCTTCTATCTTCGGTCTTCTCTTCTTTCTTCTATCTTCTGCCTTCTCTTCTGTCTTCAGCCTTCTCTTCTTTCTTCTATCTTCTCTTCTTTCTTCTATCTTTTGCATTCTCTTCTTTCTTCTATCTTCTGTCTTCTCTTCTATCTACTGTCTTCTCTTCTTTCTTATATTTTCTGCCTTCTCTTCTTTCTTCTATCTTCTCTTCTTTCTTCTATCTTCTGCCTTCTCTTCTATCTTCTGCTTTCTCTTCTTTCTTCTATCCTCTCTTCTTTCTTCTATCTTCTGCCCTCCCCGATCTTCTTTCTACTCTCTTCTGGCTTGTCTTCTATCCTCTATCTTCTCTTCTATATTCTGTCTTCTCTTCATTCTTCTATCTTCTGCTTTCTCTTCTATCTTCTGTCTTCTCTTCTTTCTCTTCTGCCTTCTCTTCTATCTTCTGCCCTCCCCGATCTTCTTTCTTCTCTCTTCTGGCTTGTCTTCTATCTTCTGTCTTCTCTTCTATCTTCTGCCTTCTCTTCAATCTTCTGTCCTTCTCTTCTTTCTTCTATCTTCTCTTCTGCATGCTGGCTTCTCTTCTTTCTTCTATCTTATGCCTTCTCTTCTATCTTCTGTCTTTTCTTCTTTCTTCTGCCTTCTCTTCTTTCTTCTATATTCTGCCTTCTCTTCTATCTACTGTCTTCTCTTCATTCTTCTTTCTTCTGCTGTCTCTTCTATCTTCTGCCTTCTCTTCTTCTTCTATCTTCTCTTCTTTCTTCTATCTTCTGTCTTCTCTTCTATCTTCTGCCTTCTCTTCTTTCTTCTCTGCTTTCTTCTATCTTCTGCTCTCCCCGATCTTCTTTCTTCTCTCTTCTGTCTTGTCTTCTATCCTCTATCTTCTCTTCTATATTCTATCTTCTCTTCTTTCTTCTATCTTCTGCTTTCTCTTCTATCTTCGCTTCTTTCTTCTATCTTCTGTCCTTCTCTTCTATCTTCTGTCTTCATTTCTTTATTCTATCTTCTGTCCTTCTCTTCTATCTTCTGCCTTCTCTTCAATCTTCTGTCCTTCTCTTCTTTCTTCTATCTTCTCTTCTGTATGCTGTCTTCTCTTCTTTCTTCTATCTTCTGCCTTCTCTTCTATCTTCTGTCATCTCTTCTTTCTTCTGTCTTCTCTTCTTTCTTCTATCTTCTGCCTTCTCTTCTATCTTCTGTCATCTCTTCTTTCTTCTGTCTTCTCTTCTTTCTTCTATCTTCTGCCTTCTCTTCTATCTTCTTCCTTCTCTTCTATCTTCTGTCTTCTCTTCTTTCTTCTCTTCTTTCTTCTGTCTTCTCTTCTATCTTCTGTCTTCTCTTCTTTCTTCTATCTTCTGCCTTCTCTTCTATCTCCTCTTCTATCTTCTGTCTTCTCTTCTATCTTCTGCCTTCTCTTCTTTCTTCTATCTTCTGCCTTTTATTCTATCTTCTGTCTTCTCTACTTTCTTCTATCTTATGCCTTCTCTTCTACCTTCTGTCTTCTCTTCTTTCTTCTGTCTTCTCTTCTTTCTTCTATCCTCTCTTCTTTCTTCTATCTTCTGTCTTTTCTAATATCTTCTGTCTTCTCTTCTTTCTTCTGCCTTCTCTTCTTTCTTCTATCTTCTGCCTTCTCTTCTACCTTCTGTCTTCTCTTCTTTCTTCTGTCTTCTCTTCTTTCTTCTATCTTCTGTCTTTTCTATTATCTTCTGTCTTCTCATCTTTCTTCTATCTTATCTTCTTTCTTCTATCTTCTGCCTTCTCTTCTATCTTCTGTCTTCTCTTCTTTCTTCTATCTTCTGCAATCTCGTCTATCTTCTGCCTTCTCTTCTTTCTTCTATCTTATCTTCTTTCTTCTATCTTCTGCCTTCTCTTCTATCTTCGGTCTTCTCTTCTTTCTTCTATCTTCTGCCTTCTCTTCTGTCTTCAGCCTTCTCTTCTTTCTTCTATCTTCTCTTCTTTCTTCTATCTTTTGCATTCTCTTCTTTCTTCTATCTTCTGTCTTCTCTTCTATCTACTGTCTTCTCTTCTTTCTTATATCTTCTGCCTTCTCTTCTTTCTTCTATCTTCTGCCTTCTCTTCTATCTTCTGCCTTCTCTTCTTTCTTCTATCCTCTCTTCTTTCTTCTATCTTCTGCCCTCCCCGATCTTCTTTCTACTCTCTTCTGGCTTGTCTTCTATCCTCTATCTTCTCTTCTATATTCTGTCTTCTCTTCTTTCTTCTATCTTCTGCTTTCTCTTCTATCTTCTGTCTTCTCTTCTTTCTCTTCTGCCTTCTCTTCTATCTTCTGCCCTCCCCGATCTTCTTTCTTCTCTCTTCTGGCTTGTCTTCTATCTTCTGTCTTCTCTTCTATCTTCTGCCTTCTCTTCAATCTTCTGTCCTTCTCTTCTTTCTTCTATCTTCTCTTCTGCATGCTGGCTTCTCTTCTTTCTTCTATCTTCTGCCTTCTCTTCTATCTTCGGTCTTCTCTTCTTTCTTCTATCTTCTGCCTTCTCTTCTGTCTTCAGCCTTCTCTTCTTTCTTCTATCTTCTCTTCTTTCTTCTATCTTTTGCATTCTCTTCTTTCTTCTATCTTCTGTCTTCTCTTCTATCTACTGTCCTCTCTTCTTTCTTATATCTTCTGCCTTCTCTTCTTTCTTCTATCTTCTCTTCTTTCTTCTATCTTCTGCCTTCTCTTCTATCTTCTGCCTTCTCTTCTTTCTTCTATCCTCTCTTCTTTCTTCTATCTTCTGCCTTCCCCGATCTTCTTTCTACTCTCTTCTGGCTTGTCTTCTATCCTCTATCTTCTCTTCTATATTCTGTCTTCTCTTCATTCTTCTATCTTCTGCTTTCTCTTCTATCTTCTGTCTTCTCTTCTTTCTCTTCTGCCTTCTCTTCTATCTTCTGCCCTCCCCGATCTTCTTTCTTCTCTCTTCTGGCTTGTCTTCTATCTTCTGTCTTCTCTTCTATCTTCTGCCTTCTCTTCAATCTTCTGTCCTTCTCTTCTTTCTTCTATCTTCTCTTCTGCATGCTGGCTTCTCTTCTTTCTTCTATCTTATGCCTTCTCTTCTATCTTCTGTCTTTTCTTCTTTCTTTTGCCTTCTCTTCTTTCTTCTATATTCTGCCTTCTCTTCTATCTACTGTCTTCTCTTCATTCTTCTTTCTTCTGCTGTCTATTCTATCTTCTGCCTTCTCTTCTTCTTCTATCTTCTCTTCTTTCTTCTATCTTCTGTCTTCTCTTCTATCTTCTGCCTTCTCTTCTTTCTTCTCTGCTTTCTTCTATCTTCTGCTCTCCCCGATCTTCTTTCTTCTCTCTTCTGTCTTGTCTTCTATCCTCTATCTTCTCTTCTATATTCTATCTTCTCTTCTTTCTTCTATCTTCTGCTTTCTCTTCTATCTTCGCTTCTTTCTTCTATCTTCTGTCCTTCTCTTCTATCTTCTGTCTTCATTTCTTTATTCTATCTTCTGTCCTTCTCTTCTATCTTCTGCCTTCTCTTCAATCTTCTGTCCTTCTCTTCTTTCTTCTATCTTCTCTTCTGTATGCTGTCTTCTCTTCTTTCTTCTATCTTCTGCCTTCTCTTCTATCTTCTGTCATCTCTTCTTTCTTCTGTCTTCTCTTCTTTCTTCTATCTTCTGCCTTCTCTTCTATCTTCTGTCATCTCTTCTTTCTTCTGTCTTCTCTTCTTTCTTCTATCTTCTGCCTTCTCTTCTATCTTCTTCCTTCTCTTCTATCTTCTGTCTTCTCTTCTTTCTTCTCTTCTTTCTTCTGTCTTCTCTTCTATCTTCTGTCTTCTCTTCTTTCTTCTATCTTCTGCCTTCTCTTCTATCTTCTCTTCTATCTTCTGTCTTCTCTTCTATCTTCTGCCTTCTCTTCTTTCTTCTATCTTCTGCCTTTTATTCTATCTTCTGTCTTCTCTACTTTCTTCTATCTTATGCCTTCTCTTCTACCTTCTGTCTTCTCTTCTTTCTTCTGTCTTCTCTTCTTTCTTCTATCCTCTCTTCTTTCTTCTATCTTCTGTCTTTTCTAATATCTTCTGTCTTCTCTTCTTTCTTCTGCCTTCTCTTCTTTCTTCTATCTTCTGCCTTCTCTTCTACCTTCTGTCTTCTCTTCTTTCTTCTGTCTTCTCTTCTTTCTTCTATCTTCTGTCTTTTCTATTATCTTCTGTCTTCTCATCTTTCTTCTATCTTATCTTCTTTCTTCTATCTTCTGCCTTCTCTTCTATCTTCTGTCTTCTCTTCTTTCTTCTATCTTCTGCAATCTCGTCTATCTTCTGCCTTCTCTTCTTTCTTCTATCTTATCTTCTTTCTTCTATCTTCTGCCTTCTCTTCTATCTTCGGTCTTCTCTTCTTTCTTCTATCTTCTGCCTTCTCTTCTGTCTTCAGCCTTCTCTTCTTTCTTCTATCTTCTCTTCTTTCTTCTATCTTTTGCATTCTCTTCTTTCTTCTATCTTCTGTCTTCTCTTCTATCTACTGTCTTCTCTTCTTTCTTATATCTTCTGCCTTCTCTTCTTTCTTCTATCTTCTGCCTTCTCTTCTATCTTCTGCCTTCTCTTCTTTCTTCTATCCTCTCTTCTTTCTTCTATCTTCTGCCCTCCCCGATCTTCTTTCTACTCTCTTCTGGCTTGTCTTCTATCCTCTATCTTCTCTTCTATATTCTGTCTTCTCTTCTTTCTTCTATCTTCTGCTTTCTCTTCTATCTTCTGTCTTCTCTTCTTTCTCTTCTGCCTTCTCTTCTATCTTCTGCCCTCCCCGATCTTCTTTCTTCTCTCTTCTGGCTTGTCTTCTATCTTCTGTCTTCTCTTCTATCTTCTGCCTTCTCTTCAATCTTCTGTCCTTCTCTTCTTTCTTCTATCTTCTCTTCTGCATGCTGGCTTCTCTTCTTTCTTCTATCTTCTGCCTTCTCTTCTATCTTCGGTCTTCTCTTCTTTCTTCTATCTTCTGCCTTCTCTTCTGTCTTCAGCCTTCTCTTCTTTCTTCTATCTTCTCTTCTTTCTTCTATCTTTTGCATTCTCTTCTTTCTTCTATCTTCTGTCTTCTCTTCTATCTACTGTCCTCTCTTCTTTCTTATATCTTCTGCCTTCTCTTCTTTCTTCTATCTTCTCTTCTTTCTTCTATCTTCTGCCTTCTCTTCTATCTTCTGCCTTCTCTTCTTTCTTCTATCCTCTCTTCTTTCTTCTATCTTCTGCCTTCCCCGATCTTCTTTCTACTCTCTTCTGGCTTGTCTTCTATCCTCTATCTTCTCTTCTATATTCTGTCTTCTCTTCATTCTTCTATCTTCTGCTTTCTCTTCTATCTTCTGTCTTCTCTTCTTTCTCTTCTGCCTTCTCTTCTATCTTCTGCCCTCCCCGATCTTCTTTCTTCTCTCTTCTGGCTTGTCTTCTATCTTCTGTCTTCTCTTCTATCTTCTGCCTTCTCTTCAATCTTCTGTCCTTCTCTTCTTTCTTCTATCTTCTCTTCTGCATGCTGGCTTCTCTTCTTTCTTCTATCTTATGCCTTCTCTTCTATCTTCTGTCTTTTCTTCTTTCTTTTGCCTTCTCTTCTTTCTTCTATATTCTGCCTTCTCTTCTATCTACTGTCTTCTCTTCATTCTTCTTTCTTCTGCTGTCTATTCTATCTTCTGCCTTCTCTTCTTCTTCTATCTTCTCTTCTTTCTTCTATCTTCTGTCTTCTCTTCTATCTTCTGCCTTCTCTTCTTTCTTCTCTGCTTTCTTCTATCTTCTGCTCTCCCCGATCTTCTTTCTTCTCTCTTCTGTCTTGTCTTCTATCCTCTATCTTCTCTTCTATATTCTATCTTCTCTTCTTTCTTCTATCTTCTGCTTTCTCTTCTATCTTCGCTTCTTTCTTCTATCTTCTGTCCTTCTCTTCTATCTTCTGTCTTCATTTCTTTATTCTATCTTCTGTCCTTCTCTTCTATCTTCTGCCTTCTCTTCAATCTTCTGTCCTTCTCTTCTTTCTTCTATCTTCTCTTCTGTATGCTGTCTTCTCTTCTTTCTTCTATCTTCTGCCTTCTCTTCTATCTTCTGTCATCTCTTCTTTCTTCTGTCTTCTCTTCTTTCTTCTATCTTCTGCCTTCTCTTCTATCTTCTGTCATCTCTTCTTTCTTCTGTCTTCTCTTCTTTCTTCTATCTTCTGCCTTCTCTTCTATCTTCTTCCTTCTCTTCTATCTTCTGTCTTCTCTTCTTTCTTCTCTTCTTTCTTCTGTCTTCTCTTCTATCTTCTGTCTTCTCTTCTTTCTTCTATCTTCTGCCTTCTCTTCTATCTTCTCTTCTATCTTCTGTCTTCTCTTCTATCTTCTGCCTTCTCTTCTTTCTTCTATCTTCTGCCTTTTATTCTATCTTCTGTCTTCTCTACTTTCTTCTATCTTATGCCTTCTCTTCTACCTTCTGTCTTCTCTTCTTTCTTCTGTCTTCTCTTCTTTCTTCTATCCTCTCTTCTTTCTTCTATCTTCTGTCTTTTCTAATATCTTCTGTCTTCTCTTCTTTCTTCTGCCTTCTCTTCTTTCTTCTATCTTCTGCCTTCTCTTCTACCTTCTGTCTTCTCTTCTTTCTTCTGTCTTCTCTTCTTTCTTCTATCTTCTGTCTTTTCTATTATCTTCTGTCTTCTCATCTTTCTTCTATCTTATCTTCTTTCTTCTATCTTCTGCCTTCTCTTCTATCTTCTGTCTTCTCTTCTTTCTTCTATCTTCTGCAATCTCGTCTATCTTCTGTCTTTTCTTCTTTCTTCTGCCTTCTCTTCTTTCTTCTATATTCTGCCTTCTCTTCTATCTACTGTCTTCTCTTCATTCTTCTTTCTTCTGCTGTCTCTTCTATCTTCTGCCTTCTCTTCTTTCTTCTATCTTCTTTTCTTTCTTCTATCTTTTGCATTCTCTTCTTTCTTCTATCTTCTGTCTTCTCTTCTATCTACTGTCTTCTCTTCTTTCTTATATCTTCTGCCTTCTCTTCTGTCTTCTGTCATCTCTTCTTTCTTCTGTCTTCTCTTCTTTCTTCTATCTTCTGCCTTCTCTTCTATCTTCTTCCTTCTCTTCTATCTTCTGTCTTCTCTTCTTTCTTCTCTTCTTTCTTCTGTCTTCTCTTCTATCTTCTGTCTTCTCTTCTTTCTTCTATCTTCTGCCTTCTCTTCTATCTTCTCTTCTATCTTCTGTCTTCTCTTCTATCTTCTGCCTTCTCTTCTTTCTTCTATCTTCTGCCTTTTATTCTATCTTCTGTCTTCTCTACTTTCTTCTATCTTATGCCTTCTCTTCTACCTTCTGTCTTCTCTTCTTTCTTCTGTCTTCTCTTCTTTCTTCTATCCTCTCTTCTTTCTTCTATCTTCTGTCTTTTCTAATATCTTCTGTCTTCTCTTCTTTCTTCTGCCTTCTCTTCTTTCTTCTATCTTCTGCCTTCTCTTCTACCTTCTGTCTTCTCTTCTTTCTTCTGTCTTCTCTTCTTTCTTCTATCTTCTGTCTTTTCTATTATCTTCTGTCTTCTCATCTTTCTTCTATCTTATCTTCTTTCTTCTATCTTCTGCCTTCTCTTCTATCTTCTGTCTTCTCTTCTTTCTTCTATCTTCTGCAATCTCGTCTATCTTCTGTCTTTTCTTCTTTCTTCTGCCTTCTCTTCTTTCTTCTATATTCTGCCTTCTCTTCTATCTACTGTCTTCTCTTCATTCTTCTTTCTTCTGCTGTCTCTTCTATCTTCTGCCTTCTCTTCTTTCTTCTATCTTCTTTTCTTTCTTCTATCTTTTGCATTCTCTTCTTTCTTCTATCTTCTGTCTTCTCTTCTATCTACTGTCTTCTCTTCTTTCTTATATCTTCTGCCTTCTCTTCTTTCTTCTATCTTCTCTTCTTTCTTCTATCTTCTGCCTTCTCTTCTATCTTCTGCCTTCTCTTCTTTCTTCTATCCTCTCTTCTTTCTTCTATCTTCTGCCCTCCCCGATCTTCTTTCTACTCTCTTCTGGCTTGTCTTCTATCCTCTATCTTCTCTTCTATATTCTGTCTTCTCTTCTTTCTTCTATCTTCTGCTTTCTCTTCTATCTTCTGTCTTCTCTTCTTTCTCTTCTGCCTTCTCTTCTATCTTCTGCCCTCCCCGATCTTCTTTCTTCTCTCTTCTGGCTTGTCTTCTATCTTCTGTCTTCTCTTCTATCTTCTGCCTTCTCTTCAATCTTCTGTCCTTCTCTTCTTTCTTCTATCTTCTCTTCTGCATGCTGGCTTCTCTTCTTTCTTCTATCTTCTGCCTTCTCTTCTATCTTCGGTCTTCACTTCTTTCTTCTATCTTCTGCCTTCTCTTCTGTCTTCAGCCTTCTCTTCTTTCTTCTATCTTCTCTTCTTTCTTCTATCTTTTGCATTCTCTTCTTTCTTCTATCTTCTGTCTTCTCTTCTATCTACTGTCTTCTCTTCTTTCTTATATTTTCTGCCTTCTCTTCTTTCTTCTATCTTCTCTTCTTTCTTCTATCTTCTGCCTTCTCTTCTATCTTCTGCCTTCTCTTCTTTCTTCTATCCTCTCTTCTTTCTTCTATCTTCTGCCCTCCCCGATCTTCTTTCTACTCTCTTCTGGCTTGTCTTCTATCCTCTATCTTCTCTTCTATATTCTGTCTTCTCTTCATTCTTCTATCTTCTGCTTTCTCTTCTATCTTCTGTCTTCTCTTCTTTCTCTTCTGCCTTCTCTTCTATCTTCTGCCCTCCCCGATCTTCTTTCTTCTCTCTTCTGGCTTGTCTTCTATCTTCTGTCTTCTCTTCTATCTTCTGCCTTCTCTTCAATCTTCTGTCCTTCTCTTCTTTCTTCTATCTTCTCTTCTGCATGCTGGCTTCTCTTCTTTCTTCTATCTTATGCCTTCTCTTCTATCTTCTGTCTTTTCTTCTTTCTTCTGCCTTCTCTTCTTTCTTCTATATTCTGCCTTCTCTTCTATCTACTGTCTTCTCTTCATTCTTCTTTCTTCTGCTGTCTCTTCTATCTTCTGCCTTCTCTTCTTCTTCTATCTTCTCTTCTTTCTTCTATCTTCTGTCTTCTCTTCTATCTTCTGCCTTCTCTTCTTTCTTCTCTGCTTTCTTCTATCTTCTGCTCTCCCCGATCTTCTTTCTTCTCTCTTCTGTCTTGTCTTCTATCCTCTATCTTCTCTTCTATATTCTATCTTCTCTTCTTTCTTCTATCTTCTGCTTTCTCTTCTATCTTCGCTTCTTTCTTCTATCTTCTGTCCTTCTCTTCTATCTTCTGTCTTCATTTCTTTATTCTATCTTCTGTCCTTCTCTTCTATCTTCTGCCTTCTCTTCAATCTTCTGTCCTTCTCTTCTTTCTTCTATCTTCTCTTCTGTATGCTGTCTTCTCTTCTTTCTTCTATCTTCTGCCTTCTCTTCTATCTTCTGTCATCTCTTCTTTCTTCTGTCTTCTCTTCTTTCTTCTATCTTCTGCCTTCTCTTCTATCTTCTGTCATCTCTTCTTTCTTCTGTCTTCTCTTCTTTCTTCTATCTTCTGCCTTCTCTTCTATCTTCTTCCTTCTCTTCTATCTTCTGTCTTCTCTTCTTTCTTCTCTTCTTTCTTCTGTCTTCTCTTCTATCTTCTGTCTTCTCTTCTTTCTTCTATCTTCTGCCTTCTCTTCTATCTCCTCTTCTATCTTCTGTCTTCTCTTCTATCTTCTGCCTTCTCTTCTTTCTTCTATCTTCTGCCTTTTATTCTATCTTCTGTCTTCTCTACTTTCTTCTATCTTATGCCTTCTCTTCTACCTTCTGTCTTCTCTTCTTTCTTCTGTCTTCTCTTCTTTCTTCTATCCTCTCTTCTTTCTTCTATCTTCTGTCTTTTCTAATATCTTCTGTCTTCTCTTCTTTCTTCTGCCTTCTCTTCTTTCTTCTATCTTCTGCCTTCTCTTCTACCTTCTGTCTTCTCTTCTTTCTTCTGTCTTCTCTTCTTTCTTCTATCTTCTGTCTTTTCTATTATCTTCTGTCTTCTCATCTTTCTTCTATCTTATCTTCTTTCTTCTATCTTCTGCCTTCTCTTCTATCTTCTGTCTTCTCTTCTTTCTTCTATCTTCTGCAATCTCGTCTATCTTCTGCCTTCTCTTCTTTCTTCTATCTTATCTTCTTTCTTCTATCTTCTGCCTTCTCTTCTATCTTCGGTCTTCTCTTCTTTCTTCTATCTTCTGCCTTCTCTTCTGTCTTCAGCCTTCTCTTCTTTCTTCTATCTTCTCTTCTTTCTTCTATCTTTTGCATTCTCTTCTTTCTTCTATCTTCTGTCTTCTCTTCTATCTACTGTCTTCTCTTCTTTCTTATATCTTCTGCCTTCTCTTCTTTCTTCTATCTTCTGCCTTCTCTTCTATCTTCTGCCTTCTCTTCTTTCTTCTATCCTCTCTTCTTTCTTCTATCTTCTGCCCTCCCCGATCTTCTTTCTACTCTCTTCTGGCTTGTCTTCTATCCTCTATCTTCTCTTCTATATTCTGTCTTCTCTTCTTTCTTCTATCTTCTGCTTTCTCTTCTATCTTCTGTCTTCTCTTCTTTCTCTTCTGCCTTCTCTTCTATCTTCTGCCCTCCCCGATCTTCTTTCTTCTCTCTTCTGGCTTGTCTTCTATCTTCTGTCTTCTCTTCTATCTTCTGCCTTCTCTTCAATCTTCTGTCCTTCTCTTCTTTCTTCTATCTTCTCTTCTGCATGCTGGCTTCTCTTCTTTCTTCTATCTTCTGCCTTCTCTTCTATCTTCGGTCTTCTCTTCTTTCTTCTATCTTCTGCCTTCTCTTCTGTCTTCAGCCTTCTTTCTTCTATCTTCTCTTCTTTCTTCTATCTTTTGCATTCTCTTCTTTCTTCTATCTTCTGTCTTCTCTTCTATCTACTGTCCTCTCTTCTTTCTTATATCTTCTGCCTTCTCTTCTTTCTTCTATCTTCTCTTCTTTCTTCTATCTTCTGCCTTCTCTTCTATCTTCTGCCTTCTCTTCTTTCTTCTATCCTCTCTTCTTTCTTCTATCTTCTGCCCTCCCCGATCTTCTTTCTACTCTCTTCTGGCTTGTCTTCTATCCTCTATCTTCTCTTCTATATTCTGTCTTCTCTTCATTCTTCTATCTTCTGCTTTCTCTTCTATCTTCTGTCTTCTCTTCTTTCTCTTCTGCCTTCTCTTCTATCTTCTGCCCTCCCCGATCTTCTTTCTTCTCTCTTCTGGCTTGTCTTCTATCTTCTGTCTTCTCTTCTATCTTCTGCCTTCTCTTCAATCTTCTGTCCTTCTCTTCTTTCTTCTATCTTCTCTTCTGCATGCTGGCTTCTCTTCTTTCTTCTATCTTATGCCTTCTCTTCTATCTTCTGTCTTTTCTTCTTTCTTCTGCCTTCTCTTCTTTCTTCTATATTCTGCCTTCTCTTCTATCTACTGTCTTCTCTTCATTCTTCTTTCTTCTGCTGTCTCTTCTATCTTCTGCCTTCTCTTCTTCTTCTATCTTCTCTTCTTTCTTCTATCTTCTGTCTTCTCTTCTATCTTCTGCCTTCTCTTCTTTCTTCTCTGCTTTCTTCTATCTTCTGCTCTCCCCGATCTTCTTTCTTCTCTCTTCTGTCTTGTCTTCTATCCTCTATCTTCTCTTCTATATTCTATCTTCTCTTCTTTCTTCTATCTTCTGCTTTCTCTTCTATCTTCGCTTCTTTCTTCTATCTTCTGTCCTTCTCTTCTATCTTCTGTCTTCATTTCTTTATTCTATCTTCTGTCCTTCTCTTCTATCTTCTGCCTTCTCTTCAATCTTCTGTCCTTCTCTTCTTTCTTCTATCTTCTCTTCTGTATGCTGTCTTCTCTTCTTTCTTCTATCTTCTGCCTTCTCTTCTATCTTCTGTCATCTCTTCTTTCTTCTGTCTTCTCTTCTTTCTTCTATCTTCTGCCTTCTCTTCTATCTTCTGTCATCTCTTCTTTCTTCTGTCTTCTCTTCTTTCTTCTATCTTCTGCCTTCTCTTCTATCTTCTTCCTTCTCTTCTATCTTCTGTCTTCTCTTCTTTCTTCTCTTCTTTCTTCTGTCTTCTCTTCTATCTTCTGTCTTCTCTTCTTTCTTCTATCTTCTGCCTTCTCTTCTATCTTCTCTTCTATCTTCTGTCTTCTCTTCTATCTTCTGCCTTCTCTTCTTTCTTCTATCTTCTGCCTTTTATTCTATCTTCTGTCTTCTCTACTTTCTTCTATCTTATGCCTTCTCTTCTACCTTCTGTCTTCTCTTCTTTCTTCTGTCTTCCTTTCTTTCTACTATCCTCTCTTCTTTCTTCTATCTTCTGTCTTTTCTAATATCTTCTGTCTTCTCTTCTTTCTTCTGCCTTCTCTTCTTTCTTCTATCTTCTGCCTTCTCTTCTACCTTCTGTCTTCTCTTCTTTCTTCTGTCTTCTCTTCTTTCTTCTATCTTCTGTCTTTTCTATTATCTTCTGTCTTCTCATCTTTCTTCTATCTTATCTTCTTTCTTCTATCTTCTGCCTTCTCTTCTATCTTCTGTCTTCTCTTCTTTCTTCTATCTTCTGCAATCTCGTCTATCTTCTGCCTTCTCTTCTTTCTTCTATCTTATCTTCTTTCTTCTATCTTCTGCCTTCTCTTCTATCTTCGGTCTTCTCTTCTTTCTTCTATCTTCTGCCTTCTCTTCTGTCTTCAGCCTTCTCTTCTTTCTTCTATCTTCTCTTCTTTCTTCTATCTTTTGCATTCTCTTCTTTCTTCTATCTTCTGTCTTCTCTTCTATCTACTGTCTTCTCTTCTTTCTTATATCTTCTGCCTTCTCTTCTTTCTTCTATCTTCTCTTCTTTCTTCTATCTTCTGCCTTCTCTTCTATCTTCTGCCTTCTCTTCTTTCTTCTATCCTCTCTTCTTTCTTCTATCTTCTGCCCTCCCCGATCTTCTTTCTACTCTCTTCTGGCTTGTCTTCTATCCTCTATCTTCTCTTCTATATTCTGTCTTCTCTTTTTTCTTCTATCTTCTGCTTTCTCTTCTATCTTCTGTCTTCTCTTCTTTCTCTTCTGCCTTCTCTTCTATCTTCTGCCCTCCCCGATCTTCTTTCTTCTCTCTTCTGGCTTGTCTTCTATCTTCTGTCTTCTCTTCTATCTTCTGCCTTCTCTTCAATCTTCTGTCCTTCTCTTCTTTCTTCTATCTTCTCTTCTGCATGCTGGCTTCTCTTCTTTCTTCTATCTTCTGCCTTCTCTTCTATCTTCGGTCTTCTCTTCTTTCTTCTATCTTCTGCCTTCTCTTCTGTCTTCAGCCTTCTCTTCTTTCTTCTATCTTCTCTTCTTTCTTCTATCTTTTGCATTCTCTTCTTTCTTCTATCTTCTGTCTTCTCTTCTATCTACTGTCTTCTCTTCTTTCTTATATCTTCTGCCTTCTCTTATTTCTTCTATCTTCTCTTCTTTCTTCTATCTTCTGCCTTCTCTTCTATCTTCTGCCTTCTCTTCTTTCTTCTATCCTCTCTTCTTTCTTCTATCTTCTGCCCTCCCCGATCTTCTTTCTACTCTCTTCTGGCTTGTCTTCTATCCTCTATCTTCTCTTCTATATTCTGTCTTCTCTTCATTCTTCTATCTTCTGCTTTCTCTTCTATCTTCTGTCTTCTCTTCTTTCTCTTCTGCCTTCTCTTCTATCTTCTGCCCTCCCCGATCTTCTTTCTTCTCTCTTCTGGCTTGTCTTCTATCTTCTGTCTTCTCTTCTATCTTCTGCCTTCTCTTCAATCTTCTGTCCTTCTCTTCTTTCTTCTATCTTCTCTTCTGCATGCTGGCTTCTCTTCTTTCTTCTATCTTATGCCTTCTCTTCTATCTTCTGTCTTTTCTTCTTTCTTTTGCCTTCTCTTCTTTCTTCTATATTCTGCCTTCTCTTCTATCTACTGTCTTCTCTTCATTCTTCTTTCTTCTGCTGTCTATTCTATCTTCTGCCTTCTCTTCTTCTTCTATCTTCTCTTCTTTCTTCTATCTTCTGTCTTCTCTTCTATCTTCTGCCTTCTCTTCTTTCTTCTCTGCTTTCTTCTATCTTCTGCTCTCCCCGATCTTCTTTCTTCTCTCTTCTGTCTTGTCTTCTATCCTCTATCTTCTCTTCTATATTCTATCTTCTCTTCTTTCTTCTATCTTCTGCTTTCTCTTCTATCTTCGCTTCTTTCTTCTATCTTCTGTCCTTCTCTTCTATCTTCTGTCTTCATTTCTTTATTCTATCTTCTGTCCTTCTCTTCTATCTTCTGCCTTCTCTTCAATCTTCTGTCCTTCTCTTCTTTCTTCTATCTTCTCTTCTGTATGCTGTCTTCTCTTCTTTCTTCTATCTTCTGCCTTCTCTTCTATCTTCTGTCATCTCTTCTTTCTTCTGTCTTCTCTTCTTTCTTCTATCTTCTGCCTTCTCTTCTTTCTTCTCTGCTTTCTTCTATCTTCTGCTCTCCCCGATCTTCTTTCTTCTCTCTTCTGTCTTGTCTTCTATCCTCTATCTTCTCTTCTATATTCTATCTTCTCTTCTTTCTTCTATCTTCTGCTTTCTCTTCTATCTTCGCTTCTTTCTTCTATCTTCTGTCCTTCTCTTCTATCTTCTGTCTTCATTTCTTTATTCTATCTTCTGTCCTTCTCTTCTATCTTCTGCCTTCTCTTCAATCTTCTGTCCTTCTCTTCTTTCTTCTATCTTCTCTTCTGTATGCTGTCTTCTCTTCTTTCTTCTATCTTCTGCCTTCTCTTCTATCTTCTGTCATCTCTTCTTTCTTCTGTCTTCTCTTCTTTCTTCTATCTTCTGCCTTCTCTTCTATCTTCTGTCATCTCTTCTTTCTTCTGTCTTCTCTTCTTTCTTCTATCTTCTGCCTTCTCTTCTATCTTCTTCCTTCTCTTCTATCTTCTGTCTTCTCTTCTTTCTTCTCTTCTTTCTTCTGTCTTCTCTTCTATCTTCTGTCTTCTCTTCTTTCTTCTATCTTCTGCCTTCTCTTCTATCTTCTCTTCTATCTTCTGTCTTCTCTTCTATCTTCTGCCTTCTCTTCTTTCTTCTATCTTCTGCCTTTTATTCTATCTTCTGTCTTCTCTACTTTCTTCTATCTTATGCCTTCTCTTCTACCTTCTGTCTTCTCTTCTTTCTTCTGTCTTCTCTTCTTTCTTCTATCCTCTCTTCTTTCTTCTATCTTCTGTCTTTTCTAATATCTTCTGTCTTCTCTTCTTTCTTCTGCCTTCTCTTCTTTCTTCTATCTTCTGCCTTCTCTTCTACCTTCTGTCTTCTCTTCTTTCTTCTGTCTTCTCTTCTTTCTTCTATCTTCTGTCTTTTCTATTATCTTCTGTCTTCTCATCTTTCTTCTATCTTATCTTCTTTCTTCTATCTTCTGCCTTCTCTTCTATCTTCTGTCTTCTCTTCTTTCTTCTATCTTCTGCAATCTCGTCTATCTTCTGCCTTCTCTTCTTTCTTCTATCTTATCTTCTTTCTTCTATCTTCTGCCTTCTCTTCTATCTTCGGTCTTCTCTTCTTTCTTCTATCTTCTGCCTTCTCTTCTGTCTTCAGCCTTCTCTTCTTTCTTCTATCTTCTCTTCTTTCTTCTATCTTTTGCATTCTCTTCTTTCTTCTATCTTCTGTCTTCTCTTCTATCTACTGTCTTCTCTTCTTTCTTATATCTTCTGCCTTCTCTTCTTTCTTCTATCTTCTCTTCTTTCTTCTATCTTCTGCCTTCTCTTCTATCTTCTGCCTTCTCTTCTTTCTTCTATCCTCTCTTCTTTCTTCTATCTTCTGCCCTCCCCGATCTTCTTTCTACTCTCTTCTGGCTTGTCTTCTATCCTCTATCTTCTCTTCTATATTCTGTCTTCTCTTCTTTCTTCTATCTTCTGCTTTCTCTTCTATCTTCTGTCTTCTCTTCTTTCTCTTCTGCCTTCTCTTCTATCTTCTGCCCTCCCCGATCTTCTTTCTTCTCTCTTCTGGCTTGTCTTCTATCTTCTGTCTTCTCTTCTATCTTCTGCCTTCTCTTCAATCTTCTGTCCTTCTCTTCTTTCTTCTATCTTCTCTTCTGCATGCTGGCTTCTCTTCTTTCTTCTATCTTCTGCCTTCTCTTCTATCTTCGGTCTTCTCTTCTTTCTTCTATCTTCTGCCTTCTCTTCTGTCTTCAGCCTTCTCTTCTTTCTTCTATCTTCTCTTCTTTCTTCTATCTTTTGCATTCTCTTCTTTCTTCTATCTTCTGTCTTCTCTTCTATCTACTGTCTTCTCTTCTTTCTTATATCTTCTGCCTTCTCTTCTTTCTTCTATCTTCTCTTCTTTCTTCTATCTTCTGCCTTCTCTTCTATCTTCTGCCTTCTCTTCTTTCTTCTATTCTCTCTTCTTTCTTCTATCTTCTGCCCTCCCCGATCTTCTTTCTACTCTCTTCTGGCTTGTCTTCTATCCTCTATCTTCTCTTCTATATTCTGTCTTCTCTTCATTCTTCTATCTTCTGCTTTCTCTTCTATCTTCTGTCTTCTCTTCTTTCTCTTCTGCCTTCTCTTCTATCTTCTGCCCTCCCCGATCTTCTTTCTTCTCTCTTCTGGCTTGTCTTCTATCTTCTGTCTTCTCTTCTATCTTCTGCCTTCTCTTCAATCTTCTGTCCTTCTCTTCTTTCTTCTATCTTCTCTTCTGCATGCTGGCTTCTCTTCTTTCTTCTATCTTATGCCTTCTCTTCTATCTTCTGTCTTTTCTTCTTTCTTTTGCCTTCTCTTCTTTCTTCTATATTCTGCCTTCTCTTCTATCTACTGTCTTCTCTTCATTCTTCTTTCTTCTGCTGTCTATTCTATCTTCTGCCTTCTCTTCTTCTTCTATCTTCTCTTCTTTCTTCTATCTTCTGTCTTCTCTTCTATCTTCTGCCTTCTCTTCTTTCTTCTCTGCTTTCTTCTATCTTCTGCTCTCCCCGATCTTCTTTCTTCTCTCTTCTGTCTTGTCTTCTATCCTCTATCTTCTCTTCTATATTCTATCTTCTCTTCTTTCTTCTATCTTCTGCTTTCTCTTCTATCTTCGCTTCTTTCTTCTATCTTCTGTCCTTCTCTTCTATCTTCTGTCTTCATTTCCTTATTCTATCTTCTGTCCTTCTCTTCTATCTTCTGCCTTCTCTTCAATCTTCTGTCCTTCTCTTCTTTCTTCTATCTTCTCTTCTGTATGCTGTCTTCTCTTCTTTCTTCTATCTTCTGCCTTCTCTTCTATCTTCTGTCATCTCTTCTTTCTTCTGACTTCTCTTCTTTCTTCTATCTTCTGCCTTCTCTTCTATCTTCTGTCATCTCTTCTTTCTTCTGTCTTCTCTTCTTTCTTCTATCTTCTGCCTTCTCTTCTATCTTCTTCCTTCTCTTCTATCTTCTGTCTTCTCTTCTTTCTTCTCTTCTTTCTTCTGTCTTCTCTTCTATCTTCTGTCTTCTCTTCTTTCTTCTATCTTCTGCCTTCTCTTCTATCTTCTCTTCTATCTTCTGTCTTCTCTTCTATCTTCTGCCTTCTCTTCTTTCTTCTATCTTCTGCCTTTTATTCTATCTTCTGTCTTCTCTACTTTCTTCTATCTTATGCCTTCTCTTCTACCTTTTGTCATCTCTTCTCTCTTCTGTCTTCTCTTCTTTCTTCTATCCTCTCTTCTTTCTTCTATCTTCTATCTTTTCTATTATCTTCTGTCTTCTCATCTTTCTTCTATCTTATCTTCTTTCTTCTATCTTCTGCCTTCTCTTCTATCTTCTGTCTTCTCTTCTTTCTTCTATCTTCTGCAATCTCGTCTATCTTCTGCCTTCTCTTCTTTCTTCTATCTTATCTTCTGTCTTCTATCTTCTGCCTTCTCTTCTATCTTCGGTCTTCTCTTCTTTCTTCTATCTTCTGCCTTCTCTTCTGTCTTCAGCCTTCTCTTCTTTCTTCTATCTTCTCTTCTTTCTTCTATCTTTTGCATTCTCTTCTTTCTTCTATCTTCTGTCTTCTCTTCTATCTACTGTCTTCTCTTCTTTCTTATATCTTCTGCCTTCTCTTCTATCTTCTGCCTTCTCTTCTTTCTTCTATCCTCTCTTCTTTCTTCTATCTTCTGCCCTCCCCGATCTTCTTTCTACTCTCTTCTGGCTTGTCTTCTATCCTCTATCTTCTCTTCTATATTCTGTCTTCTCTTCTTTCTTCTATCTTCTGCTTTCTCTTCTATCTTCTGTCTTCTCTTCTTTCTCTTCTGCCTTCTCTTCTATCTTCTGCCCTCCCCGATCTTCTTTCTTCTCTCTTCTGGCTTGTCTTCTATCTTCTGTCTTCTCTTCTATCTTCTGCCTTCTCTTCAATCTTCTGTCCTTCTCTTCTTTCTTCTATCTTCTCTTCTTTCTTCTATCTTCTGTCTTCTCTTCTATCTTCTGCCTTCTCTTCTTTCTTCTCTGCTTTCTTCTATCTTCTGCTCTCCCCGATCTTCTTTCTTCTCTCTTCTGTCTTGTCTTCTATCCTCTATCTTCTCTTCTATATTCTATCTTCTCTTCTTTCTTCTATCTTCTGCTTTCTCTTCTATCTTCGCTTCTTTCTTCTATCTTCTGTCCTTCTCTTCTATCTTCTGTCTTCATTTCTTTATTCTATCTTCTGTCCTTCTCTTCTATCTTCTGCCTTCTCTTCAATCTTCTGTCCTTCTCTTCTTTCTTCTCTCTTCTCTTCTGTATGCTGTCTTCTCTTCTTTCTTCTATCTTCTGCCTTCTCTTCTATCTTCTGTCATCTCTTCTTTCTTCTGTCTTCTCTTCTTTCTTCTATCTTCTGCCTTCTCTTCTATCTTCTGTCATCTCTTCTTTCTTCTGTCTTCTCTTCTTTCTTCTATCTTCTGCCTTCTCTTCTATCTTCTTCCTTCTCTTCTATCTTCTGTCTTCTCTTCTTTCTTCTCTTCTTTCTTCTGTCTTCTCTTCTATCTTCTGTCTTCTCTTCTTTCTTCTATCTTCTGCCTTCTCTTCTATCTTCTCTTCTATCTTCTGTCTTCTCTTCTATCTTCTGCCTTCTCTTCTTTCTTCTATCTTCTGCCTTTTATTCTATCTTCTGTCTTCTCTACTTTCTTCTATCTTATGCCTTCTCTTCTACCTTTTGTCGTCTCTTCTCTCTTCTGTCTTCTCTTCTTTCTTCTATCCTCTCTTCTTTCTTCTATCTTCTGTCTTTTCTATTATCTTCTGTCTTCTCATCTTTCTTCTATCTTATCTTCTTTCTTCTATCTTCTGCCTTCTCTTCTATCTTCTGTCTTCTCTTCTTTCTTCTATCTTCTGCAATCTCGTCTATCTTCTGCCTTCTCTTCTTTCTTCTATCTTATCTTCTTTCTTCTATCTTCTGCCTTCTCTTCTATCTTCGGTCTTCTCTTCTTTCTTCTATCTTCTGCCTTCTCTTCTGTCTTCAGCCTTCTCTTCTTTCTTCTATCTTCTCTTCTTTCTTCTATCTTTTGCATTCTCTTCTTTCTTCTATCTTCTGTCTTCTCTTCTATCTACTGTCTTCTCTTCTTTCTTATATCTTCTGCCTTCTCTTCTATCTTCTGCCTTCTCTTCTTTCTTCTATCCTCTCTTCTTTCTTCTATCTTCTGCCCTCCCCGATCTTCTTTCTACTCTCTTCTGGCTTGTCTTCTATCCTCTATCTTCTCTTCTATATTCTGTCTTCTCTTCTTTCTTCTATCTTCTGCTTTCTCTTCTATCTTCTGTCTTCTCTTCTTTCTCTTCTGCCTTCTCTTCTATCTTCTGCCCTCCCCGATCTTCTTTCTTCTCTCTTCTGGCTTGTCTTCTATCTTCTGTCTTCTCTTCTTTCTTCTCTTCTTTCTTCTGTCTTCTCTTCTATCTTCTGTCTTCTCTTCTTTCTTCTATCTTCTGCCTTCTCTTCTATCTTCTCTTCTATCTTCTGTCTTCTCTTCTATCTTCTGCCTTCTCTTCTTTCTTCTATCTTCTGCCTTTTATTCTATCTTCTGTCTTCTCTACTTTCTTCTATCTTATGCCTTCTCTTCTACCTTTTGTTGTCTCTTCTCTCTTCTGTCTTCTCTTCTTTCTTCTATCCTCTCTTCTTTCTTCTATCTTCTGTCTTTTCTATTATCTTCTGTCTTCTCATCTTTCTTCTATCTTATCTTCTTTCTTCTATCTTCTGCCTTCTCTTCTATCTTCTGTCTTCTCTTCTTTCTTCTATCTTCTGCAATCTCGTCTATCTTCTGCCTTCTCTTCTTTCTTCTATCTTATCTTCTTTCTTCTATCTTCTGCCTTCTCTTCTATCTTCGGTCTTCTCTTCTTTCTTCTATCTTCTGCCTTCTCTTCTGTCTTCAGCCTTCTCTTCTTTCTTCTATCTTCTCTTCTTTCTTCTATCTTTTGCATTCTCTTCTTTCTTCTATCTTCTGTCTTCTCTTCTATCTACTGTCTTCTCTTCTTTCTTCTATCTTCTGCCCTCCCCGATCTTCTTTCTACTCTCTTCTGGCTTGTCTTCTATCCTCTATCTTCTCTTCTATATTCTGTCTTCTCTTCTTTCTTCTATCTTCTGCTTTCTCTTCTATCTTCTGTCTTCTCTTCTTTCTCTTCTGCCTTCTCTTCTATCTTCTGCCCTCCCCGATCTTCTTTCTTCTCTCTTCTGGCTTGTCTTCTATCTTCTGTCTTCTCTTCTATCTTCTGCCTTCTCTTCAATCTTCTGTCCTTCTCTTCTTTCTTCTATCTTCTCTTCTGCATGCTGGCTTCTCTTCTTTCTTCTATCTTATGCCTTCTCTTCTATCTTCTGTCTTCTCTTCTATCTTCTGTCTTCTCTTCTTTCTTCTATCTTCTGCCTTCTGTTCTATCTTCTGCCTTCTCTTCTATCTTCTGCCTTCTCTTCTTTCTTCTATCATCTCTTCTATCTTCTGTCTTCTCTTCTTTCTTCTATCTTCTGCCTTCTCTTCTATCTTCTCTTCTATCTTCTGCCTTCTCTTCTTTCTTCTATCTTCTCTTCTTTCTTCTATCTTCTGCCTTTTATTCTATCTTCTGTCTTCTCTACTTTCTTCTATCTTATGCCGTCTCTTCTATATTATGTCTTCTCTTCTTTCTTCTGTCTTCTCTTCTTTCTTCTATCTTCTGTCTTTTCTATTATCTTCTGTCTTCTCATCTTTCTTCTACCTTATCTTCTTTCTTCTATCTTCTGCCTTTTCTTCTATCTTCTGTCTTCTCTTCTTTCTTCTATCTTCTGCAATCTCGTCTATCTTCTGCCTTCTCTTCTTTCTTCTATCTTATCTTCTTTCTTCTATCTTCTGCCTTCTCTTCTACCTTCTGTCTTCTCTTCTTTCTTCTGTCTTCTCTTCTTTCTTCTATCTTCTGTCTTTTCTATTATCTTCTGTCTTCTCATCTTTCTTCTACCTTATCTTCTTTCTTCTATCTTCTGCCTTTTCTTCTATCTTCTGTCTTCTCTTCTTTCTTCTATCTTCTGCAATCTCGTCTATCTTCTGCCTTCTCTTCTTTCTTCTATCTTATCTTCTTTCTTCTATCTTCTGCCTTCTCTTCTATCTTCTGTCTTCTCTTCTTTCTTCTATCTTCTGCCTTCTCTTCTATCTTCTGCCTTCTCTTCTTTCTTCTATCATCTCTTCTATCTTCTGTCTTCTCTTCTTTCTTCTATCTTCCGCCTTCTCTTCTGTCTTCTCTTCTATCTTCTGCCTTCTCTTCTTTCTTCTATCTTCTGTCTTTTCTTCTATCTTCTGCCTTCTCTTCTTTCTTCTATATTCTGCCTTCTCTTCTATCTACTGTCTTCTCTTCATTCTTCTATCTTCTGCTGTCTCTTCTATCTTCTGCCTTCTCTTCTTCTTCTATCTTCTTTTCTTTCTTCTATCTTCTGTCTTCTCTTCTATCTTCTGCCTTCTCTTCTTTCTTCTCTGCTTTCTTCTATCTACTGCTCTCCCCGATCTTCTTTCTTCTCTCTTCTGTCTTGTGTTCTATCCTCCATCTTCTCTTCTATATTCTATCTTCTCTTCTTTCCTCTATCTTCTGCTTTCTCTTCTATCTTCTGTCTTCTCTTCTTTCTTCTATGTTCTGCCTTCTCTTCTATCTTCGCTTCTTTCTTCTATCTTCTGTCTTTCTCTTCTATCTTCTGTCTTTATTTCTTTATTCTATCTTCTGTCCTTCTCTTCTATCTTCTGCCTTCTCTTCAATCTTCTGTCCTTCTCTTCTTTCTTCTATCTTCTCTTCTGTATGCTGTCTTCTCTTCTTTCTTCTATCTTCTACCTTCTCTTCTATCTTCTGTCATCTCTTCTTTCTTCTGTCTTCTCTTCTTTCTTCTATCTTCTGCCTTCTCTTCTATCTTCTGCCTTCTCTTCTATCTTCTGTCTTCTCTTCTTTCTTCTGTCTTCTCTTCTTTCTTCTATCTTCTCTTCTATCTTCTGCCTTCTCTTCTTTCTTCTATCATCTCTTCTATCTTCTGTCTTCTCTTCTTTCTTCTATCTTCTGCCTTCTCTTCTATCTTCTCTTCTATCTTATGCCTTCTCTTCTACCTTCTGTCTTCTCTTCTTTGTTTTGTCTTCTCTTCTTTCTTCTATCTTCTCTTCTTTCTTCTATCTTCTGTCTTTTCTAATATCTTCTGTCTTCTCTTCTTTCTTCTGCCTTCTCTTCTTTCTTCTGTCTTCTGCCTTCTCTTCTACCTTCTGTCTTCTCTTCTTTCTTCTGTCTTCTCTTCTTTCTTCTATCTTCTGTCTTTTCTATTATCTTCTGTCTTCTCATATTTCTTCTATCTTATCTTCTTTCTTCTATCTTCTGCCTTCTCTTCTATCTTCTGTCTTCTCTTCTTTCTTCTATCTTCTGCAATCTCGTCTATCTTCTGCCTTCTCTTCTTTCTTCTATCTTATCTTCTTTCTTCTATCTTCTGCCTTCTCTTCTATCTTCGGTCTTCTCTTCTTTCTTCTATCTTCTGCCTTCTCTTCTATCTTCAGCCTTCTCTTCTTTCTTCTATCTTCTCTTCTTTCTTCTATCTTTTGCATTCTCTTCTTTCTTCTATCTTCTGTCTTCTCTTCTATCTACTGTCTTCTCTTCTTTCTTATATCTTCTGCCTTCTCTTCTTTCTTCTATCTTCTCTTCTTTCTTCTATCTTCTGCCTTCTCTTCTATCTTCTGCCTTCTCTTCTTTCTTCTATCCTCTCTTCTTTCTTCTATCTTCTGCCCTCCTCGATCTTCTTTCTTCTCTCTTCTGGCTTGTCTTCTATCCTCTATCTTCTCTTCTATATTCTGTCTTCTCTTCTTTCTTCTATCTTCTGCTTTCTCTTCTATCTTCTGTCTTCTCTTCTTTCTCTTCTGCCTTCTCTTCTATCTTCTGCCCTCCCCGAACTTCTTTCTTCTCTCTTCTGGCTTGTCTTCTATCTTCTGTCTTCTCTTCTATCTTCTGTCTTCATTTCTTTATTCTATCTTCTGTCCTTCTCTTCTGTCTTCTGCCTTCTCTTCAATCTTCTGTCCTTCTCTTCTTTCTTCTATCTTCTCTTCTGTATGCTGGCTTCTCTTCTTTCTTCTATCTTATGCCTTCTCTTCTATCTTCTGTCTTCTCTTCTTTCTTCTGTCTTGTCTTCTTTCTTCTATCTTCTGCCTTCTCTTCTATCTTCTGTCTTCTCTTCTTTCATCTGTCTTCTCTTCTTTCTTCTATCTTCTACCTTCTCTTCTATCTTCTGCCTTCTCTTCTTTCTTCTATCATCTCTTCTATCTTCTGTCTTCTCTTCTTACTTCTATCTTCTGCCTTCTCTTCTATCTTCTCTTCTATCTTCTGCCTTCTCTTCTTTCTTCTATCTTCTCTTCTTTCTTCTATCTTCTGCCTTTTATTCTATCTTCTGTCTTCTCTACTTTCTTCTATCTTATGCCTTCTCTTCTATCTTATGTCTTCTCTTCTTTCTTCTGTCTTCTGTCTTCTCTTCTATCTTCTGTCTTCATTTCTTTCTTCTATCGTCTCTTCTTTCTTCTATCTTCTGCCTTCTCTTCTACCTTCTGTCTTCTCTTCTTTCTTCTGTCTTCTCTTCTTTCTTCTGTCTTCTGTCTTTTCTATTATCTTCTGTCTTCTCATCTTTCTTCTACCTTATCTTCTTTCTTCTATCTTCTGCCTTCTCTTCTATCTTCTGTCTTCTCTTCTTTCTTCTATCTTCTGCAATTTCGTCTATCTTCTGCCTTCTCTTCTTTTTTCTTTCTTATCTTCTTTCTTCTATCTTCTGCCTTCTCTTCTATCTTCTGTCTTCTCTTCTTTCTTCTATCTTCTGCCTTCTCTTCTATCTTCTGCCTTCTCTTCTTTCTTATATCTTCTCTTCTTTCTTCTATCCTTTGTATTCTCTTCTTTCTTCTATCTTCTGTCTTCTCTTCTATCTTCTGCCTTCTCTTCTTTCTTATATCTTCTGCCTTCTCTTCTTTCTTCTATCCTCTCTTCTTTCTTCTATCTTCTGCCTTCTCTTCTTTCTTCTATCCTCTCTTCTTTCTTCTATCTTCTGCCCTCCCCGATCTTCTTTCTTCTCTCTTCTGGCTTGTCTTCTATCCTCTATCTTCTCTTCTATATTCTGTCTTCTGCTTTCTATTCTATCTTCTGTCTTCTCTTCTTTCTCTTCTGCCTTCTCTTCTATCTTCTCTTCTTTCTTCTATCTTCTGTCCTTCTCTTCTATCTTCTGCCTTCTCTTCAATCTTCTGTCCTTCTCTTCTTTCTTCTAACGTCTGCCTTCTCTTCTGTCTTCTGTTCTGTATGCTGTCTTCTCTTCTTTCTTCTATCTTCTGCCTTCTCTTCTATCTTATGTCTTCTTTTCTTTCTTCTATCTTCTGTCTTCTCTTCTATCTTCTGTCTTCTCTTCTTTCTTCTATCTTCTGCCTTCTCTTCTATCTTATGTCTTCTTTTCTTTCTTCTATCTTCTGCCTTCTCTTCTATATTCTGCTTTCTCTTCTTTCTTCTATCTTCTGCCTTCTCTTTTATCTCCTCTTCTTTCTTCTATCTTCTGCCTTCTCCTCTTTCTTCTATCTTCTCTTCTTTCTTCTATCTTCTGCCTTCTCTTCTATCTCTGCCTTCTCTTCTATATTCTGTCTTCTCTTCTTTCTTCTATCTTCTGCCTTCTCTTCTATCTTCTGCCTTCTCTTCTTTCTTCTATCTTCTCTTCTTTGTTTTATCTTCTGCCCTCCCCGATTTTCTTTCTTCTCTCTTCTGTCTTGTCTTCTATCCTCTATCTTCTCTTCTATATTCTGTCTTCTGTTCTTTCTTCTATCTTCTGCTTTCTCTTCTATCTTCTGTCTTCTCTTCTTTCTTCTATCTTCTGCCTTCTCTTCTATCTTCTCTTCTGATATGAATATGGAAATGTCTTCTTTGCAATGGCACATAGGAGTTAAAAACGTGAGTTGTAGCACCATTGAGAGGCTACAATGCCTAGAACCAAACACTTTCTTTTGTCTTCTGTCCTTCTCTTCTATCTCCTGTCCTTCCCTTCTATCTTCTGCCTTCTCTTCAATCTTCTGTCTTCTGCTGGCTATATCTCCGGCGTTCTGCAGTCTTCTGCTGGCTATATCTCCAGTTTTCTGCAGTCTTCTGCTGGCTATATCTCCGGTGTTCTGCAGTCTTCTCCTGACTATATCTCCAGTGTTCTGCAGTCTTCTGCTGGCTATATCTCCGGTGTTCTGCAGTCTTCTGCTGGCTATATCTCCGGTGTTCTGCAGTCTTCTGCTGGCTATATCTCCGGTGTTCTGCAGTCTTCTGCTGGCTATATCTCCAGTGTTCTGCAGTCTTCTGCTGGCTATATCTCCGGTGTTCTGTAGTTTTCTGCTGGCTATATCTCCGGTGTTCTGCAGTCTTCTGCTGGCTATATCTCCAGTGTTCTGCGGTCTTCTGCTGGCTATATCTCTGGTGTTCTGCAGTCTTCTGCTGGCTATATCTCCAGTGTTCTGCAGTCTTCTGCTGGCTATATCTCCAGTGTTCTGTAGTTTTCTGCTGGCTATATCTCCGGTGTTCTGCAGTCTTCTGCTGGCTATATCTCCGGTGTTCTGCAGTCTTCTGCTGGCTATATCTCCAGTGTTCTGCAGTCTTCTGCTGGCTATATCTCCGGTGTTCTGCAGTCTTCTGCTGGCTATATCTCCGGTGTTCTGCAGTCTTCTGCTGGCTATATCTCCGGTGTTCTGTAGTTTTCTGCTGGCTATATCTCCAGTGTTCTGCAGTCTTCTGCTGGCTATATCTCCAGTGTTCTGCAGTCTTCTGCTGGCTATATCTCCAGTGTTCTGCAGTCTTCTGCTGGCTATATCTCCGGTGTTCTTCAGTCTTCTGCTGGCTATATCTCCAGTGTTCTGCAGTCTTCTGCTGGCTATATCTCCAGTGTTCTGCGGTCTTCTGCTGGCTATATCTCCAGTGTTCTGCAGTCTTCTGCTGGCTATATCTCCGGTGTTCTGCAGTCTTCTGCTGGCTATATCTCCAGTGTTCTGCAGTCTTCTGCTGGCTATATCTCCAGTGTTCTGCGGTCTTCTGCTGGCTAGATCTCCAGTGTTCTGCAGTCTTCTGCTGGCTATATCTCTGGTGTTCTGCAGTCTTCTGCTGGCTATATCTCCGTGTTCTGCGGTCTTCTGCTGGCTAGATCTCCGGTGTTCTGTATTTTTCTGCTGGCTACATCTCCAGTGTTACTGTCATCCTGAGTCTGCCCTGCACCAGTCATCCCCAGTCGCTGTATCCATATAATGACTGAGTCCTGCCTGCTCCAGTGTTCTGGCTACATCTCCAGTGCTGCTGTCATTCTGAGTCCGCCGTGCACCAGTCATCCTCAGTCTTCCTTCTTCCTTCAGATAGCTACATCCATGCTTCATGTACAGAACCATAAGTCTAAAGCTCCACGTTACCCTGTTCCACCATCTTCATTTAGATCCAGGAAATGGTTCCGTTTATTTTTATTTATCTAATTTTGGTTTTATTGTATTTTTAAAAGTATGGTGAATTTGGCCGAATAATTCGGATTCTTTCCAAATTTCGTCCTAGACGAACAGGTCCGGTCCAATTTTCGGATCGACTGAATAAGAAAAAAAAAATTGTCTGAAATCAAATTTTACAGAATGTTTTTCCCGTGCACAAGTCTAGTGGATAAACTAGTAAAGATAACGAGATGATAAATTACATATACACACATATACACACACGTATACACTGTACACACATATATGCACATATACACACTGTATACACACATATACACACACACTGTATGAGATGATAAATGACTGTATACACACATATACACACTGTATACACACATATACACATAAGCACATTGTATACACACATATACACACTGTATACACACATATACACACTGTACACACACATATACACATATACACACTGTATACACACATATACACACACACACACTGTACGAGATGATAAATGACTGTACACACACATATACACACTGTATACACACATATACACACTGTATACACACACATATACACACACACTGTACAAGATGATAAATGACTGTACACACACATATACACACTGTATACACACATATACACACTGTATACACACATATACACACACACTGTATGAGATGATAAATGAATGTATACACACATATACACACTGTATACACACATATACACATAAGCACATTGTATACACACATATACACACTGTATACACACATATACACATATACACACTGTATACACACTTATACACATATACACACTGTATACACACATTTACACACTGTATACACACATATATACATATACACACTGTATAAACACATTTACACACTGTATACACACATATACACACTGTATACACACATATACACATAAACACACTGTACAAGATAATAAATGACGTAAACACACATATACACACTGTATACACACATATACACACTGTACACACACACATATAGACATATACACACTGTATACACACATTTACACACTGTATACACACATATACACACTGTATACACACATATACACACTGTACACACACATATACACACACACTGTACGACATGATAAATGACTGTAAACACATATATACACACTGTATACACACTGAATACCCACATATACACACTGTATACACACATATACACACACTGTATACACACACATATACTCACTGTATACACACATATATGCACATATATACACACTGTATACACACATATACACACACACTGTATGAGATGATAAATGACATATACATATACACATATACACACTGTACACACACATATACACATATACACACTGTATACACACATATACACACACACTGTACACACACATATACACACTGTACACACACATATACACACTGTATACACACATATACACACACTGTATACACACACATATACACACTGTATACACACATATACACACACTGTATACACACACATATACACACTGTACACACACATATACACATATACACACTGTATACACACATATACACACACACTGTACGAGATGATAAATGACTGTACACACACATATACACACTGTATACACACATATACACACACTGTATACACACACATATACACACTGTACACACACATATACACACTGTATACACACATATACACACACACTGTACGAGATGATAAATGACTGTACACACACATATACACACTGTATACACACATATACACACTGTATACACACATATACACACACACTGTATGAAATGATAAATGACTGTATACACACATATACACACTGTATACACACATATACACATAAGCACATTGTATACACACATATACACACTGTATACACACACATATACACACACACTGTACAAGATGATAAATGACTGTACACACACATATACACACTGTATACACACATATACACACTGTAGACACACATATACACACACACTGTATGATATGATAAATGACTGTAAACACACATATACACACTGTATACACACATATACACACTGTATACACACATATACACACACACTGTATGATATGATAAATGACTGTAAACACACATATACACACTGTATACACACATATACACATAAACACATTGTATACACACATATACACACTGTATACACACATATACTCACACACTGTACAAGATGATAAATGACTGTGTTAGATAAAGAACTAACAGAAATCCAGGTGCTTCTGACATCTCTTTACTGATCTCCTGTTTGTTACAAAGTGACACTTCCCCTTTAAGAGAACGCGTGGTGTAATTATCTTAGTAACTTGGCATTAGGTGTAACAATAGGAGATTGGTTATTATAGTGTGGGATCATTAGGTGTAACAATAGGAGATTGCTATTATAGTGTGGGATCGTTATGTGTAACAATAGGAGATTGGTTCCAGTGGTTATTATAGTGTGGGATTGTTATGTGTAACAATAGGAGATTGGTTCTAGTGGTTATTATAGTGTGGGATCGTATTAGTCTTCCCCCTCCTGTGTGTTTCTGGGGAGGACTTTAACACAAACAGGTCTAGTCCTTTCCTATCTCCTCTCTCCCAGGAATGTGCTGGATATTTGGGGGATTAAGTGCAGCAGATTCCAGTTGACCAGGGTATTAGGTGATATCTCGTCCCAAATCTCGTCCACTTCCCAGCCCTCCTCCCCCATGACTCGTCTGTCTCAGAAGAAGGAGCTGACCTGTCGCCCTTGTGCCACTTGATCTCGTTCTTCCCACTGTTCTCCTTGTCTCTGGGTCACTCTCCTCTATACTGATACCGGTCCTTCCGTCTCACAAGCACAATGACCCCCCTGACCTTTCCCGTCCTGAGCCGCACATTTCAGGAGTGTAAATCTCAGTATAATACAATGACCCAAGTCCATATTCAAATAACACTGGTTCTGTCCACAAACAGTCCAGCCCAGAAACATCAGATAAATCCTCTCAGGACAAGAGAAACAGCATAACGACAGACAGACATACATTTGGGCTTATGTGGGTCTTGTTGGTGTGGTGCAGCAGAATCACCCTAGGCACATGGAAGCAAGGGCCCATGCCTAGGATGCCCTTACACTTTGGGAGACAAACAATTGTGAGGAGCACCCATCAGGTGAGAACAAGATAAACTGTCTTGTTTTAGGTATGACAGCCTCTCAATGGTGCTGTAACTCATGTTTTTCACTCCCATGTTCCACTGCAAAGAAGAAATTTCCATATTCATATGAGGCAGGCCCTGCCTACAGACAATCCAATTTCAAAATGTTAGGCATATCCTCTCCGACACACCCACAGACGTACGTTTCAGACTATGTGTGCCTCGTCGGTGTGGTGCAGCTAATTCCTCTACCCTTATACTTCGAGAGACAAACAATTGTGAGAAGTAACCACCAAGCACAAACAAAATAAAGTGTCTTGTTCTACACATGGAAGGCTCCCTTGTACCATTCCACAGAAATTTCCATATTCATACAAGACTGGTCCTGCCCACAGACAACCCATCTCCAAAACGTCTGGCAAATCCTCTCCAAACAAGAAAAAGAGCACAATCACAGACATACGTTTTTGAACCTCGTAGGTGTGATACAGTTGAATCCCTTTATGCACATGGAAGCAAGGGCCCATGCCTGGGATGGCCTTATACTTTGGGAGACAAACAACTGTGAGGAACACCCATCAAGCAAGAACATGATAAATTTACTTATTTTAGGTATGGTAGCATGCCATGTGCCTTTGCAGAGAAGAAATTTCCATATTCATATTAGACTGGTCCCCCACCACAGACAGCCAAACTCCAAAACATTAGGCAAATCCTCTCCAAAGAAAAAAAACAGCACAACCACAGACATACATTACTGACTATACATGCCTTGTCGGTGTGGTGCAGCAGATTAACTCTAATCTGATGGAGAGCAAGGGCTCATTCCTGGGATGCCCTTATACTTTGGGAGACAACTGTGAGGAGCAACCATCCAGCACGAACAAGATAAAGTGTTTAGTTCTGGGCATGGTGGCCTTTCAATGGTGTTACAACACACATATTTCACTCCCCTGTGCCTTTGCAGAGAAGAAATGTCCATATTCATATCAGACTGGTCCTGCCCAGAGACAGTTAAAATCCAAAATTTCAAGCAAATCCACTCCGCACGAGAGAAACAGGACAACAACAGATGTATGTTTTGGCCCATTGTTGCCTCCTCGTTGTGGTGCAACTGAATCCCTTTAAGGGCATGAAGCATGGGCCTCTGCCTAGGATGCCCTTATACTTTGGGAGCCAAACAATTGTGAGGAGCACCGTTTTAGCATGAACAAGATAAAGGGTCAGCCTTTGTGTGCTTCATTGGTTTGGTGCAGCTGATTCACTCTACCCTGATGGAGAGCAAGGACCCATGACAGGGATGCCCTTATACTTTGGGAAATAAGCAATTGTGAGAAGTAACCATCAAGCACAAACAAGATAAAATGTCTTGTTCTACGCATGGAAGCCTCTCTTGCGCCATTACAGAGAGGAAATTTCCATATTCATATCAGACTAGTCCTGCCCACAGACAGTCCAGTGCCAAAACATCTAGCAAAAGCTCTCCACATAAGAAAAACAGCACAATCACAGATGCACATTTTGGCCTATGTGTGCCTCGTCGGTGTGGTGTAGCTGAATCCCTCTAGGCAAGGGCCCATGCCTGAGATGCCTTTATACTTTGAGAAACAAAACAATTGTGACAAACACCCATCAAGCATGAACAAGATAAAGTGTCTTGTTTTAGGCATGATAGCCTCTCAGTGGTGCTACAACTCATGTTTTTCACTCCCATGTTCCACTACAAAGAAGGAATTTCCATATTCATATCAGACAGGCCCTGCCCACAGACAACTCAGTTTCAAAATGTTAAGCAAATTGTCTCCAACGAAAGAAACAGCACACCCACAGACATATGATTCGGACTATGTGTGCCCTGTTGGTGTGGTGCAGTTAATTCCCTCTACCCTGATAGAGATCAAGGGCCTATGCCAGGGATGCCTTTATACTTTGGGAAGTCTCCTTAGTGCTTTTACAGAGAGGATATTTCCATATTCAAATAACACTGGTTCTGTCCACAAACAGTCCAGCTCAGAAATGTCAGACAACTCCTCTCAGGATAAGAGAAACAGCACAACGACAGACATACATTTGGACCTATGTGGGTCTTGTTGGTGTGGTGCAGCTGAATCACCATAGGCACATGGAAGCAAGGGCCCATGCCTAGGATGCCCTTATACTTTGGGAGCAAACACAGGGAGGTGCCTAGGGGTCTTAGCACGGGCACAGGTGGTACAGGCTGCAGTAAAAGCGGCACAATCGGCTCTCAAGGTAGGCCACCAAAATAATTGCGACAGAGACCAGACTAGTTGGTCCCTACCAATATGCCCAGCTGCTTTAGAAGCGTGGTAAGTCTCCAACAAACGAACACGGAATGGCACATCAACAAAGCATTTCCCCACAAGGGTCTCAGGGGGTGCCCTCGATTGTGATTCCAATATCTCCTCCCCCAGAGGCGAGGTAATGGTGGTACGGATAGTGGCCAAAATGCAATCTGGCTGAATGATGGGAACAGGTTCCTCCTCCCTCTCAGTGTCAGAAGTGAACTGACGAGACAACGCATCGGCTTTAATATTTTTTGAGCCAGGAAGATAAGACACTAGGAAATTAAATTGTGACAAAAAGAGTGCCCATCTAGCTTGTCGAGAAGACAGTCTTTTGGGTTCGGAGAGATAAGTTAAATTCTTATGATCCGTAAGAATTAGTACTGGATTCCGAGTACCCTCCAAAAGGTGACGCCACTCCTTCAGAGCTAGAATTATGGCCAACAGCTCCCTGTCCCCAATCTCATAATGGCTCTGCGCACTGGATAATTTCTTTGAGAAAAAAACGCAAGGCCTCAAGGCGCCACCTCCCACGGGACGTTGGGAGAGTACTGCTCCAACCCCAACCTCAGAAGCGTCAACCTCCAACGTGAAGGGCAGAGAGGGATTAGGGTGGGACAGCACCGGAGCAGATGCAAAGGCAGATTTCAGGGTAACAAATGCGGTCTCCGCCGCCTCGGACCACTGAGAGGGAGAAGCGCCCTTATGAGTCAAATCTGATAATGGTTTGACAATCGTGGAAAAGTTCTGGATGAACTTCCTATAATAGTTCGCAAAACCTAAGAATCTTTGAATGGCCTTTAACCCTTTAGGACGAGGCCAATGCAGAACTGCTGCCAACTTCTCTTGATCCATGGCAATGCCATTATTAGAAATAACGAAACCCAGGAATGGCACCTGAGATGTATGGAATTCGCATTTCTCTATTTTACAAAATAGCCTGTGCTTGCGGAGTCGGAGCAGGACTTCAGAAACATCTTTGATATGTTGTGAGAGGTTGGCAGAGTGAATTAATATATCATCAAGATATACAACTACACAGGTCTGTAGTAGGTCTCGTAGGATGTCATTAATAAACTCCTGAAATACTGCAGGCGCATTGCATAAGCCAAATGGCATCACCAGATATTCGTAATGCCCTGTTCTGGTGTTAAACGCCGTTTTCCACTCGTCACCCTCTTTAATTCTGACCAGATTATAGGCGGCTCGCAAGTCAAGTTTAGTAAAGATCGATGAGCCCTTCAATCTGTCAAACAACTCGGTGACAAGTGGAATCGGATAGGCATTCTTAGGCATAAGCTTGTTCAGCCCACGATAGTCAATGCATGGCCTAAGTTCACCACTTTTCTTTTTCACAAAGAAAAATCCGGCACCTGCCGGTGAAGTAGACTTCCGAATGATGCCCCTCTCCAGGGCATCAGCAATATAATCCTCCATAGCCTTATTCTCCTCACAGGACAGTGGATAAGTGCGCCCCCTAGGAGGCACCGCACCAGGAGGCAAATCAATGGCGCAATCGTACGCCCTGTGCTCGGGCAATGCGCTGGACTCTCCCTTACTGAACACGTCACTGAATTGTTCGTATTCAGCTGGCACAGTCGGAGAGGTACACATAATCTTGACGGGTAAGGAGAGACAGTTCTTGTCACAGTATTCTGACCAGGAGTTAACCTCACATCTCTGCCAGTCAAATTGGGGATTATGTACCTGTAGCCATGGGAACCCCAAAATAACTGAATGTTGCGGGGAACGAATGATTTGAAAACGTATCTGTTCCCCCACTGTCATTGTCACTGGACTAGTTTCAAGCGTAATAAATGCCGGCTCCAGGGGTCTGCCATCGATGGCCTCAATAGCAACCGGAGAGTAATTTTTACATAAAGGAATGCCATGCAGGTTAGCAAAAGACCGGTCCATGAAATAACCTGCTGCCCCGGAGTCCACCAGTGCGAAGACCTCGATAACCTTGTCCGCCCAAGCGAAGACCACCTGGATAGTGGGTTTAGTGGTGCTAGAATCTAGGGACTGTTCTACACCACCTAGGGCCTGTCCCCCAAGGTACCCTAGGTGCGTTCGTTTCCCGGCCGAACTGGGCAATTGCTCAACAGATGCCCTGCTTTGCCACAATAGAGGCATAGACCTTGTCTCCTACGATAAAATCTTTCCTCTTTCTAGAGCCTAGTGAACCCCAATTGCATAGGTTCAGGATTCTCGGTTGATCGCTCAGGAAGAACGGGTGGTGTGGGTGGGTTAAGGAGACTGGTCTGGCCATAGTTTTTCACTTTAGCCCTTTTAGCCAACTGTCTCTCTCTCGGATGCGAGAGTCTATAAGTAGGACAAAATCGATGTATTCGTCCAGATCACTGGGTACATCGCGAGCTGCTATCTCGTCCTTAATTTGCTCGGAAAGGCCCTGAGTAAAGGCAGCTAGTAAGGCCTCCTCGTTCCAGCCCACCTCTGCTGCCAAGGTCCTGAATTCAATAGCATAATCGCCCAGTGTGCGTTCGCCCTGCTGAATTTCCATTAGCCTTTTGGCAGCAGAGGCAGCCCTGCCAGGAACCTCAAACACTCGTCTGAACTTTCTGACAAATTCTCTAAAGTTCAGGGTGCAGGGTCTGGCATATTCCCACAACGGATTCACCCATGCCAATGCCTTGCCAGTCAATAGAGATATCATAAGACCGACCCTACTACGGTCGTTAGGAAATGCCTGGGGTGCCAACTCCAAAAATATCTCTAATTGATTAATAAATCCCCTGCAAAGGGAAGGCTCGCCATCATACCTTAACGGTAATGGTGCAGATGCCGTTAGCCCTTTCGAACTGGCTGATGGGACTATGAACTGATTATCCGGTGTCAGGACTGGGGTGACCACCGGATTAGGACTAGGCTTGTCCAAATGTACTGTACGTTCGAGTAATGTCTGCAAAGCCAGTGCCAATTGGTCCATGCTCTGCTCATGGACATCCATTCTCCAATGGATGTTCTGTGTTTGGCTTTCACCCTTACTGTCTGAGGTCATGGCCCTTTCGTACTGTCACGGTTTCTTTTAAGACACTCAGACCATTGGGTGAATAAGAACACAGTTTTATTAAAATAAGATAAGGCAATAACACGCCCTCTAGTGGTGGTAAATATATACAGACAATATATATATATTTATAATGGTAAATGCACAAATGACCATTAAGTACAATTACACAGAAATAGGATAGCGTGTACCCCTCAGGGGTTAAGTCCTTGATAACAGTCAGTCTCAGATGTGAATGTTTGGAACGCCCTGGGTGTTTTAAGGCTGATGCTGGAGACCAAGACTATCACCGGCTGGATACTGGACTGCCCCGCCACAGTGTTCAGTAAGAAGCACCAAAGTCCCCGTAGCCCCCTTGGGCGTACCTACTGGAACTGCTTCAACTAGTGCAAGTGCATAAGGCCCCACGGGCGTAATTGGAACCGGCCTTCAAGGCGATCGCTGCCAAGCCTCCTCAGACTAAACCGGATAATGGGAAAGCATACGCTAGAGCCAACAGCCCCCACGGGCGTGATTACCGGAATACGAATGCTGATGCCTGTGCCTGCCACCACTCGGGGAAGCGGGATCGCTACTGCACAAGAGAAAGGGTCTCAGGCGCCCAACCGGCCTAAACGGATGTAAATACTCTGCAAGGATGTGTGAAGCTACCGACGAAGAGCGGCCAGCTCAGCAGTTGTATTCACTGAGAAAGAGACTCTTACAGGATTAGCGATAGAGTGGAACCCAGCGGCACTGCTAGGGTTAATTAGCACATTTACTCGAGGCTTATCAGCGGTAAAGCAAGGCTCTGCAGTCTGAGGGAGGCACGGGTACGCCCAACTCTGCAACGGTAAAAGCACAGCACTGATCGGAGTACACCAGGCAAGGCAGTCACACCAAAAGCTGGAACAGTAGATAGAAATGTCGCGGCGGCGACAACTGGAACACAGGTCACTGTAGAAAGCCGGAGTCGTTCTTCGGAGCGGGAAGTCAGCCAGGCCGGGTCAGAGCACGTAGAAGGTAGTCATATAAGCCGGGTCGTACACAAGCAGGAACGTCAGCCAAACCAGGTCAGGATCCAGAGGAGGTAGTCAGACGAGCCGGGTCATACACGAGCAGGAACACAGGAGAATAGTCAAGACGAGCCAAGTCGGTACACAGGAATCCGGAACACAGGAACACAGCACAATAACTGGCACAGAGACACCACGAAAGGGCGCCTGACAGTCTTGCTAGCCAGGTATAAAAAGGTCACCAGGGGGCGGGCCAAACCAACACAGCAAATCAGTATCTGTCATAGCTGAGACTGACAGGAATCACAGGCACTGTGATACTATGAAACTGTATAATTCTAACAGGTCAGCAGAGACCCAGGGTAGATGGTCCCCCTTACCCTAATCTTCCTTAGAGGGGCATGGGTATTACAGACCTGTAAGAAGTCTGAGTCAAAAAAGTCAGTTGCTGAGTCTAAATCAGGTATAAGGTATTTTCTATACCATTTCTTAAGTCATTTAGGAAAGACTGGAGATTACATCTTCTAAATGATCTAGTAATTATGACTTCTGGACATGATTTGATTAGTTTTATTTTGCTAACACAGTAAACTATGGAGTGATCGCTAAACACATTTGCTAGTACACCTGAATCTTGGATTCTACATGGGCAGGATGAAAGGATCCAGTCTAGCAGAGTATGGGGGGATATATAACATTTATGCGAGAAAGGGAGGAGATTAGCTGTGATAAGTCTGAGGTCTTTACCAATGAACAGAATTTCTCATTCCTGGAGTCCAGCCAATTGGTATTAAAGTCTCCAAGAACCAACAGTTCACTTTCTTCATTATGGGTGGCAATCTCATTGAGGTGGTGGGTTATGTCAGTAAGCGACTGTGTTGGGGTATTTGGAGGCCTGTAGATGCCAATTATGATTTGTTTATAGAAGAGAAGAGTAATTTTCCCTGCAATGTATTCATATGAATCAGAGTTATAAGAGTCATGTAAAAGTGTAAGGTTTATAGACTCCGGGTGTATATGATTATGTCTCCTCCTCGCTTTTCTCAGTCCTTCCTAAAACATGAGAATCCTTCAATCGCAACAGCTTTATCTGGTATTTTAGGCAGGATTCAGTGAGTATGAGGGTTTCTGGATTGTACACATAACACCACGCTTTTAGTTAATCTATTTTGGGCAGTATACTGCGTATGTTGCAGTGCACAAGAGAGACATTTTTAAAGATGAAGTTGTAATTTATTGTTGTTTGAGGTTAGGGTTGGTTTTAATGTAATTTGCCAAGGAAAGTAGTAAAATGTATAAACATTTAGATAGAATATTGTGTAATTTTATATGCATTGATACATTTTTAGCTCATGGATGTCCAGTATTTTATTATGTTTAAATAGAATAAATGTATTATCATTTATATATTCACCAGTGGCGCTCTCTTTTTCTGTTACAATATTAGTATTTTTGGGTTGTCACTATCCACACAGTGACACAGAGATAGTAGTATCCTGAGGAATATATATTTATTATTATAGGAGTTTTGGTCTCACATTGAGAGGTGGGTATAGGGCACTATATAGGTGAGGGATTTTCCTCTGACACACATATATTACCTTTTTTTATTTTATTTTTATTATATTTGATAGTTTATTGTTTATTTTTCCTTTTAGATATGTGTGTATATACTATATATTACTAATTACATGCATGTATTACTTATGTAAATATCACAGTCACATTTATTTATATTATCTATGTAAATATCACAGTCACATGTATGTATTATCTATGTAAATGTCAGTTACATGTATATATTATCTGTGTAAATACCAGTTACATGTATGTATTGTCTATGTAAATATCAGTTACATGTATGTATTATCTATGTAAATACCAGTTACATGTATATATTTTCTATATAAATACTAGTTATATATATAGTAAACACCACAGTTACATGTATAGATTATATTTGCAATTAGTAGTTACATGCATGTATTGTCTTTGTAAATATCAGTTACATGTATATTTTATTTATGTAAATACCAGATACATGTATGTATTATTTATGTAAATGCCAGTTACATGCATGTATTATCTATGTAAACACTACAGTTACATTGTATATTGTCTATATAAATGCCAGTTACAGGTATATATTGTTACTTTTGTGTACTGCATACTTCTCAACTTTTCAAATAGCCAAAGATGGACACTGCTGTGTTACGTGGTGTTATATGGGCATTACCAATCATTTTTATATTATTTTATGACCCCTCTATTTTTAACTAAATAAATGATTTGTAACAAGAACAAAGTATTTTATTTATAAAGACATATACCGATGTTAATATACGTTTTATTGTCGTGTAGCAATGTGACAAAGGGACACAGGGATTTGGGTCTCAAAGAGGCAACGTCCCTCCTCCTAAGAGGGACACTTGGGAAGTACAGATCAGTATGGAGTCCTAATATCTCCTAAAGAGGGACACTTGGAGGTATGGAGTCCTAATATCTCCTAAAGAGGGACACTTGTAGGCATGGAACCCCAATATTTCCTAAAGATGGACACTTAGGATGTATGTATCCCTAATTTCTCCTAAAGAAGGACACTTGTGAGGTATAGACCCCATTATCTCCTAAAGAGGGACACTTGGGAGGTATGGAGCCCTAATATCTCCTAAAGAGGGACACTTGGGAGGTATGGACTCCTAATATCTCCTAAAGAGGGACACTTGGGAGGTATGGACTCCTAATATCTCCTAAAGAGGGACACTTGGGAGGTATAGATCCCATTATCTCATAAAGAGGAACACTTGGGAGGTATGGATCCCTAATATCTCCTAAAGAGGGACACTTAGGAGGTACAGACCCCTAATATCTCCTAAAGAGGGACGCTTGGGAGGTATGGACCCCTAATATCTCCTAAAGAGGGACACTTAGGAGGTATAGACCCCTAATATCTCCTAAAGAGGGACACTTGGGAGGTACGGACCCCTGATATCTCCTAAAGAGGGACACTTGGGTGGTATGAACCCCTAGTATCTCCTAAAGAGGGACACTTGGGAGGTATGGACCCCTAATATCTCCTAAAGAGGGACACTTGGGAGGTACGGACCCCTGATATCTCCTAAAGAGGGACACTTGGGAGGTATAGTATTGTCTATGTGAACATCACAGATACGTTTGTATTGTCTATGTAAACTTGTGTATTGTCTATATAAATATCAAAATTACATATATATATTATGTATGTAAACACCACTGTTCCATGTGTATATTGTCTATGTATATACCAGTTACATGTGTATATTGTCTATGAATATGCCAGTTACATCTGTGTGTATATTTATATATAGTCTGTGTTTCTGTGTCTATGTAAATTCTAGTAAAAAGTTCAGTATATATTGTCTTTATTTTCAAACAATGTTTCTTTCTGTCTTTTTATGACAAATTGGTGCCAGTAACACCGGCGGTTCAGGCGCGATGTTCTTCTTTTGACACAAAACTGTCTTGGATCCTGTGTTCAGAAGCAGTAATTCCAGTGCATAGGAGACAATGCTAAGTCCATTCAGTTAAGTTGGGCTCTTTACCCACTGATGTCTTAAGTGGCATAACTAGAAGCCACCGGGCCCTGGTGCAGAAATTGCCATGGGCTCGCCCCCCCCAACCACATTGCCAGCTGTTAACATAGACTGAGTCGCTGCAGGCGCATGGCAGTGGGGTTGCAGGGGGCAGCCAGGCCCCTGTAGTGATGGGCCCGGTCGCAGTTGCGACCCCTATTGTTACGCCACTGGACGTCTTGAGTCTCCCATGCATTGTTTTGCAATGTGTTGGATATCTCTCTAGCAGTGAGTTAAAACAATAAATGGGCAACACGTTTTGCTGTTGTCTGTGTGAAAAGCACATTAGCAGGGGGACAGCAGGCTCACACCTAGGCATCTCCTCAATGAGATCCCACCTGAAGCACAACCACAGGTCTGACTGGGACACACACCATCAACAGGTCAGAGGTGCCACAACTAAAACCAGCAGAAGCACTGCTGAAAATGCCCAGTGCTCTGGAGTACACAATAGAAGTAGAGATGTTGATGTGTCAGAGTGTGCCCAGTGCTCTGGAGTACACAGTAGAAGTAGGGATGTTGATGTGTCAGAGTGTGCCAAGAGTTTTTTAATTTGAAATAACACCTATGGCTCCTGCTGTAGAGAAGTGTGACTGAGTTTGTTGTAGTAGATGACAAGAGTCATAGACTGCCCACATGGTGCCACCACCTACTCTACTCATTAAAGCAATAAAGTTACACAGTTCTACTGCCATATACTGCCAATCAACACTTACTGGGTTCTTGGGAAGGTTGGAAGATGGTCCAGACCAGGAATGGTCAAAATCTTATAAAAGTTTGAGAGGGACCTCTTACCTGCAATGCCCAATCATAGGAGGGATCACTTTGCTCCCAGGATTCATTGAGAGGAGGGAAAGAACATAATGATGCCCCGGCCTATTTAGCATATAATCCCGGGTCTGAAGCCCACAATTCCTGACCAGGAAATCAAAAGAGAGAATACCATTGTCTTGAACCAAGGAATCCAGGGTCAAGACCCCCTATCTTCACCCAGGAACTAAATAGAGGAAGCTCTTAATCCAAGGGGAAAAACCAGGGCTACCTATGATGAAGAGAAAAGGAAGAGTGCCAGCACCCTATAACAGATCCCAGCACAATATGGTGCTTAAAGGGATAGTAATACTACATTTTATCTTTATTTTATTTTGTAGGCATTAAAAAAACATGAAGAACGATATAAGTCTTATCTCTCAAACCTATATGGTTTGAGAGATATTCACAAGCAAAGTTTCCCCTCCCACCCCTTTTACCTATGAGAACAATGAAAGCCCTGCTCCCCTTGACAAGCTTTGCAGGTTTTTCCCTTATCTTTATTGAAGATTGTCCCTCTCTGCAGTCTACCTGGGCACCTCCCTTCTGATCTGGCTGAGCAGTGTTATATCAGTAAAAGGGACGGGAGGGGGATACTTTGTCATTGAATTACTCTTGAACTACAACTCTGACAGAATTGAAATAATACTCTCCAAAGTCCAAATACTGTGATGATTAATTAGAGTTGCTTTTATTATGAAACATTACTATCCCTTTAAAGTTGTTAGGGTCATTCATAAAAGGGATCCAGAACAATTGGTCAAGGCCAGTTCACATGGAGAAGGTAGGGTTAGAATGAATCCAGCCCTTTGATGTGTCAGGGCTCAGTAAATTCCCAAGTTTAGTAGTCCCTATAATCTTTAATATCAGGGACCCCATGCCATGTTACATTCTATGCCTCCACAAAGTATGAAAGTGCACTCTAGGTCTTTTCAAAGCCCAAATGAAATAAGTAAATAGCTTCCATGTGATCATAAGGCAGCACCTTGGAATTAGGATTGATAGAACTCTGAAAAGGTACAAAAATCGTAGGCAAGAAGATCATCTTCAGAAGATTCATTCCACCCGCACAAGGAAGTATGAGCTTCTTCCAGGAGAGTAGTGTCCAACAAAGGGGGAAAAGTAACATCGAGTTAAAGGTGATATACATCCTGTTATTTTTCTCATAAACCAAGAAAGGGGGAAAATTAGTCTTGAGTTAAAGATGATATACATCCTCAGACATTTTATGTTTCTCATAGACCAAGAAAAGGGGAAGGTCTCCCTTAGACATGCTAAAGAAGAGGGATCCTGGTTACTGTTAAGGGATCCCGATTTAGTATAAATAATCTGGAGTGGGAAATGACCTCAATCATCCAGTAGCTGAGTAGTAGATATTGTTTGGGATTGGCTAGGAAGAGGAGTAGATTGTCGGAAAAGCATACACATTTAAAGGAGTCATGTACAACAGTAATACCGTGTATGGTGGGGGATGGCCTTATCTTGTTTAACCCTTTGAGTGCCAGAGGGATACACAATACATTGCTTTGCAATGCATTGTGTACCCCTCTGGCACTTAAACAGTTAAGAGGAACTCCATAGATAAAATAAATAAAAGTGGAGAGAGAGGGCAGCCTTGTCAGGTGCCAGCTGAAATCGTGAATGGGTCAGATGGGGCCAATGACTTTTAGCCTGGCAGTTGAGGAAGAAAATAGGGTCATTATGGCCATAAGGATCCAAGGCCTTAGACCAATTTTGCTGAGAATCGCTTCCATCTCAATCTTTCCCTCCCTCCTTTTTCCTTTTCACTACCTCGTCACACATAGTGCAGTCGCTGATGACTATATTGTGCCTGGCCCAAGGGAAAAATATTTCCACACTCAGGATTTCAGTGAGAAGAGAGGTGGAGAAGAATGTCTTTCTTCTTATTTCTTCTTTTTTCTTCTTACTCCTTCTCTTCTTTTTACATTCTTCTTGTGATAGTCCTCCAGTATCAGCTCTAGACTAGGAACAGCACTACTGGTGGCAAGTGGAACATGTGCTAGATCCATATCACTACTTTCTGATCCTAGTCCCATGGTGGAGGACACAGTGGTCTGCGGCACACTAGCCTGCTCCTCATCCTCCTGATGCTATGACAGATGAAACTCTTTCTCGGATGACTCAGAAGCAGGAATAACCTCAAACTCCACAATGTCACTGCTGGTGATGGTGGTAATGCCCATTTCCATTTGCATTTTTTTATTCCCATTCCCTGCCAAAAACGCCCTCATGCTCTCCTCCACACCAGTTGATCCACTATCACCCACATTGACCTCACCACCACCAGTCTATTGCTGCTGTGTGTGAGTGGAACGCTTTGGTGATGACAAGTGTCACAGTGAGTTCACTCACTCTCATCCCCACCACTGCACTCACTCTCATCACCACCATCACCAGTCTCTTACTCGTTATCACCACCACCCTCACTCTCACCACCACAACCCGCACTCTCATCACCACCCTCACTCTCATCGCCACCACCACCCTCACTCTCATCACCACCACCCTCACTCTCACCACCACCCTCACTCTCATCGCCACCACCACCCTCAATCTCATCACCACCACCACCCTCACTTTCATCCCCATCACCCTCACTCTCACCACCACAACCCTCACTCTCATCGCCACCCTCACTCTCACCACCACCGTCACTCTCATCGCCACCACCTATCACGGTGCCCGTGATTTGCTGCAGTTACTTGTCTGTCACCAGTAGGGGGCTTCTATTGGCTGTCTGCAGATAGCCCGCCTCTTATTGACTATTTAAACCTGGATTGGGCACCCTTTGAGTGCCCTTTCGTGTTGTTTCTGACCTTCTTGCTATCACTATGCTAGTGATAGCTGGGCCTCTGTTCCAGTGTTCCTGAGTTCCTGATCTCATGTGTTCCTGAGTTCCTGATCTCTACTGTTCCAGTGTTTCCTGCATGCTGAAGTACTTCCAGTCCTGGTTCCGGCCTAGTCTCTGGTGTTGCAGTTCCTGCTGAACTTCTCTGCTGTTTTCTGACCTGACTGATCGTTGCTGGTTCCTGTCATCTCATCACCTGTCTTCAGTATCCTGGCGACCTTCTGCCTGGTCGCGTTGGTGACATTGCTACAATTCCGTGTTGGTCCCAGCGTGCGGACGCTGGTTTGCTCCTAAGCCTTGCGGATATACAAACTCGCTTGTTACACCAGTGTGCGGTCACTGGTTTGCTCCAAAGCCTATCAGCTATACAAATCTGTGTTGGTCCCAGCGTGCGGACGCTGGTTTGCTCCTAAGCCTTGTGGCTATACAAACTCACTTGTTACACCAGTGTGCGGTCACTGGTTTGCTCCAAAGCCTTTCAGCTATACAAATCTGTGTTGGTCCCAGCGTGCGGACGCTGGTTTGCTCCTAAGCCTTGCGGCTATACAAACTCGCTTGTTACACCAGTGTGCGGTCACTGGTTTGCTCCAAAGCCTATCAGCTATACAAATCTGTGTTGGTCCCAGCGTGCGGACGCTGGTTTGCTCCTAAGCCTTGCGGCTATACAAACTCACTTGTTACACCAGTGTGCGGTCACTGGTTTGCTCCAAAGCCTATCAGCTCTACAAATCTGTGTTGGCCCCAGCATGCGGACGCTGGTTTGCTCCTAAGCCTTGCGGCTATACAAACTCTCTTGTTACACCAGTGTGCGGTCACTGGTTTGCTCCAAAGCCTATCGGCTATACAATTTTGTGTTGGTCCCAGCGTGCGGACGCTGGTTTGCTCCTAAGCCTTGCGGCTATACTACTCGCTTGTTACTCCAGTGTGCGGTCACTGGTTTGCTCGCTAAGCCTAACGGCTATACTATTCAGTATTGTTTCCAGCGTGCGGACGCTGGTTTGCTCCAAAGCCTTGCTGCTTAACGATTCTGCTAATTTGCCAGTTCCATCTGACTGCTGCTATTATCTCTGGGCTGCCCTGCCCGGTATTGGTAAGGCCGGTAGAACCTTTTGCCACATTCCATCTGAGGTTGCCTTACCCGGTATTGGCAGGGCCGGTAGAGCCTACATTGTGTATCTATTGAGGCTGCCTTGCCCGGTAATTTGGTAAGGCCGGTAAAACCGTTATGCTATTCCATCTGCAGGTTGCCTTACCCGGTATTGGCAAGGCCGGTAGAGCCTAAAGACTGTCCTGTCCGGTATATTGACAGGACCGGTAGAGTCTGCCTTCTGTCTGTGCTATATTCTGTTTATATATATATGTATGTTATTGCCATCCTAAGTTATCATTTATTATTTCAATAAAATTGATTTTTTTTACCTAAAACTTGTGTCTGAGAGTCATAATAAACCGTGACAGTACGAAAGGGCCATGACCTCAGACAGCAAGGGTGAAGGTAACGCACAGAATATCCATTGGAGGATGGATGTGCTCGAGCAACGTTTGGATCAGTTGGCAGTTGCAATTCAAACGATCCTTGAACGCACGGTACCTGCTGACCAATCTAGCTCTAGCCCGGTGGTCTCGCCAAGTCAGACACCGGAAAGTGATACCAGACCCCTAGGGGGTACTGTTAAAGGGTTAACGGCTTCTGCACCCTTGCCGCTAAGATATGATGGTGACCCTAGTCTCTGCAGAGGGTTCATCAATCAACTCGAAATCTTTATGGAATTGACGGCACACGCATTTCCCAATGATCGTAGTAAAGTGGGGTTCACGATATCACTGCTCACTGGCAGAGCATTGGCTTGGGCTAACCCCTTGTGGGAGAATGCTAAACCTTGTACTAAGAACTTTAGTGAATTTGTGCGTTCCTTTCGAAGAGTGTTTGAGCCTCCTGGTAGAACCACCTCTGCTGCCAAACGCCTTATGGAGATACAACAGGGCAGGCGTACAGTGGGCGACTATGCCATCGAATTCCGCACATTGGCAGCAGAGGTAGGTTGGAATAACGAGGCATTATTGGCAGCCTTCTCTCAAGGCCTGAATGACCACATTAAAGACGAAATCGCTGCTAAAGATCTACCTATTGATCTAGATGATTACATTGAGTATGTTATGATAATTGACTCCAGAATACGTGAGAGATCAATTGCCAGAGATCGTAAGTTACGGTCAAAAAATAATGAGCCTAGTAGCATGTTTTGCCCACCCATCCCTCCCTTGGCATTGAAGTCTAGTGAACCAGTACGGGAAACAAGTGAACCTATGGAAATAGGCTTCACTAGACTATCCAAGGCAGAGAGAATATATCGCAAAAAACAAGGGTTATGTTTATACTGCGGTAAAAAAGGGCACTTGCTAAATTCCTGTCCGGTACGTCCGGGAAACGCACACACCTAGGGTATCTTGGGGGACAGGCCCTAGGTGGTGTACAATCGTCCCCAGTGTCGGGCATAATGAAACCCACCATACAGGTGGTATTGTCTTGGGCACAACGCTCTGTGGAGGTTTTGGCCTTGGTTGACTCCGGTGCAGCAGGGTATTTTATGGATAATACCTTTGCTGAATTGCACGGAGTTCCACGCATTGAAAGAGAAAACCCCTTGACTATTGAAGCGATTGATGGTAGACCCTTAGAACCGCCTCAGGTTATATTTGAAACTATGCCATTGTCTATGACTATTGGGGCACTTCACAGAGAAGAGCAGCAGTTTCAACTGATTAATTCCCCGCACCATGTGGTGATATTGGGATTTCCGTGGTTACAGTTACATAACCCACAATTCGATTGGAAAAAGTGTGAAATTGCTGCTTGGTCCCAGTTTTGTATGGACAAGTGCGTCATCCAGCCTATTAAGGTCATGTGCACCTCCTCTGCTATGCCGGATGTGTACCAACAGTTTGGCGATGTTTTTAGCAAAGGAGAGGCTAGTATGCTACCCCAGCATAGACCTTATGATTGTTGCATTGAATTGCAGCCTGGTGCAGTACCTCCGAAAGGACGCACTTATCCATTATCTTGTGATGAAAATAAGGCTATGGAGGATTACATTTCTGATGCCCTTGCTAGAGGGATCATACGTAAATCTACCTCTCCAGCTGGGGCTGGGTTCTTTTTTGTAAAAAAGAAAAATGGCGAATTAAGACCATGCATTGACTACCGGGGCTTGAATAAACTAATGGCAAAAAACGCATACCCAATACCACTCATCACCGAGCTTTTTGACAGGCTTAAGGGCGCTTCGATATTTACCAAGTTGGACCTACGGGCCGCTTACAATCTGGTTCGCATTCGAGCAGGTGATGAGTGGAAAACTGCCTTTAATACTCGAGCTGGGCACTACGAGTATCTAGTAATGCCTTTTGGGCTGTGTAATGCACCCGCAGTTTTCCAGGAACTGATAAATGATGTTCTGAGAGATATGTTACAGACATGTGTTGTGGTGTACCTCGACGATATACTGATTTACTCCCAAAACATGGCACAGCACATCAAAGATGTATCCGCAGTATTGCTACGACTCCGTGAGAACAAATTATTTTGTAAAATGGAAAAATGTGAGTTTCATAGAACCAGTGTGCCATTCTTGGGGTTCATAATTGGCAATGATGGCATTGCCATGGACAAAGAAAAGTTGTCAGCTGTCCTACAATGGCCAAAACCCAAGGGTCTTAAAGCCATACAGCGTTTCCTGGGTTTCGCTAATTATTATAGGAGGTTTATTAAGAACTTTTCTTCCATTGTCAAACCTCTGTCCGATCTTACGCACAAGGGTGCTAATCCTTCTTGTTGGCCGGTATCTGCTGAGAAAGCCTTTGAGAATTTGAAGCTGGCATTTGCTGCGGCTCCTGTGTTATCCCACCCCAATCCTTTACTTCCATTTACGTTAGAGGTTGATGCCTCAGATATTGGGGTCGGGGCAGTACTTTCGCAGCGACACGAGAAAGGTGGAACTCTCAGACCTTGTGGGTTTTTCTCTAAAAAGTTGACTGTCACTCAAAGCCACTATGAGATAGGTGACAGAGAATTATTGGCCATTATCCTTGCTCTTAAGGAATGGCGTCATTTGCTTGAAGGTACTAAGAATCCTGTCTTAATCCTAACAGATCATAAGAATCTGACCTATCTCTCGGAGGCCAAGAGATTGTCCTCTCGTCAGGCCAGGTGGGCACTGTTCCTGTCTCAATTTAATTTCATTGTATCATATTTACCAGGGTCAAAAAATATCAGGGCTGATGCACTGTCAAGACAATTTGAGGCCGACAGTGACAGAGTGGAAGCACCAGCTCCTATCATCCAACCTGATAGAATACTGGCTACTATACGCACGAGTATCACTTCTCCTCTAGGGGAGGAGATCCTGGCCTCTCAGGGGTCCGCTCCCCATGAAACCCCAGTGGGCAAATGTTTTGTCGCTGAATCATTTCGTACTAGGCTGCTCGAAACCTACCATTCCTCTAAGGCTGCGGGACATATTGGTAGAGACCAATTGTTATGGTCCCTTTCTCAGTTATTTTGGTGGCCTTCCATGAGAAACAATTGTGCCGAATTTACGAATGCCTGTGCCACCTGCGCCCGCGCTAAGACCCCGAGACATCTCCCTGTGGGCTTGCTTCAACCGGTGCCTAATGGCGAACGCCCCTGGTCTCATGTTTCCATTGATTTTATGGGAGAGTTGCCTATGTCGAAGGGGTACTCCTTTATATTCATGGTGGTGGACAGGTTTTCTAAAATGGCTCATTTCGTGCCCCTCCGTGGTCTTCCTTCAGCGAAGGAATTGGCAATGGTGTTCGCCAGAGAAGTATTCTGGTTGCATGGAGTGCCTAGGGTACTGGTGTCTGACAGGGGGAGCCAGTTTGTGTCTAGATTTTGGAGGGCATTTTGCCAACAGATGGGCATACAGCTGTCCTTCTCCTCTGCCTACCATCCCCAGACCAATGGAGCCGCTGAACGAGCTAATCAGGGCTTGGAACAATTTCTCCGTTGTTTCGTTACTGACCATCATGATAATTGGTCCGACTTGTTGCCTTGGGCAGAGTTCGCCAGGAACTGTGCGGTCAATTCTTCATCTGGGAGCTCTCCGTTTCTGATTAATTATGGGTTCCAGCCCTGTTTGCTTCCAGACTCATTTCAGACGCAACAGATTCCAGCTCTGGATGAGCATATCGAGCAACTCCGTTCCACATGGGCACAAGTTCAGAGGGCACTTGGTCAGTCATTTCAGCGTCATCAGCGCCATGCTAATCGCAGAAGGCTTCCAGCGGTTTCCTTTCAGGTTGGGGATAGAGTATGGCTTTCCTCCAGAAATCTCAAGCTGCAGGTTCCGTCTAATAAGTTGGCTCCTCGGTTTATTGGTCCATACAGAGTTATTCGCAAAATTAACCCTGTCTCCTATGCACTAGACCTACCTGCATCCATGCGTATCCATAATGTGTTCCATGTGTCCCTTCTTAAGCCTCTGGTTTGCAATCGCTATACTACCACACCTGTGGTGCCAGGACCTGTTGAGGTCGAGGGCCAGGAGGAGTACGAGGTTCAGAGCATTATTGATTCCCGTAGGCTTAGAGGAAGGGTACAGTACCTGGTACATTGGAAAGGGTATGGTCCTGAGGATCGATCATGGGTGGATAGTACGGACCTTCATGCACCTAGGTTAACTAGGGCCTTTCATGCCAATTACCCGCAGAAACCTAAACCCTATTCTAGGAGAGGGGGTCTTTGAAAGGGGGGTACTATCACGGTGCCCGTGATTTGCTGCAGTTACTTGTCTGTCACCAGTAGGGGGCTTCTATTGGCTGTCTGCAGATAGCCCGCCTCTTATTGACTATTTAAACCTGGATTGGGCACCCTTTGAGTGCCCTTTCGTGTTGTTTCTGACCTTCTTGCTATCACTATGCTAGTGATAGCTGGGCCTCTGTTCCAGTGTTCCTGAGTGCCTGATCTCATGTGTTCCTGAGTTCCTGATCTCTACTGTTCCAGTGTTTCCTGCATGCTGAAGTACTTCCAGTCCTGGTTCCGGCCTAGTCTCTGGTGTTGCAGTTCCTGCTGAACTTCTCTGCTGTTTTCTGACCTGACTGATCGTTGCTGGTTCCTGTCATCTCATCACCTGTCTTCAGTATCCTGGCGACCTTCTGCCTGGTCGCGTTGGTGACATTGCTACAATTCCGTGTTGGTCCCAGCGTGCGGACGCTGGTTTGCTCCTAAGCCTTGCGGATATACAAACTCGCTTGTTACACCAGTGTGCGGTCACTGGTTTGCTCCAAAGCCTATCAGCTATACAAATCTGTGTTGGTCCCAGCGTGCGGACGCTGGTTTGCTCCTAAGCCTTGCGGCTATACAAACTCACTTGTTACACCAGTGTGCGGTCACTGGTTTGCTCCAAAGCCTTTCAGCTATACAAATCTGTGTTGGTCCCAGCGTGCGGACGCTGGTTTGCTCCTAAGCCTTGCGGCTATACAAACTCGCTTGTTACACCAGTGTGCGGTCACTGGTTTGCTCCAAAGCCTATCAGCTATACAAATCTGTGTTGGTCCCAGCGTGCGGACGCTGGTTTGCTCCTAAGCCTTGCGGCTATACAAACTCACTTGTTACACCAGTGTGCGGTCACTGGTTTGCTCCAAAGCCTATCAGCTCTACAAATCTGTGTTGGCCCCAGCGTGCGGACGCTGGTTTGCTCCTAAGCCTTGCGGCTATACAAACTCTCTTGTTACACCAGTGTGCGGTCACTGGTTTGCTCCAAAGCCTATCGGCTATACAATTTTGTGTTGGTCCCAGCGTGCGGACGCTGGTTTGCTCCTAAGCCTTGCGGCTATACTACTCGCTTGTTACTCCAGTGTGCGGTCACTGGTTTGCTCGCTAAGCCTAACGGCTATACTATTCAGTATTGTTTCCAGCGTGCGGACGCTGGTTTGCTCCAAAGCCTTGCTGCTTAACGATTCTGCTAATTTGCCAGTTCCATCTGACTGCTGCTATTATCTCTGGGCTGCCCTGCCCGGTATTGGTAAGGCCGGTAGAACCTTTTGCCACATTCCATCTGAGGTTGCCTTACCCGGTATTGGCAGGGCCGGTAGAGCCTACATTGTGTATCTATTGAGGCTGCCTTGCCCGGTAATTTGGTAAGGCCGGTAAAACCGTTATGCTATTCCATCTGCAGGTTGCCTTACCCGGTATTGGCAAGGCCGGTAGAGCCTAAAGACTGTCCTGTCCGGTATATTGACAGGACCGGTAGAGTCTGCCTTCTGTCTGTGCTATATTCTGTTTATATATATATGTATGTTATTGCCATCCTAAGTTATCATTTATTATTTCAATAAAATTGATTTTTTTTACCTAAAACTTGTGTCTGAGAGTCATAATAAACCGTGACACCACCACCCTCACTCTCATCACCACAACCCTCACTCTCATCGCCACCCTCACTCTCATCACCACCACCCTCACCACCAACCTCACTCTCATCACCACCACCACCCTCACTCTCATAACCACCACCACCCTCACTCTCATCACCACCACCCTCACTCTCACCACCACAACCCTCACTCTCATCGCCACCCTCACTCTCATCAACACCACCCTCACTCTCACCACCACCCTCAGTCTTTTCGCCACCACCACCTTAATTTCATAACCACCACCCTTCTCTTTCTCATCATCACCACCACCCTCTCTTTCATCACCACCAAAACCACCCTCACTCTCACCACCACCACCAGTGTCTTTCTCGTCATCAACAGCACCACCCTCGTTCTCATCACAACCACCAATCCTCACGCTCACCACCACCACCACCAGTCTCTTTCTGCTCTATGGGAGTTGAACTGGTTGGGGATGACAAGTTGTTACAGATTACCTTGGTTCCAGCACTGCAGCTTCAGGCGATGCTCAAAATGACACTTCAGCGTCAGCGGCCTTCCATGCCGCATGGATGTCGCTGGAATGACGCATGGTTGGACGCATCAAAGCTAGATGCGTCATCTGCAGGCGCTAGGCCTCAAGCATGCAGCAGGCCTCTGTTTTATGTGTGTTTGTTTCTTGTAGTCTCCTCCTACCAACTTCCTTCCTCTGAGCTGCTCCTCCTACATACTTCCTGAGGAGGGGTTTAAAGGGTAGACTGAGTCCTGACTTGGTTGCCCTTGCGTTGTTGTACAATACAGTTCTATTTCCTTGGGCTCTGTGTATGACCTGGCTTGTCTGACCATCCAGTCTGGTGCTGACCTGTAGCTCTGTCTGACTACTCTTTTGCCTGCTCCCATTGTGTAGTAGACACCCAATCTGATGCGGACCTGTGGCTCTGGCTGACTACCTGAACTGTGTATGACCCGGCCTGTCTGTCCATCCATTCTGGTGTTGACCTGTGGCTCTGTCTGACCATTCTCATTGTGCATTCCGATTTGGCTTAGACATCCTTTCTGGTGCAAACCTGTGGCTCTGGCAGACTACCCTTCTGTGTATGACCTGGCTTGTCTGATTACCCACTCTGGTGTTCACCTAGGGCTCTGTCCACTGCGCATCCAGCATACCAACGCTTCAGTGGATATCCTATCTGGTGCGAACCTGTGGCTCCGGCAGACTACCCGTTCTGTGTATGACCCGGCTTGTCTGATTACCCATTCTGGTGTTCACCTGGGGCTCTGTCCACTGCTCATCCAGCATACCAACACTCCAGTGGATATCCTATCTGGTGCAAACCTGTGGATCTGGCTGACTACTCACTCTGTGTATGCCCCAGCTTGTCTGACTATCCTTTCTGGTGGTGACTAGGGAGCTCTGTCTGTTTCCTCCATGTGTTGGTCCCCACTCCACAGACACCCATCCTATTGTGGACCTGGGGCTCTATCAGACTCCTAGCTTACTGACTGCAGGCTGAGTCAGTGCTAGTCCTTTGGGAGTTCAGAATTACCTTGAGGCTCCAGTGGGCTGAGGCGTAGTCTCGGACAATGTGGTGGATCTATTGGTGGACTGCTATTACTGATACAGTGCTTGCCTCTTTGATCACCCTCAGTGTGTTATCTGTTTACATGCATTACTGGTAATATTCTAATAAAAGATTGTACTGACTCCTGGTTTATTCCTGGGAACCGTGACACAAGTGTGGCTGAGGGTCCCCTGCTGTCACACTTATTATCCCCACAGAAGAAGGCACATTGGTGGCAGTAGCAGCAGGCACAGGCAGCTGATGTGTGATACTCTCACTACTATCCAGTTCTGTATTCTTCAGTATTTTCCCCCAGATCCCAAGGGACGATGTTGTGGGACTGGACATCATTGACTCTGGGGAAGGTGGGCTCCCAGTCCCTTTAGTGCTGCTGATGACCTCCCCCTTCTCCTCTGTATCACTAGCTACAGGAACCATCCAGCTTCTCTCTGATATTCACCAGTGGTGCTAGTCAGTGCTGGCCAGCACGTGAAACCACTTTATTGTAATATTTTGTATTAAATTCATTTTTTCTCTCTCTGCCTCCTCCCACTCTCTTTTTCTCCTAAACTACATCACATTGCATTGTGGGAAATGATGGGTTTTTATCGTATGTGGGCGGGAAGTTTTGCCCCATTGGAAATGGGAACCGTTCTTGTGACATTTTCTCTGATGTTATTTAAACGGTGGAAAATCTAGGGGTTTCTCAATGGATGGGAATTTCTATGGGAATCATTTGTTTTCAACAAAATTTCCTGGGGGAGGAAAAGGGAACTTTTCATCAAAAACACACATTTCTAATAAAAGTAAACTTTTTTTTTTTTTACTGAAAAACCATATATTGTAGGGTTTTTCCTGAAGAGTGAAACAAAGTCACTTCACTGATTGCAGTCCTACACAGAATGTGATAGTAACAACAGAGTCAGTGACAGTTATTGTATTGCTGTCTATGGGAGAGGAAAGTCACTGACTGCAGGTCTACACAGAATGTGATAATAACAAATGTCACGTAGTGACAGTTATTATATTACTGTCTATGGGAGAGGTGAGTCACTGACTGCCGGACTACTCAAAATATAATAATAACAACAGTCATTAGAGATAGTTATTATATTGCTGTCTATGGGAGAGGCAAGTCACTGACTGCCGGTCTACACAGAATGTGATAGTAGCAGCTGAACCACTTAGTGACAGTTAATTTCTGTCTATAGGAGAGGTGAGTCACTGACTGCAGTTCTACACAGAATGTGATAGTAACCGAGGATTCACATTATGACAGTTATTATATTGCTGTCTATAGGAGAGGTGAGTCACTGATTGCAGTTCTACACAGAATGTGATATTAACCAAGGTGTCACATAGTGACCGTTATTATAGTGCTGTCTATAGGAGAAGTGAGTCACTGACTGCAGTTCTACACAGAATGTGATAGTGACAGCTGAATCACTTAGTGACAGTTATCAAAATGCAGTCTATAGGAGATGTGAGTCACTGACTGCAGTTCTACACAGAATGTGATAGTAACCGAGGAGTTACATAGTGACAGTTATTATACTGCTGTCTATAGGAGAGGTGAGTCACTGACTGCAGTTCTACACAGAATGTGATAGTGACAGCTGAATCACTTAGTGACAGTTATTATGCTGCTGTCTATAGGAGAGATGAGTCACTGATTGCAGTTCTACACAGAATGTGATATTAACCTAGGAGTCACATAGTGATAGTTATTATATTGCTGTCTATAAGAGAGTTGAGTCACTGATTGCAGTTCTACACAGAATGTGATAGTAACTGAGGAGTCACATAGTGACAGTTATTATATTGCTGTGTATGGGAGAGGTGAGTCACTGATTGCAGTTCTACACAGAATGTGATAGTGACAGCTGAATCACTTGGTGACAGTTATTATACTGCAGTCTATGGGAAAGGTGAGTCACTGACTGCAGTTCTACACAGAATGTGATAGTAACCAAGGAGTCACATAGTGACAGTTAGTATACTGCTGTCTATACGAGAGGTGAGTCACTGACTGCAGTTCTACACAGAATGTGATAGGGAGAGCTGAATCAGTTATTGACAATTATTATATTGCTGTGTATGGCAGAGGTGAATCACAGACTACAGCTCTACATAGAATTTGGTAGTAACAGCTTCATCACTTCCCGACAGTTTGAAATGTTATGACTTTTGAATACATCATCTTTCAGCAGTTGGTGTGGCCTTGTTTTACACAGGTGGAAAATCTCTATAACATACTATACTATAACATATAGCTTTAAATTAATTGGAATTTGGGAATGGTCATTTGTCGTCAATGTTGTAGCCGATTTGCTCCAGAATTGCTCCACTATGGTTTTGCAGATAAAGCCCTGTTGTTTAGATGAGGATTTCACATCCTCGGTCCATTCATGAGGACGGTCCGTATCTTGTAGGGAATCGCTTGACTTCATATCTGGATTATGATGTGCTAATCCCATCTCTATATACGTTTGGGGGGGTGCAGCTGTTGCTCATTTGTCTCCTCCGCACCCCCCCTCTCATGCTTCCCGTATGGTTACCATGGGATTGTCTGCTCATTATGAAGGATTTCCATTCCTCTTTTTCACCTACTGACTCTCTCTGCTAGTGACACACACACGTCCCCCCCCGGTCTCCAGCATCAGATAAATCCAGTGCTTCTCTCACTTCTCATCCCTCTCTAATCCCCTAAATGGGCTTTGCTTGTTTTGGGGTCTCCCAGCATTCCTGTCCTTGGCTGTGAGACCGCTTTCTAGTAGATGGGTCAAGGGAAATAATACAGATACCATGAAACGGCTTAATAGGATTTAGTGGATGATCTGTCAGCCCTTTGTGTTCTCTCCTCCTCGGCTATCAGACAAATGCACTTTCCCTTGCTATGCTCACGCTCTCACTTCCAAACAAAAGCCTGTCCTTACAAGCGGCTCACTTGTTCTTGTAATAGAGGACCGCCATTTTGTTATTTGGAATGCTAATCGAGGGATGGGTGCTTGTTGTCTACTGAGGGGGGAGAATTTCATAATTCAGTCAATTTCGGCAGTTTTTACAATAACTGTGTACGCTGTAGCCCTGAAGTTTGTTTCTGTTACATAACAGGTAGTGCTGTCTAGCAGGTCCTTAGTATAATCCAGCAGGATACTAGATTTATAGGAGGAAGAAAAAAGGAAATGAATGGTCCAAAGGTCACTTTATAGGTCACTAGTCTGACCTCAGCCAGACCGTGGTGCACAGTCCAGATCTCCAGAAGACGTCAATCTACTACTAGTATCCAAAGAAGTGTCACTAATATAATTCGGGGGCCTTAATATGTACAGTTCAGAGGACGGAATGGGATGGGACCGAAACCTTCACATATATCACATATATTATAGGATTTAATAAGTTCAAGAGGGATGAAGTGTCCAAAGTGTCCAGAATAAAGTAAAGTGCAGAACAAGACAAAACAGGAGTGAGGTAAAATAAGAGGAATTATACGTGAGACGTATTTACATAAAGTGTGACAGAGACATGGAATACTCTCCCAATGGAAGTGCTAAGGGCTAAATCAGGAAATGGATGCAAGGGCTCTTGGACAGACATATGACAATTATATATATTAAATAATTATTTATATACAGGGACATGGTCAGACTGGATGGACCTATTGGTTCTTATCTGATTCCAAGTTCTACGTTTCTGTCTTTTCTCTCATGTAAGGGTGGCCAAAAAGTAAGAAAATATCCCACACTTCTTTTTGCAAAAACTGGCTGATTTTTCTCTTTTTTTTCATGAAAGTTTTCTCCTTTTCTCCAATGCAAAATTTTCCTCCTTTTGGCCTATTTTAACACATTTTTCAGCCATATTTCCTATGGGTACAACATTTCCCAGCACAATATACCTTCTTCTGAGGGTTGTAGTGGAGAAATAAGTGGCTGGAAGTCAAAGTTGTGAGTCCCACAGCAACATAAACCTTGATAAATGCAGAATGCATTTGTCCTTTGCCCAGAACACTAACTTCCTGATTAAGTGACACTGAAACATATTCATGATGATTTCAAGTGATTAAAAAAAAATAAAGTACAACCTGCAGTGTGGCAGATGTGTTTGATAGTGTTCAGGGAAGTGCACAGACATTTTGGGGGGCAGGGGCTCAAATGAAAAAAAGGGCACTTCTCATAATTATTTATTCAAAATATATATTAAAAAAAAGAAAAGAATTTACATCTCAGGAGTCTGTAGGCACAGAAATCTGAAGTGCCACCGCCCCCCCCCCCCCATTGGCCATCTCCACTGGACACCTCCACAATGCTCCTAATCTCCACATTGCCCCCCATCATCTCCATACTGACCCTACACTGTCCCCTGTCAGCTAAATATTGCCCCCATCAGCTCCACATTGCCCCATCATCTCCATATTGCCCCCATCAGCTCCAACTTACCCTCACATTGCCCCCATCAGCTCCATATTCCCTCATCAGCTCCAACTTACACATTGCCCCCATCATCTCAATATTGCCCCCATCAACTCCATATTGCCCCATCAGCTCCAACTTACCCTCACATTGCCCCCATCATCTCCATATTGCCCCCCATCAGCTCCATATTGCCATCAGCTCCAACTTAATCTCACATACATTGCCCCATCATCTCTACATTGCCATCATCTCCATCTTGTCCCCCATCAGATCCATATTGCTCCATCATTTCCACACTGCCCCCCAGTGTCCATTTTCTACCTCTTCCCTGGTGGTCCAGAGGCAGGAGAGGTCTGTATGTGCCTCCTTTGTCACAGACCTGTAGCCAGGGCCGGTGCAAGGATTTTTGTATACACAGGCGAAGGTGCATTTTGATGCCCCCCCCCGACCTTGCCACAATCTCCTGCCCCCGCCCACATATTTACCTCCACACTCTCCCCACCTCCACAATGCCCCTTCTACAATGCTCCCTTCATCTCCACAATGCCCCTTCCACATTGCCCCTTCATCTCCACAATGCCCCTTCCACAATGCTCCCTTCATCTCCACAGTGCCCCTTCCACAATGCTCCCCTCATCTCCACAATGCCCCTTCCACAATGCTCCCCTCATCTCCACAATGCCCCTTCCACAATGCCCCCTCATCTCCATAATTCCCCTTCCACAATGCCCCCTCATCTCCATAATTCCCCTTCCACAATGCCTCCTCAACTCCATAATTCCCCTTCCACAATGCCCCCTCAACTCCATAATTCCCCTTCCACAATGCCCCTTCATCTCCATAATTCCCCTTCCACAATGCCTCTTCATCTCCATAATTCCCCTCCCACAATGCCCCTTCATCTCCATAATTCCCCTTCCACAATGCCTCTTCATCTCCATAATTCCCCTTTCACAATGCCCCTTCATCTCCATAATTCCCCTTCCACAATGCACCCTGAACTCCATAATTCCCCTTCCACAATGCCCCTTCATCTCTATAATTCCCCTTCCACAATGCCCCCTGAACTCCATAATTCCCCTTCCACAATGCCCCCTCAACTCCATAATTCCCCTTCCACAATGCCCCTTCATCTCCATAATTCCCCTTCCACAATGCCCCTTCATCTCCATAATTCCCCTTCCACAATGCCCCAACTCCATAATTCCCCTTCCACAATGCCCCTTCATCTCCATAATTCCCCTTTCACAATGCCTCTTCATCTCCATATTTCCCCTTCATCTCCCCACCTTGAGTCCCTGGTGGTCTAGCGGCGTGCCACAGCTTAGAGCTCTGTGCCTCCTTCGGCACAGAGCTGAAGCTCCCGCGCGCTGCTCTCAGTAATACAGAGCGCTGGGAGATGATGTCATCTCTCAGCGCTCTGTATTACTACAGAGCCTGGGTCTCTCTGCGGTGGGAGCGCTGATTTACACTACCAAGCGCTCCCTCGCGGCGTCTATGTGACACACTGCAGGAAAAAAAAAAAAAACACAACTTCCCTCTTTTCGGCGCCCCTCCATTGCGGCGCCCTAAGGCAGCTGCCTGTTCTGCCTTAATGGCAGCGCCGGCCCTGCCTGTAGCTGCTGGAGCTCCCGCGCGGTCTTCTCTTCATGCAGAGTGCAGGGAGATGATGTAATCTCCCAGTGCTCTGTAATAATAAAGAGCCGACGAGGGAGAGCAGCATTTACAGGTCTGTCCTGAAGGAGGTACAGACCTTACTGGGCGGTGGTGGTGGTGGGGGGTAAGTGCGGGTGGTGAGGCAACTTTTTTTTTGTTGTTGTTAAAAGGGCACGAGGGTACTTTGGACAAAAAGCCCTCCACTGGGCAGTGGCACAAGAATGAAGTCCCACCCTTGCCTCCCTCTCCTCCCTTGCCGCCTGGTAATGCCGACTTAGCGGAACCTATGCAGGTGGGATTCACTAGGCTGACTAAGGAGGAACGGTCCTTCCGCCGCAAGAACGGCTTGTGTCTTTACTGTGGCAAAGATGGTCACCGTTTATGCAATTGTCCTGTGTGTCCGGAAAACGCACGCACCTAGGTACCCGTAGTGGACAGTCCCCAGAGGTTGTACAGTCCAAACCAGTAGTAGAGGTTCCTGGTTTAGCTCCTCGTTTACTACATCTGCACTGCTGGGTATTTCATGGACAAGGAGTTTGCTGTCCTTCACAACATTCCATTGGTCGAACTTGTGAACCCTATGGCCATCAAGGCAATTGATGGGCGACCTTTGGTACCTCCTCAAGTTACCCAGGAGACTTGTCCACTATCTGTGCAGATTGGAGCACTGCATTTTGAAACAATATCCTTCCAGATCATTCATCCTCCACATTATGCGGTCATTTTAGGTTTCCCTTGGTTGCGGACACACAATCCCACATTTGATTGGAGATCCGGTGAGACATTGGCTTGGTCGGATTACTGTATGATTCATTGTTTATGGCAGCCTACTAGTATCCTGTGTACCTCTCCCTCCCTACCGCATGAATACCAGTCTTTCAGTGATGTGTTTAGTAAGGGAGAGGCTAGCACATTGCCACCACACTGACCGTACGATTGTGCTATTGATATTGCTTCTGGTTTTGTGCCCCCCCAGAGGCAGAACATATTCTCTCTCCTGTGAGGAGAATCATGCTATGGAAGAGTATATTTCGGATGCTCTGGAGCGTGGCATCATTCGAAGATCATCCTCGCCCGCGGGGGCTGGATTTTTTTTCGTAAAAAAGAAGTCTGGTGAGCTTAGGCCATGTATTGATTATAGGGGCCTTAATAAGTTAATAAGTTAATGGTCAAAAGTGCCTACCCTATTCCGATCATCAGGGAATTGTTTGACCGTCTTAAGGGCGCTACCATATTTACTAAGTTGGATCTAAGAGCTGCATATAATCTCATTCGTATCAAAGAAGGTGATGAGTGGAAAATTGTAGATTATTTTAACGTAGTGTACTTATAATCTTAATTTTAGTAATGACAGGAGGCAAATATTTTGCATAGACTTTCTTTACTTAACTCCATAGCAGCATAGAATAGAGGAGAAAACAACTGACCAATCAGAATATACTGAAAAGGTGATATAAGGCCCTACATAACTAAGCCCCTCCTCTTTCTTTGCTGCTCCAACGCAGACAGGTCAGATTTTGGTTATCATCCCTTGTTTGCTACAATGGTGTAATATGTATAGCTGACATGTTTTTATTTCATAGTGCTGTGTTCACTGTTTTCTGTGTTTAATATATTTGTCATTATCCTGATTTTTCTAATCCAAAAACGTTATTCTGTTCAAATCTGTGCTGGATGTATACATGTTGGGGTTGGTCTGGTAAACGGCTGTGGGTGCGTTAGTCTGCCCGGTTGGGCTTCATATTGTCTGGGGACTGTGTGTTGCGGTTTCTGCTTTGTTTTCCCGCAGCTGTTACCGTCCTGACCAAAACTGCTTTTAATACTCGCTCAGGGCATTAAGAATATCTGGTAATGCCGATCGAGGTTTGTAACACTCCAGCAGTGTTTCAAGAACTAATGATGTACTTCGAGATTTATTGCAGTCCTGTGTAGTGGTTTACCTGGACGACATTTTAATTCTTTGCCCTGACTTGGATACGCATCTTATACATGTTGCTACAGTGCTTCAGAGGCTAAGAGAGAACAAACTTTTCTGTAAGATCGAAAAGTGTGAATTTCACAAGTCTATGGGGCCTTTCTTGGGTTATGTCATTTCCAAACATGGCATAGCTATGGATAAAGAAAAATTTGCTGCTGTGCTGCAGTGGCCGTGTCCCACTGGTCTCAAGGCCATCCAAACATTTCTTGGCTTTGCCAATTATTATAGAAAGATTATTTGTGACTTGTCCAAGATTGTAAAGCCTCTCACTGATTTGACACATAAGGGGGCAAAAACATCTGAGTGGTCAGAAGAAGCCGAAGGTGCCTTTGAGTCATTAAAGGTTGCATTTATCTCCGCACTGGTTCTGTCCCACACCAAACCTGATCTATCATATACCCTGGAGGTAGATGCCTCCGATACAGGGGTTTGGGCTGTGCTGTCACAAAGGTCTGGTCCTGGTCAAGTACTCAAACCATGCTTGTTTTTTTCTAAAAAATTGACCAAGGAGCAGTCGGTGTATGAGATTGGCGAAAGAGAACTGTTGGCCATAATTCTTGCTCTCCGTGAATGGCGCCACTTCTTGGAGAGCACCGATTCTAATTCTTACCGATCATAAAAATCTGTTGTATCTTTCCGAAGCTAAGAGATTGTCGCCTAGACAGGCTAGATGGGCACTTTTTCTTTCTCGCTTCAATTTCATATTGTCCTATCTACCTGGGTCCAAGAATGTTCGTGCTGATGCACTGTCCAGGCAGCATGGCCTGATTTGGCCGGTACCAATTATTCCTCATGATCGCATCCTTGCTACATTACGTACCAGCATTATGTCTCCACTTGGCCAGGAGATCTTGGCAACTTAGCGTGAGACTCCCCCAGAAAAACCAATGGGAAAATGTTTCGTGGCTGAACCATTTCGAACTAGATTACTAGAAACATACCATGCTTCACGGGCTGCTGGACATGTGGGCAGAGATCAATTACTCTGGTCCCTATCTCGTATGTTCTGGTGGACTACCCTAAGAACTGACTGTGCTGACTTTATTGCGGCCTGTACTGTGTGCTCTCATTCTAAATCACCGAGGAACTTCCAGTGGGGCTTATGCAGGCCATTCCGAATGGTGATCGTCCGTGGTCACATGTGTCTATTGATTTTTTTGGGAGAGTTACCTGTCTCTAATGGCTGCACGTATATTCTGATGGTAGTAGACAGGTTCTCTAAGATAGCTCATTTTGTGCCACTCCCTGGTCTGCCTTCCGCCAAGGAGCTGGTGGTAATATTTGCCAAAGAAGTATTCAGACTCCATGGTGTACCCAGGGTGCTTGTCTCCGACTGTGGCAATCAATTTGTTTCCAGATTTTGGAGGGCGTTTTGGGATCAAATGGGCATCCAATTGTCTTATTCTTCCGCTTACCACCCACAGACGAATGGGGCAGCTGAGTGCTCTAACCAAGGGCTAGAGCAATTCATTCGTTGTTTCGTGTCTAATCATCATGACAACTGGGCCGATTTGCTGCCTTGGGCGGAATTTACCAGAAACTGTGCCATTAACACCTCGTCTGGGATCTCACCTTTTCTTGTCAACTATGGGTTCCAAACATGTTTGTTCCCGGATTCGTATCAAGAGCAGCAGATTCCAGCCCTAGACGAACATATTTGGCAGCTTCACTCCATGTGGGCGCAAGTGCAACCCTCCCTACGGGAGTAATTTCAACGGTACCGATGACATGCCAACAACAGGAGACTGCCGGCTACTGTTTTCCAGGTTGGGGACCGTGTGCGGCTTTCATCCAAAAATCTGAATTTGCAAACTCCATACAACAAGTTTGCTCCTCGATTTGTCAGTCCATTTCGAGTCCTCCGCAGGGTTAATCCCGTTTCATATGCCTTGGAACTTCCTGCAAGTATGCGGATTCACAATGTGTTCCATATGTCTTTGCTTGAACCTCTGGTTTGTAACTGCTACACCTCATATTTTATATGTCTGTACACAGAATGGCTGCTGTGACACCTTGACACCCTTTTATATGTCTGTACACAGAATGGCACGCTATGACACCCTGACACCCTTTTATATGTCTGTACACAGAATGGCTGCTGTGACACCCTGACACCCTTGTATATGTCTGTATACAGAATGGCTGCTGTGACACCCTGACACCCTTTTATATGTCTGTACACAGAATGGCTGCTGTGACACCCTGACACCCTTGTATATGTCTGTACACAGAATGTCATGCTGTGACACCCTGACACCCTTTTATATGTCTGTACACAGAATGGCTGCTGTGACACCCTGACACCCTTGTATATGTCTGTATACAGAATGGCTGCTGTGACACCCTGACACCCTTTCTGTACACAGAATGGCTGCTGTGACACCCTGACACCCTTGTATATGTTTGTATACAGAATGGCTGCTGTGACACCCTGACACCCTTTTATATGTCTGAATACAGAATGGCTGCTGTGACACCCTGACACCCTTTTATATGTCTGTACACAGAATGGCTGCTGTGACACCCTGACACCCTTTTAAATGTCTGTACACAGAATGGCACACTGTGACACCCTGACACCCTTTTAAACGTCTGTACACAGAATTGCACACTGTGACACCCTGACACCCTTTTATACGTCTATACACAGAATGGGTGCTGTGACACCCTGACACCCTTTTATTTGTCTGTACACAGAATGGCTTTTGTAACACCCTGACACCATTTTATATGTCTGTACACAGAATGGCTGCTGTGACACCCTGACACCCTTTTATATGTCTGTACACAGAATGGCTGCTGTGACACTATCAAGGTTCCCGTGATCTTTCTTTTTCACTCTTTGCTGTGGTGCGCTCCCATTGGCTGAGCTTGTTTGGCCCGCCCAGTATGGCCTTTTTATACTCGGCCTTTGGCACCTGTCAAGTGCCCTTTCATGGTGTTCCTGAGCCAGTGTTGCTGTGCAGCTGTGTTCCAGTGTTCCTGCGTTCCTGTGTACCGACTTGGCCTGTATGACTACACTTCTTAGTTCCTGCTCCGTGATTTGACCCGGCCTGGCTGACGTTCCTGCTCCGTGATCTGACCCGGCTTGTCTGACGACCCTGCTCCATGATTTGACCCGGCCTGGCTGACGTTCCTGCTCCGTGACCTGACCCGGCTAAGTTGATGACCCTGCTTGTGTTCCTGCTGAGATCCTGTTCCAGTGTCGCCCGGGTGACATTCTGACTTCCGCTGTGCTGGTTGCAGGGCTGATAGAGTTGTTGCCTCCTGTATACTGGGCCTTCCCGTTTACTCTTGCTGAGCTCTGTTGCCTCCGTCACTTTGGGCCTCCGTTAACACTTGCAGAGCAGTTGCCTCCGTTAACACTTGCAGAGCCGTTGCTTCCGCTACCCTGAGCCTTCCCGTTACACTTGCAGAGCCTTCTAGTCTCCCTTACTAGAGCCTCCCGTTAACACTTGCAGAGCATGGTGGCCTCCGATTTACCCTGCGCATCCGGTTACACTTGTGGGGTGCAGTAGTCTCGTTACGCACCGGTTGGGTGCGATTGGCTCCATACACCTCAGCTCTGGCAGTGTAGTTGGTCTCCGTTACAACGCCTGTGGGGGCTATTGGCTCTATACTCCTCAGCTCTCGCAGTGTATTTGGTCTCCGTTAACGCACCGGGTGGGGTGCTATTGGCTCTTAACATTTCAGCTCTTGCAGTGCACTTGCTCTCTGTTAAAGCACTGGTTGGCTGCTAGTGGCTCTAGCTCCTTAAGCTCTTGCAGAGTATTTTGGCCTCAGTTCCCTGCTCAGCATAAGCAGTAGTCTCTGTCCTGTTCTATTTACTGGTGTTCTCACATCTAGCACCACTATATCGCTCCTTTACCAACTTATGGGCGTGTCAAACACACCACAACAGAGACTGAGTTGATTTCTATGTACTTTAACCCTTGAGTACCTTGTATGCTAATTTATGCCTGTCCTGTGACAGTATATATTTATTTCCCTGTATACTGGGCTTGAGAGGGCATCTGTACTTTACTGTCTATTCCAGTTATTCTGTATTGCCTATAGAGGGCAGTCTTTCTTGTCTTTTAATAAAACTGTATTTTATTCTAACCTGCTGGTCTGAGTGTCCTACAAAACTGTTACAGGCACCCTGACACCCTTTTATATGTCTGTACACAGAATGGCTGTTGTGACACCCTGACACCCTTTTATGTCTGTACACAGAATGGCTGCTGTGACACCCTTTTATATGTCTGTATACAGAATGGCTGCTGTGACACCCTTTTATATGTCTGTACACAGAATGGCTGCTGTGATACCCTGACACCCTTTTATATGTCTATACACAGAATGGCATGATGTGACACCCTGACATCCTTATATATGTCTGTACACAGAATGGCTGCTGTGACAGCCTGACACCCTTTTATATGTCTGTACACAGAATGGCATGATGTGACACCCTGACATCCTTTTATATGTCTGTACACAGAATGCCTGCTGTAACACCCTGACACCCTTTTATATGTCTGTACACAGAATGGCTGCTGTGACACCCTGACACCCTTTTATGGCTGTACACAGAATGGCTGCTGTGACACCCTGACACCCTTTTATATGTCTGTACACAGAATGGCTGCTGTGACACCCTGACACCCTATTATATGTCTGTACACAGAATGGCTGCTTTGACACCCTGACACCCTTTTATATGTCTGTACACAGAATGGCTGCTGTGACACCCTGACACCCTTTTATGCTGTACACAGAATGGCTGCTGTGACACCCTGACACCCTTTTATATGTCTATACACAGAATGGCTGCTGTGACACCCTGACACCATTTTATATGTCTGTACACAGAATGGCTGCTGTGACACCCTGACACCCTTTTATATGTCTGTACACAGAATGGCTGCTATGACACCCTGACACCCTTTTATATGTCTGTACACAGAATGGCTGCTGTGACTCCATGACACCCTTTATATGTCTGTATACAGAATGGCTGCTGTGACACCCTGACACCCATTTATATGTCTATACACAGAATGGCTGCTGTGACAGCCTGACACCCTTTTATATGTCTGTACACAGAATGGCTGCTGTGACACCCTGACACCCTTTTATATGTCTATACACAGAATGGCTGCTGTGACAGCCTGACACTCTTTTATATGTCTGTACACAGAATGGCTGCTGTGACACCCTGACACCCTTTTATATGTCTGTACAAAGAATGGCTACTGTGACACTGACACCTTTTTTTATCATTAGATTTTTATTAAGGGTTGAGAAGTACATCCAAGCATATTACAATACATTCCAAAGTTGTCACAGTTGACCAAGAATGGAAAACTCAAGTTCATACACTTCGTATTGCAGAATGTGAGATATCTAGTCAAAATATAAAACAGCAACCCTCTTTTAGTAGTACACACGTAGAAAAATATGAACCAATGTTGCTACAATGTATCAGGTAATGATATCGAGTTAAACTCACCCAGGCGCCAAGGCCTCGCAGATTCGGCACTGCCCCCAACAGCCTCTGCCAAATCTTCAACATACAAAAAGTCAACAGGATGGGATCGCTCTACAGATCTGCTAGACAATCAAGCCAGTTTCAGAAGAATTAAAAGTTTCATAGCTTTTACTCGTACAAAAAAAATAAAACACATATATAGTCCTGGAGGAACATATTTAGAAGTCCAAAACGCTGGACACCCAGTAACGCGTTTCATGAGTGTTCTTACTTAATCATAGGCTATGTGTAAAAGAAAAGCAGAAAAGAGAAGAAAGCTCACAGCGCTAACTCACCATAAATTATCCATATCATATTATAAATTAAATATAAGTATAAAGTTAGAAATATAGATAGCAGCAAGGAATGAGAGGGTTCTCCAGTCCCCCTGACATTAGGCCTAAACCCAAAAGTGAAAACACAGACAAGAAAGACAATCCTGCGCTCCTCTATATACTGTGAACATAAGTGCCCTGTGTTTAGCATATATATAACTCTTAGTAAATCTAAGTAAAATACGTGAGAATTTAGTCTCATAGATTGGCCAATCCGTGTGTAAGCTTACCACCACGCCAAGGTTCTCACTTTGCGGTAAGTCCTACTTTAATACACCTATAGAGGCCCTATCTAAATTAAAAACAGACATTCTCTGAAGAAAGATGTTATAATGAACGCGTCAGTGGGGACCCTTTAAATATCATTTTGGTGTTTTTATTTCTTGTGGTCCTAGTGTAGTGCAATTAAAAACAACAGACATACAACAAGACAAAAGAAAAACAAATTAGGTGTAGAGGGAGGACTTACCTGATACATGGCCCATAGGGGCCTGCATGGAAAACTATGTTCCATTTATATCCTTCCCACAAGTCATGTGAGGAATGGATGATACCAAACAGGCAAGGGGGATTGCATACTGGAACAGGCCAAAAAGCCTTGTTCTTAAAGGCCAAGTGAGAAAGAAAAAAGAATGGTGAAATGAAATGAAGTAATCACATGTGACAGAAAAAAATGTGTTATTATAACATCTTTCCTCAGAGAATGTCTGTTTTTAATTTAGACAGGGCCTCTATATCACAGTACCTGTGATTCCTGTCAGTCTCATCTATGGCAGATACTGATTTGCTGTGTTGGTTTGGCCCGCCCCCTGGTGACCTTTTTATACCTGGCTAGCTCAGCTGTCAGTCACCCTTTCATGGTCTTTCTGTGCCAGTTATACTGTTGCTGTGTTCCTGTGTTCCAGATTCCTGTGTACCGACTCGGCTTGCCTTGACTATTCTCCTGTGTTCCTGCTCATGTATGACCCGGCCCGTCTGACTACCACCCTTGGATCCTGACCCGGTTTGGCTGACATTCCTGCTTGTGTATGACCCGGCTTGTATGACTGCCTTCTACGTGCTCCCACCGGCCTGGCTGACTTCCCGCTCCGTAGACCGACTCCTGCTTTCTACAGTGACCTGTGTTCCAGTTGTCGCCGCCGCGACATTTCTATCTGCTGTTCCAGCTTTTGGTGTGACTGCCTTGCCTGGTGTACTCCGATCTGTGCAGTGTATTTTCCTTGCAGAGTTGTGCGTATACGCGCCTCTTCAGACCGCAGAGCCTTGCTATACCGCTGAAAAGCCTCGAGTAAAAGTGCTAATTAACCCTAGCAGTGCCGCCTGGGTTCCACTCTCTCGCTACTCCTGTAAGAGTCTCTTTCTCGGTGATACTACTGCTGAGTTGGCCGCTCTCCGTCGGCAGCTCCACACATCCTTGCAGAGTATTCACATCCGTTTGGCCGGTTGGGCGCCTAAGACTCTCTCTCTTGTTCATTGAGCGATTCCGCTTTACCGAGTGGTAGCAGGCACAGGCATCAGCATTCGTATTCTGGTAATTACACCCGTGGGGGCTGTCGGCTCTAGCGTATGTTATCCCGTTGTCTGAGGAGGCTTGGCAACTCTCGCATTGAAGGCCGGTTCCAATCACGCCCGTGGGGGCCTTTTGCACTTGCACTAGTTGAAGCAGCTCCAGTAGGTACGCCCGAGGGGGCTACGTGGACTCTTGTGCTTCTTCTTACTGAACACCGTGGCAAGGCAGTCCAGTATCCAGCCGGTGATAGTCTTGGTCTCCAGCACAGCCTTATAACACCCTGGGCGTTCCAAACATCCACATCTGAGACTGACTGTTAATCAAGGACTTAACCCCTTGGGGGTATATGCTATTCTACTGCTGTGTAATTGTACTTATAAGTCATTTATGCATTTACCATCGTATCTATATATATAATTACCTATGGTGTATATCTACCGCCACTAGAGGGCGTGTTATTGCCTTATTTTATTTTTAATAAAATTGTGTTCTTATTCACACACTGGTCTGAGAGTCTTAAAAAACCGTGACACTCTATAGGTGTATTAAAGTAGGACTTACCACAAAGTGTAGAAGACCTTGGCGTGGTGGTAAGCTTACATACGGATTGGCCAATTTGTGGGACAAAATTCTCACTTATTTTCACTTAGATTTACTAAGCGTTATTACATATGCTAAATACAGGGCACTTATGTTCACAGTATATAGAGAAGCGCAGGCCTGTCTACCATTGAAACAGTAGTTTACAATTCATTTCGATATAGATGAAGAATGTGTGGATTGCCAGATCATATGTCACTCAGAGGGCAGTAAAGAATGGCCAAGTTCTTTCTCCCATGCGGAGGCGTAAGATGTTTTATCCATCCTGGACTCTTCTAGGACAATCTTATAAATCTTCCCCAGAAATCCTTTTGATACTTTGGCGAAGGGGTCTAACAGAAATTCAAATGGTGTCAATGGCCTGGGGAGATTTTGACAGACAGCCGGTTGCATCAAGAAATGTTTCATACAGAGATATCTCCATATCTCCGCTGGAGGCAAATTATATTTTATTTGGACAGAAGGAAAGTCCGTCATGCCCTCTCCCGTCTAGAAATTGCGGATTCTAAGATCCGGAATGATTTGTCCAGCATGGGAAATGGTGCGAGGGAAGAGAGCCAGGAGCGTTGGACGTAGAAAAAATTTCAGATAAAGGAGAAGGCCGGGGCATTAAATTTTCAGATTTATTACACGATAACCACCATGATAGAACATTTCGTACAATAGGATTAAATTGTGATAACGGGAATTTCAAGGGTGAATTAGAAAGTGCCAAGGACATCGGGTCCACCGGAGATACTGCCCTCTGTAGTCGGACCCAAAATTTATTGTCTCTATTACTTGACCAATCTGGGAGGATGGCCAAGAGAGACACTCTGTTATACCGTCTCAGATCAGGGAAGCCTTAGCCACCACGTTGTCTTTCTTTACAGTGGGTTTGAAAGTTAATCCTAGGCTTCTTTGTGCCCCATAAGAAATTTGAAAGAAGTCATTGAGCCTTAGAGAAATTAGAACTTGGGACATAGACAGGAAGAGTCTGGAATGAATAAAGAAATTGTGGCAGTATAGTCATTTTGATAGCATGTATTTTACCTAACCAGAAAATGTATAATCTGTTCCAATTGGACAAATCTTTTTGAATATATTTCAGGAGCTGTGGGAAACTCAAATTGAAAGCTGATTGCAATATAGTCAGAAGATAAATCTCCAAAAATGAGATAGATTTGGTGGACCATTTGAATGGAAATCTAGATGTCGTGGAGGTAAGAGTAGAGTCAGATAAATTTAGGGCCAGTGTTTCTGTTTTGTGTACATTGATCTTAAAATCCGAAAAAGCAGAAAATCAATCAGATTCAGTTAGGAAAGAAGGCATAGCTACCTCGGGATTTCAAGTGGACAATACAATATCATTAGTAAAAATAGAGAGTTTACACATGTGGGGTCCTAGTGGAATGCCTAAAATGGAAGGGTTGGCCCTAACATGCTGTGTAAATACCCCCATTGTAAGGACAAACAACAGGGGTGACAGTGGGCACCTGTAACGGTTTGTTCGACACACAGACACGTGGTTTAGGATAAAACACAGTTTTTTTGAAATCACAATAAAATAATAACCCTCACAGGTCCTGTAGTATATAAGCGGAATAATACACATGACAGGTTATATATACATATGCCTACACAGGTCCAGTATAACCATAAAGTCCATAGCAGTCTATACTGACACACGTCAGGCAGAATATGTTGGATTCCCAGGAGAAAGGTACTGCATGGGTTAACGGTCTTCAAGGAGTGTAAACAGTCCCATGTGCAGAGAGTTCTGTGATAGAGCTCACTTCATATAGAGAGCTTCAGGATACGTAACGCCGAGGAACAGGTTAGCAGAACAGACGTGAACTGCCAGAGTAATATCAGGAATTGAGTAACGTAGGACACTGCCATAGCAGTAACGGAGACCAGACCACTCGCACACTGCCAAAGCAGTAACGGAGACCAGACCACTCGCACACTGCCGAAGCAGTAACGGAGACCAGACCACTCGCACGCTGCCGTAAGTATCGGAGGCAGACACTTGCACTCTGCAGGAGCAGTAACGGAGACAAGACCAATGGCACACTGGCGTAGCAGTAATGGAGGCAGACACTTGCACTCTGCAGGAGCAGTACCAGGAAGCGTTTAGTTTCACTTTGCCCAGAAATAAGATTGTGAATATTTCCTGAACTGTATATCTGCTGGACTTTTGGTTAACATGACGTATAGGCAGTTTTTAATACAGGTTTCAGATATGCAAACTTGAATTAGGGTGATAGATCCAGTTTCAGGATAACATTTTGCACACAATTTATTTGGCTGTACCCAACACAACAGAGAAAAGAAAACCACCGTCAGACAAAACAAAGCAGGGAAACGTCAGCACACACATAACACACAGCACAAACACACCAATGTCAACATTAACCTCTGCAAAGCCAAGCAAACACTTGAACAATGTCTATGCCCTACAAACAAGTCCTGGGCAACTTACAATAACCTAGCAACCCCCCAGGGACAAGGGCTTGATAAAGCAACCCTATCCATCACAATAGACTCCGGAACAACAGGGGTTAACATACAACAACACATTTGCACACAAAGCACAACATGCACACTTGTCATTCCCAAAACAACACAAACTCACCTTTCCATCTTTATTCAAACATGCGATAGTCAGACCTATACTCAAAAAACCCAATCCCAGCTGTCTTTTCATCCAGTTTCACTCCTCCCCTTTGCATTTAAGATCTTGGAATGCCTTGTATTCTCTCGCTTAATCTCTATTCTCTGTTGTCTAATTCAGGGTACTGGTAACTTTGGGTAGGCCATCCGCCCCTTTAATTGTCGTCAGGAACAATTCTAGAATTGTTTGCAGAGGGTGGAGCCTACCTTCCCTCCTTGCCTGCAGCTAGCCAACCAGCTCCAGAAAGATTTGTTCCTTGGTGAAGACACAGGCAAGAGAACAGTTCTGCTATAGTTTTAGAAATGTTTTTATTTTTCTGTTAGAAATGGAATACCACCATTAGGCAGATTACCATAACTGACAATGCCCTTAGATATGGCTAGCTCAGTGACCAGGTGCTTTTTGTGGACCTTAAGCCCTGGAAGGGGGGGGGAATCTTGTCTACATTTTCTTTCCTCAGGAGTTGCCCACTGAGGCTTCTTCTTAATACATGGTGATCTGAAGACAGAAGATCTGCAGGAAAGGTGAGCAACCCTTTGAGTGCTGCAGGTCCACATGTCCCACAGTGCCCCACCACACAGGGTTTACAGTTGGAGTTCCTATTGCACACTCCTGCACTGAGTGCACTGTACAGTTTGGGACATATCTCTGCAACCGCTAAACCTAGCGACTTCAGAGATGGCTCATTTTACTTGTCTGCCTTTGCTCTATCATCGGTTTCAAGTTTCTAGTGTGTTGGGGGGCTCAGGGGGCTTCGGGCACCATCTGGGTACTTTTTCTGGGAAAACTACATTTCCCATGAGCGCTTGCTTCACACACTCGTTTCTGATTGGCTCCACCCGCGGCAGTCATTTTGTGCTATTTCCAGAACGAGTATCCTACGCAGGGCTTGGACTCTCCTTCTCTCATCTGCTGATTAACCCTTTGCCTGCCAGATAAGTCTAGTTTAGTGATTTCTGGGGTGAAACTTGGGTGATTTATTTTATTGTAAGGTTATTTGACACTGTGAGAATGTCTATACCTAGCATGTTCTGATGTCCCTGAGAGTCTCCCTGGGATCTCCAGCCATGCATTAGAGTCAGCTTGGGTGCAAGAGTTCAAGGCTGCTAATAAGGACCTTAGGTCCACATTGCAACTCTTCCCATCCCAGTTACAGGGGGTCTTCCACTAGTATCCATTGTACCACACATACACTGTCTGACCCCCCACCCTTGTACCACTGTCCACTAGTATCCAGAGTACCACACATACACTGTCTGACCCCCCACCCTTGTACCACTGTCCACTAGTATCCAGAGTAACACACATACACTGTCTGACCACCCACCCTTGTACCACTGTCCACTAGGATCCAGAGTACCACAGATACACTGTCTGACCCCCACCCTTGTACCACTGTCCACTAGTATCCAGAGTACCACACATACACTGTCTGACCCCCACCCTTCTACCACTGTCCACTAGTATCCAGAGTACCACACATACACTGTTTGACCCCCCCACCCTTCTACCACTGTCCACTAGTATCCAGAGTACCACACATACACTGTCTGACCCTCCACCCTTCTACCACTGTCCACTAGTATTCAGAGTACCACACATACACTGTCTGACCCCCCACCCTTTCTCGGAGAGCTATAAACAAATGGAATGTTTTAAACTGCATAATCCTGTTTAGTACACAGCTCTGAGTATAATTAGTGAAAATATTTTCACCAGACACTACTTGGTTTTTCAGGAAATCAAGAGATATGATTCTGTATATGTTTCATTAAAACAGTTGGAAACGCAGTTTTTCACAAAACGCTGATTCTCAGACACATATAAACAAAACAATAGCTTTAACCTGCATAAACCTGTATAGAACACTAGTCTGTGTATAACTAGTCTAAATATTTTGATCAGACACATTATGGGTTTTCAGGAAATCAAGACATATCCTCCATTATAATTTTCATTAAACAAGCTGATTACTGGGATTTTCACATCTCTCTGTTTCTCAGAGAGGTATAAAGACATGGAATGTTTAAAACTGTTTAATCCTATATAGTACTCTACTCTGAATCTAAATATGCAAAATAGGTTTAACAGAAATGTTTTGTTTTTTCAGGAAATCAAGTTATATGCTTCAGTATAGTTTTCATTGAAATAGCTTTAAAGTGAGTTTTTCACAAAATGCAGTTTCTCAGAGGCGTATCAACAAATCAAATCTTTTAAACTGTAGAAACCTTTATAGTATGCCAGTCTGAGTGGAATTAGACTAAACATTTTCATCAGACACTTTATGGTTTTTCAGGAAATCAAGACATATGCTCCAGTACACTTTTCATTAAAACAGCTGAATACTGTAATTTTCGCATGTCGCTGTTTCTCGGAGAGCTATAAACAAATGGAATGTTTTAAACTGCATAATCCTGTTTAGTACACAGCTCTGAGTATAATTAGTCAAAATATTTTCACCAGACACTACTTGGTTTTTCAGGAAATCAAGAGATATGATTCTATATATATCTCATTAAAACAGTTGGAAAACCAGTTTTTCACAAAACGCTGTTTCTCAGAGACATATAAACATATCAAATCTTTTAAACTGTAGAAACCTCTATAGTACGCTAGTCTGAGTGGAATTAGTCTAAATATTTTCATCAGACACTTTATGGTTTTTCAGGAAATCAAGACATATGCTCCAGTACAGTTTACATTAAAACAGCTGATTACTGTAATTTTCGCATGTCGCTGTTTCTCGGTGAGCTATAAACAAATGTAATGTTTTAAACTGCATAATCCTGTTTAGTACACAGTTCTGAGTAAAATTAGTCAAAATATTTTAACCAGACACTACTTGGTTTATCAGGAAATCAAGAGATATGATTCTGTATATATGTTTCATTAAAACAGTTGGAAATGCAGTTTTTCTCAAAACGCTGTTTCTCAGAAACATATAAACAAATTAATAGCTTTAACCTGCATAAACCTGTATGGAACACTAGTCTGAGTATAACTAGTATAAATATTTTGATCAGACACATTATGGGTTTTCAGGAAATCAAGACATATCCTCCTTTATAATTTTCATTAAAACAGGTTAATTCTGGTATTTTCACATCTCTCTGTTTCTCAGAGAGGTATAAAGACATGGAATGTTTAATTCTGTTTAATCCTATATAGTACTCTACTCTGAGTCTAAATATTCGAAATATTTTTAACAGAAATGTTTTGGTTTTTCGGGAAATCAAGTTATATGCTCCAGTATAGTTTTCATTGAAATAGCTTTAAAGTGAGTTTTTAACCAAACGCTGTTTCTCAGAGACGTATAAACAAATCAAAAGTTTTAAACTGTAGAAACCTGTCTAGTACGCTAGTCTGAGTGGAATTAGTCTAAATATTTTCATTAGACACTTTATGGTTTTTCAGGAAATCAAGACATATGCTCCAGTACAGTTTTCATTAAAACAGGTGAATACTGTAATTTTCGCATGCCGCTGTTTCTCGGAGAGCAATAAACAAAAGGAATGTTTTAAACTGCATAATACTGTGTAGTACACAGCTCTGAGTATAGTGAAAATATTTTCACCAGACACTACTTGGTTTTTCAGGAAATCAAGAGATAGATTCTGTATATGTTTCATTAAAACAGTTTGAAACGCAGTTTTTCACAGAAAGCTGATTCTCAGAGACATATAAACAAATCAATAGCTTTAAAATGTATAAACCTGTATAGAACACTAGTCTGTGTATAACTAGTCTAAATATTTTGATCAGACACATTATGGGTTTTCAGGAAATCAAGACATATCCTCCATTATAATTTTCATTAAACAAGCTGATTACTGGGATTTTCACATCTCTCTGTTTCTCAGAGAGGTATAAAGACATGGAATGTTTAAAACTGTTTAATCCTATATAGTACTCTACTCTGAATCTAAATATGCAAAATATTTAACAGAAATGTTTTGTTTTTTCAGGAAATCAAGTTATATGCTTCAGTATAGTTTTCATTGAAATAGCTTTAAAGTGAGTTTTTCACAAAATGCAGTTTCTCAGAGGCGTATCAACAAATCAAATCTTTTAAACTGTAGAAACCTTTATAGTACGCCAGTCTGAGTGGAATTAGACTAAACATTTTCATCAGACACTTTATGGTTTTTCAGGAAATCAAGACATATGCTCCAGGACACTTTTCATTAAAACAGCTGAATACTGTAATTTTCGCATGTCGCTGTTTCTCGGAGAGCTATAAACAAATGGAATGTTTTAAAATGCATAATCCTGTTTAGTACACAGCTCTGAGTATAATTAGTCAAAATATTTTCACCAGACACTACTTGGTTTTTCAGGAAATAAAGAGATATGATTCTGTATATGTTTCATTAAAACAGTTTGAAACGCAGTTTTTCACAGAACGCTGATTCTCAGAGACATATAAACAAATCAATAGCTTTAACCTGTATAAACCTGTTTAGAACACTAGTCTGTGTATAACTAGCCTAAATATTTTGATCAGACACATTATGGGTTTTCAGGAAATCAAGACATATCCTCCATTATAATTTTCATTAAACAAGCTGATTACTGGGATTTTCACATCTCTCTGTTTCTCAGAGAGGTATAAAGACATGGAATGTTTAAAACTGTTTAATCCTATATAGTACTCTACTCTGAGTCTAAATATGCAAAATATGTTTAACAGAAATGTTGTGTTTTTTCAGGAAATCAAGTTATATGCTTCAGTATAGTTTTCATTGAAATAGCACTAAAGTGAGTTTTTCACAAAATGCAGTTTCTCAGAGGCGTATCAACAAATCAAATCTTTTAAACTGTAGAAACCTTTATAGTACGCCAGTCTGAGTGGAATTAGACTAAACATTTTCATCAGACACTTTATGGTTTTTCAGGAAATAAAGACATATGCTCCAGTACAGTTTTCATTAAAACAGGTGAATACTGTAATTTTCGCATGTCGCTGTTTCTCGGAGAGCTATAAACAAATGGAATGTTTTAAACTGCTTAAACCTGTTTAGTACACAGCTCTGAGTATAGTCAAAATATTTTCACCAGACTCTACTTGGTTTTTCAGGAAATCAAGAGATAGATTCTGTATATGTTTCATTAAAACAGTTTGAAACGCAGTTTTTCACAGAACGCTGATTCTCAGAGACATATAAACAAATCAATAGCTTTAACCTTCATAAACCTGTATAGAACACTAGTCTGTGTATACCTAGTCTAAATATTTTGATCAGACACATTATGGGTTTTCTGGAAATCAAGACATATCCTCCATTATAATTTTCATTAAAACAGCTGAACACTGGGATTTTCACATCTCTCTGTTTCTCAGAGAGGTATAAAGACATGGAATGTTTAAAACTGTTTAATACTATATAGTACTCTACTCTGAGTCTAAATATTCAAAATATTTTTTACAGAAATGTTTTGGATTTTCAGGAAATCAAGTTATATGCTTCAGTATAGTTTTGATTGAAATAGCTACAAAGTGAGTTTTTCACAAAACGCTGTTTCTCAGAGACATATAAACATATCAAATTTTTTAAACTGTAGAAACCTCTATTAGTACGCTAGTCCGAGTAGAATTAGTCTAAATATTTTCATCAGACACTTTATGGTTTTTCAGGAAATCAAGACATATGCTCCAGTACAGTTTACATTAAAACAGCTGATTACTGTAATTTTCGCATGTCGCTGTTTCTCGGTGAGCTATAAACAAATGTAATGTTTTAAACTGCATAATCCTGTTTAGTACACAGTTCTGAGTAAAATTAGTCAAAATATTTTAACCAGACACTACTTGGTTTATCAGGAAATCAAGAGATATGATTGTGTATATGTTTCATTAAAACAGTTGGAAATGCAGTTTTTCTCAAAACGCTGTTTCTCAGAAACATATAAACAAATTAATAGCTTTAACCTGCATAAACCTGTATGGAACACTAGTCTGAGTATAACTAGTATAAATATTTTGATCAGACACATTATGGGTTTTCAGGAAATCAAGACATATCCTCCTTTATAATTTTCTTTAAAACAGGTTAATTCTGGTATTTTCACATCTCTCTGTTTCTCAGAGAGGTATAAAGACATGGAATGTTTAATTCTGTTTAATCCTATATAGTACTCTACTCTGAGTCTAAATATTCGAAATATTTTTAACAGAAATGTTTTGGTTTTTCGGGAAATCAAGTTATATGCTCCAGTATAGTTTTCAATGAAATAGCTTTAAAGTGAGTTTTTAACCAAACGCTGTTTCTCAGAGACGTATAAACAAATCAAAAGTTTTAAACTGTAGAAACCTGTCTAGTACGCTAGTCTGAGTGGAATTAGTCTAAATATTTTCATTAGACACTTTATGGTTTTTCAGGAAATCAAGACATATGCTCCAGTACAGTTTTCATTAAAACAGCTGAATACTGTAATTTTCGCATGTCGCTGTTTCTCGGAGAGCAATAAACAAAAGGAATGTTTTAAACTGCATAATACTGTGTAGTACACAGCTCTGAGTATAGTCAAAATATTTTCAGCAGACACTACTTGGTTTTTCAGGAAATCAAGAGATATAATTCTGTATATGTTTCATTAAAACAGTTGGAAACGCAGTTTTTCACAAAACGCTGATTCTCAGAGACATATAAACAAATCAATAGCTTTAACCTGCATAAACCTGTATAGAACACTAGTCTGTGTATAACTAGTCTAAATATTTTGATCAGACACATTATGGGTTTTCAAGAAATCAAGACATACCCACCATTATAATTTTCATTAAAGCAGGTGAATACTGGGATTTTCACATCTCTCTGTTTCTCAGAGAGGTATAAAGACATGGAATGTTTAAAACTGTTTAATCCTATATAGTACTCTACTCTGAGTCTAAATATGCAAAATATGTTTAACACAAATGTTTTTTTTTTTCAGGAAATCAAGTTATATGCTTCAGTATAGTTTTCATTGAAATAGCTTTAAAGTGAGTTTTTCACAAAATGCAGTTTCTCAGAGGCGTATCAACAAATCAAATCTTTTAAACTGTAGAAACCTTTATAGTACGCCAGTCTAAGTGTAATTAGACTAAATATTTTCATCAGACACTTTATGGTTTTTCAGGAAATCAAGACATATGCTCCAGTACAGTTTTCATTAAAACAGGTGAATACTGTAATTTTCGCATGTCGCTGTTTCTCGGAGAGCTATAAACAAATGGAATGTTTTAAACTGCTTAAACCTGTTTAGTACACAGCTCTGAGTATAGTGAAAATATTTTCACCAGACACTACTTGGTTTTTCAGGAAATCAAGAGATAGATTCTGTATATGTTTCATTAAAACAGTTTGAAACGCAGTTTTTCACAGAAAGCTGATTCTCAGAGACATATAAACAAATCAATAGATTTAAAATGTATAAACCTGTATAGAACACTAGTCTGTGTATAACTAGTCTAAATATTTTGATCAGACACATTATGGGTTTTCAGGAAATCAAGACATATCCTCCATTATAATTTTCATTAAACAAGCTGATTACTGGGATTTTCACATCTCTCTGTTTCTCAGAGAGGTATAAAGACATGGAATGTTTAAAACTGTTTAATCCTATATAGTACTCTACACTGAGTCTAAATATGCAAAATATGTTTAACAGAAATGTTGTGTTTTTTAAGGAAATCAAGTTATATGCTTCAGTATAGTTTTCATTGAAATAGCACTAAAGTGAGTTTTTCACAAAATGCAGTTTCTCAGAGGCGTATCAACAAATCAAATCTTTTAAACTGTAGAAACCTTTATAGTACGCCAGTCTGAGTGGAATTAGACTAAACATTTTCATCAGACACTTTATGGTTTTTCAGGAAATCAAGACATATGCTCCAGTACAGTTTTCATTAAAACAGGTGAATACTGTAATTTTCGCATGTCGCTGTTTCTCGGAGAGCTATAAACAAATGGAATGTTTTAAACTGCTTAAACCTGTTTAGTACACAGCTCTGAGTATAGTCAAAATATTTTCACCAGACTCTACTTGGTTTTTCAGGAAATCAAGAGATAGATTCTGTATATGTTTCATTAAAACAGTTTGAAACGCAGTTTTTCACAGAACGCTGATTCTCAGAGACATATAAACAAATCAATAGCTTTAACCTTCATAAACCTGTATAGAACACTAGTCTGTGTATAACTAGTCTAAATATTTTGATCAGACACATTATGGGTTTTCTGGAAATCAAGACATATCCTCCATTATAATTTTCATTAAAACAGCTGAACACTGGGATTTTCACATCTCTCTGTTTCTCAGAGAGGTATAAAGACATGGAATGTTTAAAACTGTTTAATCCTATATAGTACTCTACTCTGAGTCTAAATATTCAAAATATTTTTTACAGAAATGTTTTGGATTTTCAGGAAATCAAGTTATATGCTTCAGTATAGTTTTGATTGAAATAGCTACAAAGTGAGTTTTTCACAAAACGCTGTTTCTCAGAGACATATAAACATATCAAATTTTTTAAACTGTAGAAACCTCTATTAGTACGCTAGTCCGAGTAGAATTAGTCTAAATATTTTCATCAGACACTTTATGGTTTTTCAGGAAATCAAAACATAAGCTCCAGTACAGTTTCATTAAAACAGCTGAATACTGTAATTTTCGCATGTCGCTGTTTCTCGGAGAGCTATAAACAAATGGAATGTTTTAAAATGCATAATCCTGTTTAGTACACAGCTCTGAGTATTAGTCAAAATATTTTCACCAGACACTACTTGGTTTTTCAGGAAATAAAGAGATATGATTCTGTATATGTTTTATTAAAACAGTTGGAAAAGCAGTTTTTCACAAAAAGCTGTTTCTCAGAGACATATAACAAATCAATAGCTTTAACCTGCATAAACCTGTATAGAACAATAGTCTGAGAATAACTAGTCTAAATATTTTCATCAGACAGTTTATGTTTTTTCAGGAAATCAAGACATATGCTCCAGAATAGTTTACATTAAAACAGCTGAATACTGTAATTTTCTCATTTCGCTTTTCTCGGTGAGATATAAACAAAAATGTAATGTTTTAAACTGCATAATCCTGTTTAGTACACAGATCTGAGTATAATTAGTCAAAATATTTTCAGCAGACACTACTTGGTTTTTCAGAAAATCAAGAGATATGATTCTATATATATCTCATTAAGACAGTTGGAAAACCATTTTTTCACAAAAAGCTGTTTCTCAGAGACATATAAACATATCAAATCTTTTAAACTGTAGAAACCTCTATAGTACGCTAGTCTGAGTGGATTTAGTTTAAATATTTTCATCAGACACTTTATGGTTTTTCAGAAAATCAAGCCATATGCTCCAGTACAGTTTTGATTAAAACATCAGAATACTGTAATTTTCGCTTGTCGCTGTTTCTCGATGAGCTATAAACAAATGGAATGTTTTGAACTGCCTAATCCTGTTTAGTACACAGCTCTGAGTATAATTAGTCAAAATATTTTGACCTGACACGACTTGGTTTTTCAGGAAATCAAGAGATATGATTCAGTATATATGTTTCATTAAAACAGTTGGAAACGCAGTTTTTCACAAAACGCTGTTTCTCAGAGACATATAAACAAATCAATAGCTTTAACCTGCATAAACCTGTATGGAACACTTGTCTGAGTATAACTAGTCTTAATATTTTCATCAGACACATTATGGGTTTTCAGGAAAACAAGACATATCCTCCATTATAATTTTCATTAAAACAGCTAAATACTGGGATTTTCACATCTCTCTTTTTCTCAGAGAGGTATAAAGACATGGAATGTTTAAAACTGTTTAATCCTATATAGTACTCTACTCTGAGTCTAAATATTCAAAATATTTTTAACAGAAATGTTTTTGTTTTTCAGGAAATCAAGTTATATGCTCCAGTATAGTTTTCATTGAAATAGCTTCAAAGTGAGTTTTTCACAAAACGCAGTTTCTCAGAGGCGTATCAACAAATCAAATCTTTTAAACTGTAGAAACCTCTATAGTACGCCAGTCTGAGTGGAATTTTTCTAAATATTTTCATCAGACACTTTATGGTTTTTCAGGAAATCAAGACATATGCTCCAGTACAGTTATCATTAAAACAGATGAAAACTGTAATTTTTGCATGTCGCTGTTTCTCGGTGAGCTATAAACAAATGGAATGTTTTAAACTGCATAATCCTGTTTAGTACACAGCTCTGAGTATAATTAGTCAAAATATTTTCACCAGACACTACTCGGTTTTTCAGGAAATCAAGAGATATGATTCTATAAATATATCATTAAAACAGTTGGAAAAGCAGATTTTCACAAAATGCTATTTCTCAGAGACATATAAACATATCAAATCTTTTAAAATGTAGAAACCTCTATAGTATGCTAGTCTGAGTGGAATTAGTCTCAATATTTTAATCAGACACTTTATGGTTTTTCAGGAAATCAAGACGTATGCTCCAGTACAGTTTACATTAAAACAGCTGAATACTGTAATTTTCGCATTTCGCTGTTTCTCGGTGAGCTATAAACAAATGGGATGTTTTAAACTGCTTAATCCTGTTTAGTACACTGCTCTGAGTATAATTAGTCAAAATATTTTCACAACACACTACTTGGTTTTTCAGGAAATCAAGAGATATGATACTATAAATATCTCATTAAAACAGTTGGAAAAGCAGTTTTTCACAAAAAGATGTTTCTCAGAGACATATGAACATATCAAATCTTTTAAACTGTAGAAACCTCTATAGTACGCTAGTCTGAGTGGAATTAGTCTAAATATTTTCATCAGACACTTTATGGTTTTTCAAGAAATCAAGACATATGCTCCAGTACAGTTTACATTAAAACAGCTGAATACTGTAATTTTCACATTTCGCTGTTTCTCGGTGAGCTGTAAACAAATGTAATGTTTTCAACTGCATAATCCTGTTTAGTACACAGCTCTTAGTATAATTAGTGAAAATATTTTGACCTGACACTACTTGGTTTTTCAGGAAATCAAGAGACATTATTTTGTATATGTCTCATTAAAACAGTTAGAAAAGCAGTTTTTCACAAAAGGCTGTTTCTTAGAGACATATAAATAAATCAATAGCTTTAACCTTCAGAAACCTGTATAGAACACTAGTCTGAGTATAACTAGTCTAAATATTTTCATCAGACACATTATGGGTTTTTAGGAAATCAAGAGATATGATTCTATAAATATCTCATTAAAACAGTTGGAAAACCAATTTTTCACAAAAGGCAGTTTCTCAGAGGTGTTTCAACAAATCAATTCTTATAAACTGTAGAAAACTGTGTAGTACGCTATTCTGAATCTCTGTTTCTCGGTGTGCTATAAACAAATGGAATGTTTTAAACTGCAAAATCCTGTTTAGTACACAGCTCTGAGTATAATTAGTCAAAATATTTTCACCAGACACTACTCGGTTTTTCAGAAAATCAAGAGATATGATTCTATAAATATCTCATTAAAACAGTTGGAAAAGCAGTTTTTCACAAAACGCTATTTCTCAGAGACATATAAACATATCAAATCTTTTAAAATGTAGAAACCTCTATAGTATGCTAGTCTGAGTGGAATTAGTCTAAATATTTTAATCAGACACTTTATGGTTTTTCAGGAAATCAAGACGTATGCTCCAGTACAGTTTACATTAAAACAGCTGAATACTGTAATTTTCGCATTTCGCTGTTTCTCGGTGAGCTATAAACAAATGGGATGCTTTAAACTGCATAATCCTGTTTAGTACACAGCTCTGAGTATAATTAGTCAAAATATTTTCACAACACACAACTTGGTTTTTCAGGAAATCAAGAGATATGATACTATAAATATCTCATTAAAACAGTTGGAAAAGCAGTTTTTCACAAAAAAGCTGTTTCTCAGAGACATATAAACATATCAAATATTTTAAACTGTAGAAACCTCTATAGTACGCTAGTCTGAGTGGAATTAGTCTAAATATTTTCATCAGACACTTTATGGTTTTTCAGGAAATCAAGACATATGCTCCAGTACAGTTTACATTAAAACAGCTGAATACTGAAATTTTCGCATGTCGCTCTTTCTAGGAGAGCTCTAAACAAATGGTATGTTTTAAACTGCATAATCCTGTTTAGTACACAGCTCTGAGTATAATTAGTCAAAATATTTTGACCTTACACTTCTTGGTTTTTCAGGAAATCAGTAGACATGATTTTGTATATGTTTCATTAAAACAGTTAGAAAAGCAGTTTTTCACAAAACGCTGTTTCTTAGAGACATATAAACAAATCAATAGATTTAACCTGCAGAAACCTGTATAGAACACTAGTCTGAGTATAACTAGTCTAAATATTTTCATCAGACACATTATGGGTTTTTAGGAAATCAAGACATAACCTCCATTATAATTTTCATTAAAACAGCTGAATACTGGGATTTTCACATCTCTCTTTTTCTTAGAGAGGTATAAAGACATGGAATGTTTAAAACTTTTTAATCCTATACTCTACTCTGAGTCTAAATATTCAAAATATTTTTAACAGAAATGTTTTTGTTTTTCAGGAAATCAAGTTTTATGCTCCAGTATAGTTTTCATTGAAATAGCTTCAAAGTGAGTTTTTCACAAAACGCAGTTTCTCAGAGGCGTATCAACAAATCAAATCTTTTAAACTGTAGTAACCTCTATAGTACGCCAGTCTGAGTGGAATTTTTCTAAATATTTTCATCAGACACTTTATGGTTTTTCAGGAAATCAAGACATATGCTCCCGTACAGTTTTCATTAAAACAGCTGAATACTGTAATTTTCGCATGTCTCTGTTTCTCGGTGTGCTATAAACAAATTGAATGTTTTAAACTGCATAATGCTGTTTAGTACACAGCTCTGAGTATAATTAGTCAAAATATTTTCACCAGACACTACTCGGTTTTTCAGGAAATCAAGAGATATGATTCTATAAATTTCTCATTAAAACAGTTGGAAAAGCAGTTTTTCACAAAACGCTATTTCTCAGATACATATAAACATATCAAATCTTTTAAAATGTAGAAACCTCTATAGTATGCTAGTCTGAGTGGAATTAGTCTAAATATTTTCATCAGACACTTTATGGTTTTTCAGGAAATCAAGACATATGCTCCAGTACAGTTTACATTAAAACAGCTGAATACTGTAATTTTCGCATTTCGCTGTTTCTCGGTGAGTTATAAACAAATGGATTGTTTTAAACTGCATAATCCTGTTTAGTACACAGCTCTGAGTATAATTAGTCAAAATATTTTCACCAGACACTACTTGGTTTTTCAGGAAATCAAGAGATATGATTCTATATATATCTCATTAAAACAGTTGGAAAAGCAGTTTTTCACAAAAGGCTGTTTCTCAGAGACATATAAACATATCAAATCTTTTAAACTGTAGAAACCTCTATAGTACGCTAGTCTGAGTGGAATTAATCTAAATATTTTCATCAGACACTTTATGGTTTTTCAGGAAATCAAGACATATGCTTCAGTACAGTTTTCATTAAAACAGATGAATATTGTAATTGTCTCATGTCGCTGTTTCTCGATGAGCTATAAACAAATGGAATGTTTTAAACTGCATAATCCTGTTTAGTACACAGCTCTGAGTATAATTAGTCAAAATATTTTCACCAGACACTACTCGGTTTTTCAGGAAATCAAGAGATATGATTCTATAAATTTCTCATTAACCCCTAGAGTGCCAGGTGGGTACAATGTACGAGTTTGGACAGCTGTACCCGCTGTGCCAAGCTCGTACAATGTACCCACTAAAATGCGGTCACTGCTTAAGCCGGTATAACCGGCTGGCAGTGGCCGCATTTCAGCGGATATGCAGCCTGGCACTCTTGGGAGGACATGAGGATTACTCCTCATGTCCTCCCAGGTATTGATCTCCCAGCCGATCGCGCTGGGAGATCAATATCGCCAAGGGAGAAGCTCTGAGAAACAGAGCTTCTCCCTCCGCCGCCCTCCTACCCCGAACTTCCGGGTAGGAGTGGGCGGGACCGGGGGAAACCTCCTAACGTCATCGGTGACATAGTCACCGATGACCTTAGGTGACTTCCCCGATCGCGATCACTCCTACCGGTGGTAGGAGTGAAAGGCAGGAGAGCCTTTGCTCTCCTGCAGTCGCCAGATTGATCTCCCAGCACAATCGGCTGGGAGATCAATTACTGGGGGGACATCAGAAGGTGTCCTGATGTCCCCCCACGAGGTCTGACGATAATTAAATTAAAAAAAAAAAAAAAAGAACCCTATGAGCACCGCGGGGACTTCCAGCGCATTGCTTTGCAATGCGCTGGAGACCCCATTGGCAGTCACAGGGTCCATTGTCCTGCAACACATTATTTTTAACTGTGACCTCATTGGGGGGTCAGGAGAGGTCCTGATGACCCCCCAATGAGGTCTATTAAAAAAAAAAAAAAAAATAGAAAAATTAACCCTGTGTGTGCCACAGGGGGGGGGGGTTCCAATGCAGACCCCCCCCCCCTCCTGTGGCACACACAGGACTTTGGTTTGGGTTTCTTTTTTTTTTCAAAGCTTGTTGGGGGGCCCTGATGTCCCCCAACAAGCTATGAATAAAAAATAATAATAATTAAAAAAAATTAACCCTCTGTGTGACACAGGGGGTCCAGTGCATTGCTTTGCAATGCATTGGACACCCCTGTGGAAGACAAAGTGTTTCCCCCCCCCCTCCTTAATTTTTACTTTATTTAGACCTCATTGGGGGACATCAGGGGTCCTGAAGCCCCCCAACAAGGTGTAAAAAAAAATTAAATAAATAGGAAAACAATGCGTGCCCCACAGGGGGGTCCAACGCAGTGCTTTGCAATGCGTTGGACCCCCCCTGTGGCACACACATTTATTTATTTTTTATTCTGTCCTTGTTGGGGGGTCATCAGAAGTAGACCTGATCCCCAACAAGGTATGAATAACAAATAATAAAAGAAAAAAAAATTAACCCTCTGCTTGCCACAGTGGGTCCAATGCATTGCTTTGGAATGCATTGTACACCCCTGTGGCGGACAAAGGATTTTTCTTTTTCTTTCCCTCATTACTTTTTATTCAGATCTCATTGTGGGGCATCAGTTCTAATGCCCTCCAATGAGGTCTACGCACATTATATTATATATATATATATATATATATATATATATATATAATTTTTTTTTTTTTGGGGGGGGGAAACACCACAAAACCTGCATGTGTTACAGGTGGGTCCAATACAAGTGGTTTACAATGCGCTGGACCCCCTGTGACACATTTTTTTCCCATTATTTTTTATTCAGACATTGTTGGGGGGGCATGAGAAGTGGTACTGATGCCCCCCAATGAGGTATGAATAAAAAAATAACAGCTAAAAAAAATTAACCCTTTGTGTGCAACAGGGTGTCCAGTGCATTGCTTTTCAGTGCATAGGACACCTCTGTGGCATGCACACAAAATGCCTCCAATCCCCCCCACCACATACCCTATCCGCCAGCCTAGTTCCACAGCCTACTGGCAGTCCCATTCCCCCAGTCTGACCCCCCCCAGCCTGATTCCACTGCCTACTGGTAGATACAAGTGCCAGTACGCCCTGGATTCAGGCTGGGAATCAAACAGTGCATGAGGGGACTTACAATGCACACTGGTAACCACAAATCCCCCATATGCACTTACCTCTCCACAATCACCACCGCCACACTTGCTCACTGCCCACTGGTAGATATACCCACTTACACAGCCTGACCCCTTGTCTCTTCCCCGAGCTGGTTTCTCTGGCAGACAAAAGTCCTCACTTACACTGACTGACCACTTGTAGCAATAGAATCACACGTACACTGTTTGCTTCCCCATCCTTGTTCCACTGGTAGCCACGCTCCTGGCACCCAATATGGTATGTCAACCCACAGCATTGGGCACCATTTTTTGTAGGCTGGCAGGAGGTCCTCCTGGGAAATCCCATAGTGTTCAACCATTTCCATATCTTTGAAGTGACTGATTTGTAAGAAAAACATTTTTTTTCTGTAGCACCACATTCTGGAAATAGTTGTGCATTCTAACTTAGGGGTAGAAAAGCAAGTCACGGCTCATTAGATGTGGCAGGTTATCTTCTTTCCAAAATGTCATAGTTTCTGTACCCTTTCTTCACTTCTGTAGTTGATATAACCATTTTTGCACAGGCAAGCATTATTTGAGAAAATATTAGAAAAATCAGAGGTTGTTGTAGGTGTCATTTGCACTTCTAGCACCCCCTACGGTAGGTCAACTCATACCAATAGGGTGTTGTTTGACTCCTAAGAGCACGAGCTAGTGAATGCAGTTGAAAATTGCATGGTTTTCACAGAGCTCCATACATTTAAAGGGGCAGAAATGTAAAAAAATGCATTTTTTCCCTATAGTGCCACCTTCTGGAAGCATTTGGGCACAACAGGCTTGGGGTAAGAAGGCAAGTGACCCCTCATTAGATGCGGCAGGTTATCCTCTTTACAAAATGGTATGGTTTCTCTACCTTTCCTGCATATCTATAATGGTTATGACACTTTTCATGCAGGCAGATAATTTCAAAAACAAAAGTGTCGGGTTTAGGTAAGTGATCCTACCACCTACATATTGCATGTTATCCCACACAAATGGGGTAACATTTTTCTCATGTTGGTAGAAGGTACTGAATACAGTAGGAAATGTTATGGTTTTCAAAGATTTTAGTATCTTTGAAGTGGTGGAAATGTAAAAAAAAACATGTATTTATTCCTATAGCGCCACCTTTTGGAAATAATTGAGCACTTCAGCCAGGGGGTAGAAAGGCAAGTGACCCCTCATGTGATGCGGGTGAATGTCTACTTTCCAAAATGGTATACCTTTTATACCTTTCCTTCATGTCGCTAACAGTTATGAACATTTTAGTACAAGCAGCCATTTTCGAGGAAGCAAACAGGTAGGTGTATTTATGTGCTTCTGGCACCCCTAAGGTAGGTCGACTCATACAAATGAGGTGTCATTTTTCTCTTAAGAGCACTAGCTAATGAATACAGTTGGAAATGCCATGGTTTTCACAAATTTCAGTACATTTGAATGGGCAGAAATGTAAGAAAATGCCTTTTTTTCTCATTAGCGCCACCTTCTGGAGGCATTTGTGCACTCCAGGCTTGGGGTAACAAGGCAAGTCAACCATCATTAGATGCGGCAGGGTGTCTTCTTTTCAAAATGGTATGGTTTGTGTACCCTTTCTTCACTTCTGTAGTTGTTATAACCATTTGTGTGCAGACAAGTAATATTTGAGAAAATGTTAGAAAAATTTGAGGTTGTAGTAGGTGTCGTTTTGCACTTCTAGCGCCCCCTGAGGTAGGTGAACTCATACCAATGGGGTGTCATTTTTCTCCTAAGAGCACTAGCTAATGAATACAGTTGGAAATGCCATGGTTTTCACAAATTTCAGTACATTTGAATGGGCAGAAATGTAAGAAAATGCCTTTTTTTCTCATTAGCGCCACCTTCTGGAGGCATTTGTGCACTCCAGGCTTGGGGTAACAAGGCAAGTCAACCATCATTAGATGCGGCAGGGTGTCTTCTTTTCAAAATGGTATGGTTTGTGTACCCTTTCTTCACTTCTGTAGTTGTTATAACCATTTGTGTGCAGACAAGTAATATTTGAGAAAATGTTAGAAAAATTTGAGGTTGTAGTAGGTGTCGTTTTGCACTTCTAGTGCCCCCTGAGGTAGGTGAACTCATACCAATGGGGTGTCATTTTTCTCCTAAGAGCACTAGCTAATGAATACAGTTGGAAATGCCATGGTTTTCACAAATTTCAGTACATTTGAATGGGCAGAAATGTAAGAAAATGCCTTTTTTTCTCATTAGCGCCACCTTCTGGAGGCATTTGTGCACTCCAGGCTTGGGGTAACAAGGCAAGTCAACCATCATTAGATGCGGCAGGGTGTCTTCTTTTCAAAATGGTATGGTTTGTGTACCCTTTCTTCACTTCTGTAGTTGTTATAACCATTTGTGTGCAGACAAGTAATATTTGAGAAAATGTTAGAAAAATTTGAGGTTGTAGTAGGTGTCGTTTTGCACTTCTAGCTCCCCCTAAGGTAGGTGAATTCATACCAATGAGGTGTCATTTTTCTCCTAAGAGCACTAGCTAATGAATACAGTTGGAAATGCCATGGTTTTCACAAATTTCAGTACATTTGAATGGGCAGAAATGTAAGAAAATGCCTTTTTTTCTCATTAGCGCCACCTTCTGGAGGCATTTGTGCACTCCAGGCTTGGGGTAACAAGGCAAGTCACCCATCATTAGATGCGGCAGGGTGTCTTCTTTTCAAAATGGTATGGTTTGTGTACCCTTTCTTCACTTCTGTAGTTGTTATAACCATTTGTGTGCAGACAAGTAATATTTGAGAAAATGTTAGAAAAATTTGAGATTGTAGTAGGTGTCGTTTTGCACTTCTAGCGCCCCCTGAGATAGTTGAACTCATACCAATGGGGTGTCATTTTTCTCCTAAGAGCACTAGCTAATGAATACAGTTGGAAATGCCATGGTCTGCACAAATTTCAGTACATTTGAATGGGCAGAAATGTAAGAAAATGCCTTTTTTTTTCATTAGCGCCACCTTCTGGAGGCATTTGTGCACTCCAGGCTTGGGGTAACAAGGCAAGTCACCCCACATTAAATGCGGCAGGGTGTCTTCTTTTCAAAATGGTATGGTTTGTGTACCCTTTCTTCACTTCTGTAGTTGTTATAACCATTTGTGTACAGACAAGTAATGTTTGAGAAAATGTTAGAAAAATTTGAGGTTGTAGTAGGTGTCATTTTGCACTTCTAGCATCCCCTGAGGTAGTTAAACTCATACTAATGGGGTGTCATTTTTCTCCTAAGAGCACTAGCTAATGAATACAGTTGGAAATGCCATGGTTTTCAAGCATTTTAGTACATTTGAATGGGCAGAAATGTAAGAAAATGCCCTTTTTTTTCATTAGCGCCATCTTCTGGAGGCATTTGTGCACACCAGGCTTGGGTTAAGAAGGCAAGTTACCCCTCATTAGATGCGGCAGGTTGTCTACTTTTCAGAAATATATAGTTTTATATGGTTATTCCACTGTTTTAGGGTAGTTTTACCACAAAAACCCTAGAATGCGCATATTAGTTTATAAAGTTGAAAATGTCATTTTGCGCTGCTGGTGATAAGGGCTCTACGCTAGCCATGGACATAGGTAAAACTATACAAATTTGGTATTTTTTTATTCGGGGGACTCGGGGCTTTTTCAAATAATTGAAACTTTTACAATCAAGGTAAATGTTTTTGATACATAGTATGTGATTTTAGCAAAATGAGTAAATTTTCACTTTTTTTTGTCATTATGACATCATAGCTTTTAGCACGATGTAAAATTCTCTTCATGTAAGGTACCACGAGAAAGCTCAATTCGTTCTGAAAAAAACAATGTATAGTTTTCCATATGTAACTAAAAATCCCCAGAGGAAATCAAGCCTAAACGGAAGGATAGCAAAAATGCTGAAAAAGTGTCTGGCCTGCAGGGTACAGGAAATGGCCCGAGCCTCCGGCACTGAAAGGGTTAAAACAGTTGGAAAAGCAGTTTTTCACAAAAGGCTATTTCTCAGAGACATATAAACATATCAAATCTTTTAAAATGTAGAAACCTCTATAGTATGCTAGTCTGAGTGGAATTAGTCTAAATATTTTCATTAGACACTTTATGGTTTTTCAGGAAATCAAGACAAATGCTCCAGTACAGTTTTCATTAAAACAGCTGAATACTGTAATTTTTGCATGTCGCTGTTTCTCGGAGAGCCATAAACAAATGGATTGTTTTAAACTGCATAATCCTGTTTAGAACACAGCTCTGAGTATAATTAGTCAAAATATTTTCACCAGACACTACTTGGTTTTTCAGGAAATCAAGAGATATGATTCTATATATATCTCATTAAAACAGTTGGAAAATCAGTTTTTCACAAAACGCTGTTTCTCAGAGACATATAAACATATCAAATCTTTTAAACTGTAGAAACCTCTATAGTACGCTAGTCTGAGTGGAATTAATCTAAATATTTTCATCAGACACTTTATGGTTTTTCAGGAAATCAAGACATATGCTCCAGTACAGTTTTCATTAAAACAGATGAATACTGTAATTTTCTCATGTCGGTGTTTCTCGATGAGCTATAAACAAATGAAATGTTTTAAACTGCATAATCCTGTTTAGTACACAGCTCTGAGTATAATTAGTCAAAATATTTTTTTTATAATTAAATCTTTATTGAAATAAGAATGACAACCATCATCAAACAAAAACAAAGCCATGGTAAAGGTAAAAAAACAAACAAACAGCCATATAAAGGATATGAACATCACATATAAACACAATGAGTACATACAGCAGACAAAGAAGCAAACTTAAGTATGATGGCCTGACATTCCCATTCCATAATTTTTAATGAAAAATATAAAAAAAAAGAGAGAAAAGAAGAAAGAGATAGAGAAAGAAGAGGACAGGCAGAAGGGAAGATGAGGAAAGAAAAGGAAGAAGGACCCAAGAGGAAGAAAAGAATAGACCAGATAAAGAAGAGAAAGAAGAAGAATAAAGAGTCGAGCACCCCGGCGAGCAGGCAAGCAACCCCACAATCAAAAGCAGCCGAGCTATGGGTAATGCCACACAGCAAAGGCCTAGGAAGCCCGCACCAAGTCCCAGCCCTGAAGAGTAGCAGTCCACGCAATATAGTCCCCACCTCGCTTGATTAAGGACATCCTATGTAGTAGTAGAGAATCCCTAGCCCTAGAATGCCATTCAGTAGTCGTAGGTGGAACAGGATCCTTCCAATGGATTGGTGTCAGAGACTTCGCTACAGAGAGCAATAAAAGAATAAGTGATCTCTGTTGTTTGGGGAGCCGGGGGAGACCCTTGAAAAAAAGAAATGGAAGGGGGTCAAAATCCAATGAGACCCCAAGAAACCGATGAATAATATCTCTACATCCTTCCCAATAAGGGAGTACTAGAGGGCACGACCACCAAATATGTAGAAGAGTTCCCCGTTGGTTTAAACATCTCCAGCACATAGGGCTGGTCCCTGCAAAAATTTTACTCAATTTAACCGGAGTATAATACCAACGAAAAAGAAATTTGTAATTGAATTCTAATATACGAGAAGAAATAGATGCACTGGAATGTAAAGCCCAAATCTTGGTCCAATCATCTGGGCATAAATCAACACCTAGTTCAGAACTCCAGGCTGCTGTATATGAAGGATCCTTCACCGACAATACATCCAGAAGTATAGAGTATATTCTTCCAAGAAACCTTTTCTTCGGGCCCAGCGGGGTACACAGTAGTTCAAAGGGAGTGAGATTCCTAGAGGCTGCATCTCTAATGTTTGAAACTGAAAAGAAATGTTTGAGGCGGAGATAACGCCAAATCTCCGATGGGGAAAGGTCCCACTGGGTTTGAAAGAAGGAAAAAGCACGGATAGTGGAGCCATCAAAGAAATCTCGGAACCGAGGAACAGATCCGAAGGACCAGGCATGAAAATCTCTTGAGGAAAGCGAGAAAGGGGTATCTCTAGAATAAAATGCATTGGAAAGCGGAGAGGGCAGGGTCCCCAGTCTACAGGAACTCGTCCAGCCGGACCAAGTGTTGATAATATTAGATAGGAGAGGATGTGTTTTCAACAAAGGATGTCTGGAACTAGCAGGGAGGAAAACCTCTACAGCGACATCCCCTCCCAGTGGAAAGGAGCGCTCCAAAGAAACCCAGCTCTTAGAATCCGAGTTCATCAACCAATCGGGAATCGACGATAACAAAGCTGACATATAATAAAGACGAATATCTGGTACACCCAATCCCCCTCTGGATCTTGGGCGACGCAAAGTATCCAGTTTTACTCGCGGCTTATGATAGTGCCACATGAAAGAATTCAAACTGTTCATTAATTTAGTAAGGTACTTGGGGGGTAGGTAAATAGGGAGAGTCTGAAAATAGTACAAAATCCGAGGTAAAACCGACATTTTCAAAACCCCAACTCTGCCTAACCATGACAAAAATAGAGGATCCCACTTCTTGAGGTCCCTTTGAATCGAAACCAAAAGTTGAGGGTAATTAGCCGCAAATAGTCCATCGAAAGAGGAAGATAGGCGAATCCCCAAATAAGAAATTGAAGATCTAGACCATTTGAATGGAAAAGAAGATTGAAGATCCTTAAGCAACCTAGAAGAGATAGCTATGGGGAGAGCCTCTGATTTGTTAAAATTAATTTTAAAGTCCGATAGGGAGGAAAAAGTATCAAATTCCGACATTAAAGCCGGCATGGAAGACAAGGGTTCCGTCAAGGAGATCAGAACATCGTCAGCGAACATAGAAAGCTTATATTCTTTGTGAGCATGCAGAATTCCCCGAATGTTCGGGTTAGCACGTATGCGTTGTGCTAAGGGTTCCATAATCAAAATAAACAATAACGGTGAAAGGGGGCATCCCTGACGGGTGCCATTAGAAATACGGAAAGCATTGGATAAGTGACCATTAGTTTTAACTTTCGCCGAAGGGCAAGAATATAAAGCCATTACTCTCTGAATAAAGACCGAACCAAACCCAAAAGCACGGAGTGTGTGTTCTAAAAACTTCCAATTTACCCTGTCGAACGCCTTTTCGGCATCCGTGGAAAGAAAAACAGTAGGCGTCGATGAAGAAGAAGAGATATGAAGGAGCGACAAGAGTTTTCTAGTATTGTCTCTAGCTTCCCTCCTAGGAACAAAGCCAGATTGGTCAAGATGTATTAATTTATGGAGTCTAGTTTTCAACCTATCAGCCAAAATTTTTGCATAGATTTTAATGTCTAGATTAAGGAGAGAGATGGGTCTGTAGCTTGCACAAAACAACTTATCTTTCCCGGGTTTGGGTAAGACCGTAATGTGAGCGGATAGAGTATCTGGGTGTGAAGAAATTGAATCTGATAAGGAATTAAAAGAAGCAGCCAAGAGAGGAGCTATTAAGTGAGAAAATGATTTATAGTATCCCTGAGAGAAACCATCAGGACCCGGACTTTTACCTGGTGGAAGAGACCTAATGGCACTGGCTATCTCGGTCGCAGAAAACGGAGCATCCAAAGCGTCCCTATCAAGGTGTGGTAAAGAGGTCGATTTGAGATACGCATCAATACGGGTGGAGTGATCCATGGTCTCTTCAGACCCCTCTCGAAGATTATATAGGGAAGCATAAAAAGATCGAAAAGTGTCAGAGATTTCGGCATCTGAGTAACAGGTATGCCCCGAAGATGTACGGATAGCTGGAATATAGGTGGACGAAAATTGAGATTTGAGTTGTTTAGCGAGTAAACGACCTGGTTTATTGCCATGTTCAAACAGGGAAAGCCTCGATTTAAAAAACATTCGCTCCACTTGTTCATGAAGAATAGTAACCAATTGTTGCCGAAGTACCGTCAAAGTGGGAAGAACCGCAGATGCCCTGGAAAGCTTGTGTTGAGCCTCAAGTGTCCTGATCTTACTCAAAAGTTCCTCAACGCGCGCCGATCGTTCTTTCTTCTTGTGAGACGCGATTTTGATCAATTCACCGCGTATCACACTTTTATGAGCTTCCCAAAACATCAACGGCGAGACGTCTGCTGATTCATTATCCGCCACATAATTCCTAATAGTTTTCTCAATAGAAGATTTCACATCTTCCGAGGCAAGTAAATATTCATCCAGGCGCCAAAGCTTCGCAGTGGAAGTCTGAGTTCGACGTAACAAATCAACAGTGATCGGAGCATGGTCGGACCATGTAATCGAACCTATATCCGCAGAGTGAAGAAGATGCAAATGGGGATGGTCAACAAAGATATAATCAATCCTAGTATAGGAATCATGTGGATGTGAGTAAAAAGTGAAATCCTTAGAGTCTGGATGGAGCAGACGCCAGGTATCAACCAAGAATGAAGAATGGAGACGTGTAATGACTCGATTAATGGAGGAATACGGAAGATGAGAACGACCAGTAGAGCAATCTAAAGTAGGGTTCAAATGACAATTGAAGTCGCCGCCCACCAATACAATGCCCTCCTTGAAATCATCAACAATATCAAAGACCTTATGAAAAAAGGAAGATTGAGAATCCGACGGAGCATATATAGAAGCGAACGTGTACATTTGCCTGTCAATCAATCCCTTCACAAAGAGAAACCTGCCGTCTCTATCTCTGCGAACCTGAGTTGAAACAAAAGATAGGCGCTTGTGAAATAAGATACCGACTCCATTACGTTTCGACGATGAGGAGCTCAAAAATGCATGCTCATAAAATCTATTAGTAAGCTTCTGTTCTTTATGAGAAGCAAAATGAGTTTCTTGAAGTAAAATCACATCACCACGTGATTGATGAAAATCTTTCAGAGCCATAGATCGCTTCTGAGGAGTCCCTAGCCCTTTAACATTCATTGAGATCACACGCAAAGTAGAAGGGAGTACCTTGGTAGACATCAAATGAGAAAGGAAGAGATGCGGGCCACCCAAGCATCCCCAATGAGGCAAGGAAGGGATAGCATCCCATATAGAGTTAGGGTAGAAGACCCACTACACCGGAGCACTCGACAATAGAGGAAAGAAAAAGAGTAAGAGAAAAGAGAGAGGAATACAGAGTAGAGAAGATCTCTAAAAAAGCAATAAAGTAGAAAAGAAGAAAAGAAAATAAGAAATACAGTAGAATAGCACACTCTACCCGAGCAGGGGCAAGGAGGCGTATAGCCACCCACCCGGGGTAATATGTACATCAGAGAGAGTAGACTTAAACAGCAGAGCAGACGGAAAAGTAAGGAAGTCACCTGGGGGAGCAAACCCCCAGACTGTAAAAAGCAAGAAGGGTGAGGCATAGAACTGTAGGCTCCCGGACAGAGAAGAGGAAAACATACATTAAAAGAAATAACAAAACCTATATGGACTACAAAAGAGGACATAGGAAAAGACAATTTAGAAAGGAACATATAGGGGGGAAAAAAAAAGAAAAAAAAAAAAGAAAAAAGGGGTGGAGAAGAAAAGCAAGAGAAGGTAGACAGACACACAAGGGAAAAACACCATTAGGCAGCTATAAACAATAAAAAAGGCACAAAAGTATGGACAAAGGAAAGCCAGGCCAGCATTGGAGAGATAACACAAACCCCAGACAAACATTAATGCGAGACCAGTAAATGCTTCCCCTGCCCGACAGTGTGGGATAGTAAAAGGGTAGAGCATCTTAACCCAGAGTCTCTAAAGGCAGCAGTATAAATCCCCTATCCCATCGAAGGCATCCCAAATGGAGGTACCCCATGCTAGAACCGTCAGTTCTCCCAATACCTGCGAGAGAATCTCTCTCCCAATCTCGTCACCAAAGAGGAAAGGACTAAAAGAGAAAGAGGAGGGGGGATACTGTCGAACAGGGAGAAGCAAACCGTCTTGTCTCAGGCAAAATATTTAGTCACAAACAGCATAAACAATATGCATAGCATCAACATAAAAATGTCAATTAACTCCGGTATTACCGGTGATTGAGTATCCACAGTGTATTCAATACAAAATTGTTTAATCATAAAGGAGCACTAAACTCCCTCCCCCAAGATCCAAACCGCGACATCGCCGCAAAAAAACAAAGCTGCGGCGCTCTCGCGATCCAGACCTCTCACTCTACATGACTAACCATTCCCCACAAAACTCCCATCAAACATACCCATCCCACTAACCAAGCAAAAGCCGTCAGCCCACGGCCGGTCCCACAAAGGCCCATAGGACCGGCCATGAGCCGAAGACAAACGCTGCCAACATATCAACTCCATAACTCCCATCTCCCCCCCTCCAAAAATTCGCTATCGACATGCGGTCCTGAGCCAGAGGGCAGGCAAGAGTCGGCTAAAACTCTCCATCCAAATAAGGCCCAGGAATAAAGCCAAGGGAGTAAGGTCCATAACGAGATCTTATAAGGTCAATATCAATATGCCCGTGTTTGGGCCACAAGTAGCTGCCCGCTATGACCCACTGACCAGACCGCACGCCGAGGGCCAAATAAAAGGAAACAAAATCCCCATGTAGACCATAAACGGAGCAGGATACGTCCCACTGAAAATCACAAAAACTACCACCTCATAACCGGGCGGCCAATCAGCCCGCGACAGGGCCCCACTCCTCCCCAGGAGCCCTACCGCGGGCCGAGGGCCCCCGCCAGCAAACCCCGAAACCACCCCAACAGTAGTGTCCAGCCGAAACAGGAACATAACAGTACAAAATCATATGCCCCAGAGACCGGAAGGCCCACCGACCCACAACAGGGCCCACTCAACCTCCAAAGCCCCGCCATGAGTCGGCGGCCCCCCGCCCTACCAGGGCATCCCCCAACTACGAATCTCTAGGATCCCCAGCCAGAGATAAGCAATCAGGATCACAAGCATCCATGGTAAAAAGTCTCAAAAAGAGCCCAATAACACTGTCAGGCTACAGTTTCTGAAGAGTTCCATACAAGTGGAGCTACCTCCGGTATAAATATAGAGCATCTGACCGGAGTCAGGGAAATCAGGTACCAGTCTGAAGGTAATACCGTATAAAAAGTTTCATCCCCGTTCCTGCCGTGTGGGAGATGAGGAGTCCTCCTCAGTGGTGGGTGAAGCTCTGTTCCTCCTTTTTCGTGGAACTGGGTGCCATTGGGATCGCGGAGATGCTGTAGAGGACCACTGCATTTCCCCAAGTTGTGGAGCTAGCACAGGAGTCGCCTCAGGAAGCGGGATCTGTAAAGCTTCAGCAAACATTTTAGTATTGCCCTTATACCGCAACACATGATGAATCCCATCTCTGAAAACCATCAGACGCATAGGAAAGCCCCACTTATACTGGATGCCGTGTTGTCGCAGTGAAGTAGTAAGAGGACGAAGTTCCCTTCTCCATGATGAGGTAAGTGGCGATAGATCTCCAAAAACAGTAATCGATGCACCCCGAAAAGAAAAAGCAGTGTTGCCTCGAGCAGCTTGGAAAATCGCCTAAGTGGAATTAGTCTAAATATTTTCATCAGACACTTTACGGTTTTTCAGGAAATCAAGATATATTCTCCAGTATAGTTTACATTAAAACAGCTGAATATTTAATTTTCTCATTTCGCTGTTTGTCGGTGAGATATAAACAAAAGGAATGTTTTAAACTGCATAATCCTGTTTAGTACACAGCTCTGAGTATAATTAGTCAAAATATTTTCAGCAGACACTATTTGGTTTTTCAGGAAATCAAGAGATATGATTCTATATATATCTCATTAAAACAGTTGGAAACGCAGTTTTTCACAAAACGCTGTTTCTCAGAGACATATAAACAAATCAGTAGCTTTAACCTGCATAAACCTGTATAGAACACTTGTCTGAGTATAACTAGTCTTAATATTTTATCAGACACATTATGGGTTTTTAGGAAATCAAGACATAACATCCATTATAATTTTCATTAAAACAGCTGAGTACTGGGATTTTCACATCTCCCTTTTTCTCAGAGAGGTATAAAGACATGGAATGTTTAAAACTGTTTAATCCTATATAGTACTGTACTCTGAGTCTAAATATTCAAAATATTTTTAACAGAAATATTTTTGTTTTTCAGGAAATCAAGTTATATGCTCCTGTATAGTTTTCATTGAAATAGCTTCAAAGTGAGTTTTTCACAAAATGCAGTTTCTCAGAGGCGCATAAACAAATCAAATCTTTTAAACTGTAGAAACCTCTATAGTACGGAAGTCTGAGTAGAATTTTTCTAAATATTTTCATCAGACACTTTATGGTTTTTCAGGAAATCAAGATATATGCTCCTGTACAGTTTTCATTAAAACAGCTGAATACTGTAATTTTCGCATTTCGCTGTTTCTCGGAGAGGTATAAACAAATGAAATGTTTTAAACTGCATAATCCTGTTTAGTACACAGCTCTGAGTATAATTAGTCAAAATATTTTCACCAGACACTACTCGGTTTTTCAAGAAATCAAGAGATATGATTCTATAAATATCTCATTAAAACAGTTGGAGAAGCAGTTTTTCACAAAACGCTATTTCTCAGAGACATATAAACATATAAAATCTTTTAAAATCTAGAAACCTCTATAGTATGCTAGTCTGAGTGGAATTAGTCTAAATATTTTCATCAGACACTTTATGGTTTTTCAGGAAATCAAGCCATATGCTCCAGTATAGTTTTCATTAAAACAGATGAATACTGTAATTTTCGCATGTCGCTGTTTCTCGATGAGCTATAAACAAATGGAATGTTTTAAACTGCATAATCCTGTTTAGTACACAGCTCTTAGTATAATTAGTGAAAATATTTTGACCAGACACTACTTGGTTTTTCAGGAAATCAAGAGACATGATTCTGTATATGTTTCATTAAAACAGTTGGAAACGCAGTTTTTCATAAAACGCTGATTCTCAGAGACATATAAACAAATCAATAGCTTTAACCTACATAAACCTGTATAGAACACTTGTCTGAATATAACTAGTCTTAATATTTTGATCAGACACATTATGGGTTTTCAGGAAATCAAGACATATCCTTCATTATAATTTTCATTAAACCAGCTGAATACTGGGATTTTCACATCTCTCTGTTTCTCAGAGATGTATAAAGACATGGAATGTTTAAAACTGTTTAATCCTATATTGTACTCTACTCTGAGTCTAAATATTCAAAATATTTTAAACAGAAATGTTTTGGTTTTTCAGGAAATCAAGTTATATGCTTCAGCATAGTTTTCATTGAAATAGCTTTAAAGTGAGTTTTTCACAAAACGCAGTTTCTCAGAGGCGTAACAACAAATCAAATCTTTTAAACTGTAGAAACCTCTATAGTACGCTAGTGTGAGTGGAATTAGTCTAAATATTTTCATCAGACACTTTATGGTTTTTCAGGAAATCAAGCCATATGCTCCAGTATAGTTTTCATTAAAACAGATGAATACTGTAATTTTCGCATGTCGCTGTTTCTCGATGAGCTATAAACAAATGGAATGTTTTAAACTGCATAATCCTGTTTAGTACACAGCTCTGAGTATAATTAGTGAAAATATTTTGACCTGACACTACTTGGTTTTTCAGGAAATCAAGAGACATGATTTTGTATATGTTTCATTAAAACAGTTTGAAACGCAGTATTTCACAAAAGGCTGTTTCTCAGAGACATATAAACAAATCAATAGCTTTAACCTGCAGAAACCTGTATAGAACACTAGTCTGAGTATAACTAGTCTAAATATTTTCATCAGACACTTTATGGGTTTTTACGAAATCAAGACATATCCTACATTATAATTTTCATTAAAACAGCTGAATTCTGGGATTTTCACATCTCTCTGTTTCTCAGAGAGGTATAAAGACATGGAATGTTTAAAACTGTTTAATCCTATATAGTTCTCTGCTCTGAGTCTAAATATTCAAAATATTTTTAACAGAAATGTTTTGGGTTTTCAGAAAATCAAGTTATATGCTCCAGTATAGTTTTCATTGAAATAGCTTCAAAGTGAGTTTTTCACAAAACGCACTTTCTCAGAGGCTCATAAACAAATCAAATCTTTTAAACTGTAGAAACCTCTATAGTACGCTAGTCTGAGTGGAATTAGTCTAAATATTTTCATCAGACCCCTTATGGTTTTTCAGGAAATCAAGACATATGCTCCAGTACAGTTTTCATTAAAACAGCTGAATACTGTAATTTTCGCATGTCGCTGTTTCTCGGTTAGCTATAAACAAATGGAATGTTTTAAACTGCATAATCCTGTTTAGTACACAGCTCTGAGTATAATTCGTCAAAATATTTTCACCAGACACTACTCGGTTTTTCAAGAAATCAAGAGATATGATTCTATAAATATCTCATTAAAACAGTTGGAGAAGCAGTTTTTCACAAAACGCTATTTCTCAGAGACATATAAACATATAAAATCTTTTAAAATCTAGAAACCTCTATAGTATGCTAGTCTGAGTGGAATTAGTCTAAATATTTTCATCAGACACTTTATGGTTTTTCAGGAAATCAAGCCATATGCTCCAGTATAGTTTTCATTAAAACAGATGAATACTGTAATTTTCGCATGTCGCTGTTTCTCGATGAGCTATAAACAAATGGAATGTTTTAAACTGCATAATCCTGTTTAGTACACAGCTCTTAGTATAATTAGTGAAAATATTTTGACCAGACACTACTTGGTTTTTCAGGAAATCAAGAGACATGATTCTGTATATGTTTCATTAAAACAGTTGGAAACGCAGTTTTTCATAAAACGCTGATTCTCAGAGACATATAAACAAATCAATAGCTTTAACCTACATAAACCTGTATAGAACACTTGTCTGAATATAACTAGTCTTAATATTTTGATCAGACACATTATGGGTTTTCAGGAAATCAAGACATATCCTTCATTATAATTTTCATTAAACCAGCTGAATACTGGGATTTTCACATCTCTCTGTTTCTCAGAGATGTATAAAGACATGGAATGTTTAAAACTGTTTAATCCTATATTGTACTCTACTCTGAGTCTAAATATTCAAAATATTTTAAACAGAAATGTTTTGGTTTTTCAGGAAATCAAGTTATATGCTTCAGCATAGTTTTCATTGAAATAGCTTTAAAGTGAGTTTTTCACAAAACGCAGTTTCTCAGAGGCGTAACAACAAATCAAATCTTTTAAACTGTAGAAACCTCTATAGTACGCTAGTGTGAGTGGAATTAGTCTAAATATTTTCATCAGACACTTTATGGTTTTTCAGGAAATCAAGCCATATGCTCCAGTATAGTTTTCATTAAAACAGATGAATACTGTAATTTTCGCATGTCGCTGTTTCTCGATGAGCTATAAACAAATGGAATGTTTTAAACTGCATAATCCTGTTTAGTACACAGCTCTGAGTATAATTAGTGAAAATATTTTGACCTGACACTACTTGGTTTTTCAGGAAATCAAGAGACATGATTTTGTATATGTTTCATTAAAACAGTTTGAAACGCAGTATTTCACAAAAGGCTGTTTCTCAGAGACATATAAACAAATCAATAGCTTTAACCTGCAGAAACCTGTATAGAACACTAGTCTGAGTATAACTAGTCTAAATATTTTCATCAGACACTTTATGGGTTTTTACGAAATCAAGACATATCCTACATTATAATTTTCATTAAAACAGCTGAATTCTGGGATTTTCACATCTCTCTGTTTCTCAGAGAGGTATAAAGACATGGAATGTTTAAAACTGTTTAATCCTATATAGTTCTCTGCTCTGAGTCTAAATATTCAAAATATTTTTAACAGAAATGTTTTGGGTTTTCAGAAAATCAAGTTATATGCTCCAGTATAGTTTTCATTGAAATAGCTTCAAAGTGAGTTTTTCACAAAACGCACTTTCTCAGAGGCTCATAAACAAATCAAATCTTTTAAACTGTAGAAACCTCTATAGTACGCTAGTCTGAGTGGAATTAGTCTAAATATTTTCATCAGACCCCTTATGGTTTTTCAGGAAATCAAGACATATGCTCCAGTACAGTTTTCATTAAAACAGCTGAATACTGTAATTTTCGCATGTCGCTGTTTCTCGGTTAGCTATAAACAAATGGAATGTTTTAAACTGCATAATCCTGTTTAGTACACAGCTCTGAGTATAATTCGTCAAAATATTTTCACCAGACACTACTTGGTTTTTCAGGAAATCAAGAGATATGATTCTGTATATGTTTCATTAAAACAGTTGGAAACGCAGTTTTTCACAAAACGCTGATTCTCAGAGACATATAAACAAATCAATAGCTCTATAGTACGTCAGTCTGTGTCGGAGAACTGTTGTAGGTACAAAGAGGAAAAAGGGTTTGGTATGTATGCTTGCTGAACCGTACTCTATGGGTAACAATTACCCCACAAAGAACTAGCAGAAAACCAGATAGTCAGAGAGTTGACAGATGAGGGAAAGAACTCAGGCAGAGTAGGAACCCAATAGCAGGAGGAGCCCATACTAAGAACCCAGACAGAGGGAGAGCCCCAGACAGGAAACTGAGGACCCCCCTGAGTCACAGGCTCAAAAAGGAACAGGAAGGAGAAGGTGGACGGTGAGCCAGAAGACTAGTCAGGAGGGAAGCCAAAGGTCAGAGCTGATAGCTTCCGAATGGATGGTCAGGAAGATAGCCAAAGGGTCAAATGCAGGCGGAGTACTTGGTATTGTCAGGTGGATAGCCAGAGGGTCAGATATAGGCAGGAAACAAATTTGTAGAGACAGCTTGCAATGATAACAGCAAGGTGCTGTGAATAACCAAGCGTCGACTGGACTGAGACACTTGGTTATATAGAGGAGTTCCCCCTCCGCGTCATGGATGACGCGGCAACGTCTGACGTCACGACGGCCCGCTCCGATGCTTCCGCATTCCCGGCGGGTGCCGATGGAGACCTACGTCGCGGCGGCCCGCACTTTAGCGCCGCAACCCCGCCGAACGCCGACATAGCCCACCCCCAAGGGGGACGAGGCCGAGACGGATGAGTCCGATGAAAGGAACGCAACAGAGCAGGAGCGTGTACATTCTCCAATGGTTCCCAGGATCTATTCTCCGGGCCATAACCAGACCAATGTATCAGGTACTCGAGTTTACCTCTTCGGAAGCGGGAGTCCAGGATTTTCTGTACTTCATATTCGTCCTGCCCTCGAACAGACACAGGCGGGGACCGGACTGGGCAACGTCCCGGAAATGGGCTGGTCCTCCATGGTTTTAGTTGAGACACATGAAAGGTAGGGTGTACCCTTACCGAGGCGGGTAAAGCGAGCCGGACAGCCACAGGATTGATGATCCGGGTAACAACAAATGGACCAAGAAACCGGGGACCCAGTTTCCGAGTTGGGCAAGACAGCCGTAGATGGGAAGAGGATAACCAGACCTTGACACCCACTGAGTAGATAGGGCTCGGCACTTGATGAGCATCAGCCTGCCGTTTGTTGGAAGCTTGTGCCACCGTTAGTATGTTGGACAGTAAGGTTTGACAGACTTGCAATCGTTGCACAGGGAGAGTTGAATCGGGGACAGCGGGGTCCGGGGGCAACCCGGGGATAGCCCTTGGTTGGAAGCCATAGAGGGCATGAAACGGTGAGGAACGGATGGAACGGTGTCTTTGATGGTTATATGCAAACTCTGCCAAGGGAAGGAAACTACACCAATCATCCTGGAGGTGTGTAGTGTAACAGCGGAGATATTGCTCCAAAGTTTGATTGGTACGTTCCGTTTGTCCGTTAGTCTCTGGGTGGTATCCGGAAGACAAATTACAGGAGATGGACAAGTTGGAGCAGAAGGAACGCCAGAACTTTGAGACAAACTGGGGTCCTCGATCTGAGGTGACCGACAAAGTTACTCCGTGGAGACGGAACACCTCTTTCAAGAATAAAGTGGCGGTATGAGCAGCAGTAGTTAGTCCTTTGGTAGGTAGAAAATGAGCCATTTTCGTGAAACTGTCCACCACAACCAGTATGGTGTTCTGTTGGTTGGACGGGGGTAGATCTGAAATAAAGTCCAGTGTGACATCCTGCTATGGGCCTGCTGGGACCGGTAAGGGATGTAGTAGTCCTGATGGTTTGCTGTGACTGTCCTTCATCCTAGCGCAAGTATCACAGGTGGATACATAGTTAAGGACGTCTCCCCCCAGACTGGGCCACCAGAAATAACGGCGTATGTTGTCCATGGTCTTGGCATACCATCCGTGTCCTGCTGTAGGGTGATCGTGAAAAAGCTGTAGGACCTCCTGGCGAAAGGGTCTGAAGACTTGTTGGTGCCGGAAAAGCAGGCCCCCAGATAGGGTCAGATCTTCAGATCCCTCCGGGTTCGGACTATCAACAATGTTTTGGCGAATGCGGTCCAGAAGGCTGTCTGTAAGTAGCAGAAAATGACTGGGGTGTAGCACGGTGTCAGGCGATGATTGATGCTGTGAAGGGACCTCTGGGTAGATTCGTGATAAGGCATCAGCCTTACCATTCTTTGAGCCTGCCCGGTAGGTGATATGCAAGGAAAACCGGGAAAAGAACAAGGCCCACCTAGCCTGTCGAGGACAAAGCCGTCTGGCAGATCTCAGATACTCGAGGTTCCGGTGGTCGGTGAACACTGTTATGGGATGTAAGGCCCCTTCTAAGAGATGTCGCCATTCCTCTAATGCACACTTAATAGCCAACAGTTCCTTGTTGCTGACGTCATAGTTATGCTCGGCTGGGGTAAGCTTCCGAGAATAGAAGGCTACAGGGTGTAAAAGGTCTTTGGGACCAGAACGTTGGGACAAAATAGCCCCCACAGCAGTGTCAGACGCATCCACCTCAACTATAAATGGTCTCTGCACATCGGGCTGACGGAGAATGGGAGCCTTTGTGAACATGTGTTTCATTCAGTCGAAAGCCTTCTGTGCGGCCTCGGTCCACTGGAAACGTATATTAAGCTTAGTAAGGGCCGTGATGGCTGCTATAATTCGTGAAAACCCTATGATAAATCTTCTGTAGAAGTTGGAAAACCCCACGAACCTCTGCACTGCCTTCTTTGAGTCGGGAATTGGCCACTGTACAATGGCTGCCACTTTTTTAGGGTCCATGGTGACACGACCTGGAGACACAATGAAACCAAGAAAAGACACCTCCGGGACCTCGAAGAGGCATTTTTCTAGCTTAGCAAAAAGCCGATGCTCCCGCAGGCGTGTCAATACGGTCTTGACATGTTCCCTGTGTTCTGTAAGGGTTGAAGAGTAAATCAGGATATCATCCAGATAGATAATAACAAAAACATCCAACAGGTCCTTAAAAACATCGTTAATGAAGTGTTGGAAGGTAGCCGGGGCGTTGCAGAGGCCAAATGGCATGACCAGGTATTCGAAATGGCTATACCGGGTACGGAATGCCGTCTTCTTTCTTCTATCTTCTGCCTTCTCTTCTATCTTCGGTCTTCTCTTCTTTCTTCTATCTTCTGCCTTCTCTTCTGTCTTCAGCCTTCTCTTCTTTCTTCTATCTTCTCTTCTTTCTTCTATCTTTTGCATTCTCTTCTTTCTTCTATCTTCTGTCTTCTCTTCTATCTACTGTCTTCTCTTCTTTCTTATATCTTCTGCCTTCTCTTCTATCTTCTGCCTTCTCTTCTTTCTTCTATCCTCTCTTCTTTCTTCTATCTTCTGCCCTCCCCGATCTTCTTTCTACTCTCTTCTGGCTTGTCTTCTATCCTCTATCTTCTCTTCTATATTCTGTCTTCTCTTCTTTCTTCTATCTTCTGCTTTCTCTTCTATCTTCTGTCTTCTCTTCTTTCTCTTCTGCCTTCTCTTCTATCTTCTGCCCTCCCCGATCTTCTTTCTTCTCTCTTCTGGCTTGTCTTCTATCTTCTGTCTTCTCTTCTATCTTCTGCCTTCTCTTCAATCTTCTGTCCTTCTCTTCTTTCTTCTATCTTCTCTTCTGCATGCTGGCTTCTCTTCTTTCTTCTATCTTATGCCTTCTCTTCTATCTTCTGTCTTCTCTTCTATCTTCTGTCTTCTCTTCTTTCTTCTATCTTCTGCCTTCTCTTCTATCTTCTGCCTTCTCTTCTATCTTCTGCCTTCTCTTCTTTCTTCTATCATCTCTTCTATCTTCTGTCTTCTCTTCTTTCTTCTATCTTCTGCCTTCTCTTCTATCTTCTCTTCTATCTTCTGCCTTCTCTTCTTTCTTCTATCTTCTCTTCTTTCTTCTATCTTCTGCCTTTTATTCTATCTTCTGTCTTCTCTACTTTCTTCTATCTTATGCCGTCTCTTCTATCTTATGTCTTCTCTTCTTTCTTCTGTCTTCTCTTCTTTCTTCTATCTTCTGTCTTTTCTATTATCTTCTGTCTTCTCATCTTTCTTCTACCTTATCTTCTTTCTTCTATCTTCTGCCTTTTCTTCTATCTTCTGTCTTCTCTTCTTTCTTCTATCTTCTGCAATCTCGTCTATCTTCTGCCTTCTCTTCTTTCTTCTATCTTATCTTCTTTCTTCTATCTTCTGCCTTCTCTTCTACCTTCTGTCTTCTCTTCTTTCTTCTGTCTTCTCTTCTTTCTTCTATCTTCTGTCTTTTCTATTATCTTCTGTCTTCTCATCTTTCTTCTACCTTATCTTCTTTCTTCTATCTTCTGCCTTTTCTTCTATCTTCTGTCTTCTCTTCTTTCTTCTATCTTCTGCAATCTCGTCTATCTTCTGCCTTCTCTTCTTTCTTCTATCTTATCTTCTTTCTTCTATCTTCTGCCTTCTCTTCTATCTTCTGTCTTCTCTTCTTTCTTCTATCTTCTGCCTTCTCTTCTATCTTCTGCCTTCTCTTCTTTCTTCTATCATCTCTTCTATCTTCTGTCTTCTCTTCTTTCTTCTATCTTCCGCCTTCTCTTCTGTCTTCTCTTCTATCTTCTGCCTTCTCTTCTTTCTTCTATCTTCTGTCTTTTCTTCTATCTTCTGCCTTCTCTTCTATCTACTGTCTTCTCTTCATTCTTCTATCTTCTGCTGTCTCTTCTATCTTCTGCCTTCTCTTCTTCTTCTATCTTCTTTTCTTTCTTCTATCTTCTGTCTTCTCTTCTATCTTCTGCCTTCTCTTCTTTCTTCTCTGCTTTCTTCTATCTACTGCTCTCCCCGATCTTCTTTCTTCTCTCTTCTGTCTTGTGTTCTATCCTCCATCTTCTCTTCTATATTCTATCTTCTCTTCTTTCCTCTATCTTCTGCTTTCTCTTCTATCTTCTGTCTTCTCTTCTTTCTTCTATGTTCTGCCTTCTCTTCTATCTTCGCTTCTTTCTTCTATCTTCTGTCTTTCTCTTCTATCTTCTGTCTTTATTTATTTATTCTATCTTCTGTCCTTCTCTTCTATCTTCTGCCTTCTCTTCAATCTTCTGTCCTTCTCTTCTTTCTTCTATCTTCTCTTCTGTATGCTGTCTTCTCTTCTTTCTTCTATCTTCTGCCTTCTCTTCTATCTTCTGTCATCTCTTCTTTCTTCTGTCTTCTCTTCTTTCTTCTATCTTCTGCCTTCTCTTCTATCTTCTGCCTTCTCTTCTATCTTCTGTCTTCTCTTCTTTCTTCTGTCTTCTCTTCTTTCTTCTATCTTCTCTTCTATCTTCTGCCTTCTCTTCTTTCTTCTATCATCTCTTCTATCTTCTGTCTTCTCTTCTTTCTTCTATCTTCTGCCTTCTCTTCTATCTTCTCTTCTATCTTCTGTCTTCTCTTCTATCTTCTGCCTTCTCTTCTTTCTTCTATCTTCTGCCTTTTATTCTATCTTCTGTCTTCTCTACTTTCTTCTATCTTATGCCTTCTCTTCTACCTTCTGTCTTCTCTTCTTTGTTTTGTCTTCTCTTCTTTCTTCTATCTTCTCTTCTTTCTTCTATCTTCTGTCTTTTCTAATATCTTCTGTCTTCTCTTCTTTCTTCTGCCTTCTCTTCTTTCTTCTGTCTTCTGCCTTCTCTTCTACCTTCTGTCTTCTCTTCTTTCTTCTGTCTTCTCTTCTTTCTTCTATCTTCTGTCTTTTCTATTATCTTCTGTCTTCTCATATTTCTTCTATCTTATCTTCTTTCTTCTATCTTCTGCCTTCTCTTCTATCTTCTGTCTTCTCTTCTTTCTTCTATCTTCTGCAATCTCGTCTATCTTCTGCCTTCTCTTCTTTCTTCTATCTTATCTTCTTTCTTCTATCTTCTGCCTTCTCTTCTATCTTCGGTCTTCTCTTCTTTCTTCTATCTTCTGCCTTCTCTTCTATCTTCAGCCTTCTCTTCTTTCTTCTATCTTCTCTTCTATCTTCTATCTTTTGCATTCTCTTCTTTCTTCTATCTTCTGTCTTCTCTTCTATCTACTGTCTTCTCTTCTTTCTTATATCTTCTGCCTTCTCTTCTTTCTTCTATCTTCTCTTCTTTCTTCTATCTTCTGCCTTCTCTTCTATCTTCTGCCTTCTCTTCTTTCTTCTATCCTCTCTTCTTTCTTCTATCTTCTGCCCTCCTCGATCTTCTTTCTTCTCTCTTCTGGCTTGTCTTCTATCCTCTATCTTCTCTTCTATATTCTGTCTTCTCTTCTTTCTTCTATCTTCTGCTTTCTCTTCTATCTTCTGTCTTCTCTTCTTTCTCTTCTGCCTTCTCTTCTATCTTCTGCCCTCCCCGATCTTCTTTCTTCTCTCTTCTGGCTTGTCTTCTATCTTCTGTCTTCTCTTCTATCTTCTGTCTTCATTTCTTTATTCTATCTTCTGTCCTTCTCTTCTGTCTTCTGCCTTCTCTTCAATCTTCTGTCCTTCTCTTCTTTCTTCTATCTTCTCTTCTGTATGCTGGCTTCTCTTCTTTCTTCTATCTTATGCCTTCTCTTCTATCTTCTGTCTTCTCTTCTTTCTTCTGTCTTGTCTTCTTTCTTCTATCTTCTGCCTTCTCTTCTATCTTCTGTCTTCTCTTCTTTCTTCTGTCTTCTCTTCTTTCTTCTATCTTCTACCTTCTCTTCTATCTTCTGCCTTCTCTTCTTTCTTCTATCATCTCTTCTATCTTCTGTCTTCTCTTCTTACTTCTATCTTCTGCCTTCTCTTCTATCTTCTCTTCTATCTTCTGCCTTCTCTTCTTTCTTCTATCTTCTCTTCTTTCTTCTATCTTCTGCCTTTTATTCTATCTTCTGTCTTCTCTACTTTCTTCTATCTTATGCCTTCTCTTCTATCTTATGTCTTCTCTTCTTTCTTCTGTCTTCTGTCTTCTCTTCTATCTTCTGTCTTCATTTCTTTCTTCTATCGTCTCTTCTTTCTTCTATCTTCTGCCTTCTCTTCTACCTTCTGTCTTCTCTTCTTTCTTCTGTCTTCTGTCTTTTCTATTATCTTCTGTCTTCTCATCTTTCTTCTACCTTATCTTCTTTCTTCTATCTTCTGCCTTCTCTTCTATCTTCTGTCTTCTCTTCTTTCTTCTATCTTCTGCAATTTCGTCTATCTTCTGCCTTCTCTTCTTTTTTCTTTCTTATCTTCTTTCTTCTATCTTCTGCCTTCTCTTCTATCTTCTGTCTTCTCTTCTTTCTTCTATCTTCTGCCTTCTCTTCTATCTTCTGCCTTCTCTTCTTTCTTCTATCTTCTCTTCTTTCTTCTATCCTTTGTATTCTCTTCTTTCTTCTATCTTCTGTCTTCTCTTCTATCTTCTGCCTTCTCTTCTTTCTTATATCTTCTGCCTTCTCTTCTTTCTTCTATCCTCTCTTCTTTCTTCTATCTTCTGCCTTCTCTTCTTTCTTCTATCCTCTCTTCTTTCTTCTATCTTCTGCCCTCCCCGATCTTCTTTCTTCTCTCTTCTGGCTTGTCTTCTATCCTCTATCTTCTCTTCTATATTCTGTCTTCTGCTTTCTATTCTATCTTCTGTCTTCTCTTCTTTCTCTTCTGCCTTCTCTTCTATCTTCTCTTCTTTCTTCTATCTTCTGTCCTTCTCTTCTATCTTCTGCCTTCTCTTCAATCTTCTGTCCTTCTCTTCTTTCTTCTAACGTCTGCCTTCTCTTCTGTCTTCTGTTCTGTATGCTGTCTTCTCTTCTTTCTTCTATCTTCTGCCTTCTCTTCTATCTTATGTCTTCTTTTCTTTCTTCTATCTTCTGTCTTCTCTTCTATCTTCTGTCTTCTCTTCTTTCTTCTATCTTCTGCCTTCTCTTCTATCTTATGTCTTCTTTTCTTTCTTCTATCTTCTGTCTTCTCTTCTATCTTCTGTCTTCTCTTCTTTCTTCTATCTTCTGCCTTCTCTTCTATCTTATGTCTTCTTTTCTTTCTTCTATCTTCTGCCTTCTCTTCTATATTCTGCTTTCTCTTCTTTCTTCTATCTTCTGCCTTCTCTTTTATCTCCTCTTCTTTCTTCTATCTTCTGCCTTCTCCTCTTTCTTCTATCTTCTCTTCTTTCTTCTATCTTCTGCCTTCTCTTCTATCTTCTGTCTTCTCTTCTTTCTTCTATCTTCTGCCTTCTCTTCTATCTTCTGCCTTCTCTTCTTTCTTCTATCTTCTCTTCTTTGTTTTATCTTCTGCCCTCCCCGATTTTCTTTCTTCTCTCTTCTGTCTTGTCTTCTATCCTCTATCTTCTCTTCTATATTCTGTCTTCTGTTCTTTCTTCTATCTTCTGCTTTCTCTTCTATCTTCTGTCTTCTCTTCTTTCTTCTATCTTCTGCCTTCTCTTCTATCTTCTCTTCTGATATGAATATGGAAATGTCTTCTTTGCAATGGCACATAGGAGTTAAAAACGTGAGTTGTAGCACCATTGAGAGGCTACAATGCCTAGAACCAAACACTTTCTTTTGTCTTCTGTCCTTCTCTTCTATCTCCTGTCCTTCCCTTCTATCTTCTGCCTTCTCTTCAATCTTCTGTCTTCTGCTGGCTATATCTCCGGCGTTCTGCAGTCTTCTGCTGGCTATATCTCCAGTTTTCTGCAGTCTTCTGCTGGCTATATCTCCGGTGTTCTGCAGTCTTCTCCTGACTATATCTCCAGTGTTCTGCAGTCTTCTGCTGGCTATATCTCCGGTGTTCTGCAGTCTTCTGCTGGCTATATCTCCGGTGTTCTGCAGTCTTCTGCTGGCTATATCTCCGGTGTTCTGCAGTCTTCTGCTGGCTATATCTCCAGTGTTCTGCAGTCTTCTGCTGGCTATATCTCCGGTGTTCTGTAGTTTTCTGCTGGCTATATCTCCGGTGTTCTGCAGTCTTCTGCTGGCTATATCTCCAGTGTTCTGCGGTCTTCTGCTGGCTATATCTCTGGTGTTCTGCAGTCTTCTGCTGGCTATATCTCCAGTGTTCTGCAATCTTCTGCTGGCTATATCTCCAGTGTTCTGTAGTTTTCTGCTGGCTATATCTCCGGTGTTCTGCAGTCTTCTGCTGGCTATATCTCCGGTGTTCTGCAGTCTTCTGCTGGCTATATCTCCAGTGTTCTGCAGTCTTCTGCTGGCTATATCTCCGGTGTTCTGCAGTCTTCTGCTGGCTATATCTCCGGTGTTCTGCAGTCTTCTGCTGGCTATATCTCCGGTGTTCTGTAGTTTTCTGCTGGCTATATCTCCAGTGTTCTGCAGTCTTCTGCTGGCTATATCTCCAGTGTTCTGCAGTCTTCTGCTGGCTATATCTCCAGTGTTCTGCAGTCTTCTGCTGGCTATATCTCCGGTGTTCTTCAGTCTTCTGCTGGCTATATCTCCAGTGTTCTGCAGTCTTCTGCTGGCTATATCTCCAGTGTTCTGCGGTCTTCTGCTGGCTATATCTCCAGTGTTCTGCAGTCTTCTGCTGGCTATATCTCCGGTGTTCTGCAGTCTTCTGCTGGCTATATCTCCAGTGTTCTGCAGTCTTCTGCTGGCTATATCTCCAGTGTTCTGCGGTCTTCTGCTGGCTAGATCTCCAGTGTTCTGCAGTCTTCTGCTGGCTATATCTCTGGTGTTCTGCAGTCTTCTGCTGGCTATATCTCCGTGTTCTGCGGTCTTCTGCTGGCTAGATCTCCGGTGTTCTGTATTTTTCTGCTGGCTACATCTCCAGTGTTACTGTCATCCTGAGTCTGCCCTGCACCAGTCATCCCCAGTCGCTGTATCCATATAATGACTGAGTCCTGCCTGCTCCAGTGTTCTGGCTACATCTCCAGTGCTGCTGTCATTCTGAGTCCGCCGTGCACCAGTCATCCTCAGTCTTCCTTCTTCCTTCAGATAGCTACATCCATGCTTCATGTACAGAACCATAAGTCTAAAGCTCCACGTTACCCTGTTCCACCATCTTCATTTAGATCCAGGAAATGGTTCCGTTTATTTTTATTTATCTAATTTTGGTTTTATTGTATTTTTAAAAGTATGGTGAATTTGGCCGAATAATTCGGATTCTTTCCAAATTTCGTCCTAGACGAACAGGTCCGGTCCAATTTTCGGATCGACTGAATAAGAAAAAAAAAATTGTCTGAAATCAAATTTTACAGAATGTTTTTCCCGTGCACAAGTCTAGTGGATAAACTAGTAAAGATAACGAGATGATAAATTACATATACACACATATACACACACGTATACACTGTACACACATATATGCACATATACACACTGTATACACACATATACACACACACTGTATGAGATGATAAATGACTGTATACACACATATACACACTGTATACACACATATACACATAAGCACATTGTATACACACATATACACACTGTATACACACATATACACACTGTACACACACATATACACATATACACACTGTATACACACATATACACACACACACACTGTACGAGATGATAAATGACTGTACACACACATATACACACTGTATACACACATATACACACTGTATACACACACATATACACACACACTGTACAAGATGATAAATGACTGTACACACACATATACACACTGTATACACACATATACACACTGTATACACACATATACACACACACTGTATGAGATGATAAATGAATGTATACACACATATACACACTGTATACACACATATACACATAAGCACATTGTATACACACATATACACACTGTATACACACATATACACATATACACACTGTATACACACTTATACACATATACACACTGTATACACACATTTACACACTGTATACACACATATATACATATACACACTGTATAAACACATTTACACACTGTATACACACATATACACACTGTATACACACATATACACATAAACACACTGTACAAGATAATAAATGACGTAAACACACATATACACACTGTATACACACATATACACACTGTACACACACACATATAGACATATACACACTGTATACACACATTTACACACTGTATACACACATATACACACTGTATACACACATATACACACTGTACACACACATATACACACACACTGTACGACATGATAAATGACTGTAAACACATATATACACACTGTATACACACTGAATACCCACATATACACACTGTATACACACATATACACACACTGTATACACACACATATACTCACTGTATACACACATATATGCACATATATACACACTGTATACACACATATACACACACACTGTATGAGATGATAAATGACATATACATATACACATATACACACTGTACACACACATATACACATATACACACTGTATACACACATATACACACACACTGTACACACACATATACACACTGTACACACACATATACACATATACACACTGTATACACACATATACACACACTGTATACACACACATATACACACTGTATACACACATATACACACACTGTATACACACACATATACACACTGTACACACACATATACACATATACACACTGTATACACACATATACACACACACTGTACGAGATGATAAATGACTGTACACACACATATACACACTGTATACACACATATACACACACTGTATATACACACATATACACACTGTACACACACATATACACACTGTATACACACATATACACACACACTGTACGAGATGATAAATGACTGTACACACACATATACACACTGTATACACACATATACACACTGTATACACACATATACACACACACTGTATGAAATGATAAATGACTGTATACACACATATACACACTGTATACACACATATACACATAAGCACATTGTATACACACATATACACACTGTATACACACACATATACACACACACTGTACAAGATGATAAATGACTGTACACACACATATACACACTGTATACACACATATACACACTGTATACACACATATACACACACACTGTATGATATGATAAATGACTGTAAACACACATATACACACTGTATACACACATATACACACTGTATACACACATATACACACACACTGTATGATATGATAAATGACTGTAAACACACATATACACACTGTATACACACATATACACATAAACACATTGTATACACACATATACACACTGTATACACACATATACTCACACACTGTACAAGATGATAAATGACTGTGTTAGATAAAGAACTAACAGAAATCCAGGTGCTTCTGACATCTCTTTACTGATCTCCTGTTTGTTACAAAGTGACACTTCCCCTTTAAGAGAACGCGTGGTGTAATTATCTTAGTAACTTGGCATTAGGTGTAACAATAGGAGATTGGTTATTATAGTGTGGGATCATTAGGTGTAACAATAGGAGATTGCTATTATAGTGTGGGATCGTTATGTGTAACAATAGGAGATTGGTTCCAGTGGTTATTATAGTGTGGGATTGTTATGTGTAACAATAGGAGATTGGTTCTAGTGGTTATTATAGTGTGGGATCGTATTAGTCTTCCCCCTCCTGTGTGTTTCTGGGGAGGACTTTAACACAAACAGGTCTAGTCCTTTCCTATCTCCTCTCTCCCAGGAATGTGCTGGATATTTGGGGGATTAAGTGCAGCAGATTCCAGTTGACCAGGGTATTAGGTGATATCTCGTCCCAAATCTCGTCCACTTCCCAGCCCTCCTCCCCCATGACTCGTCTGTCTCAGAAGAAGGAGCTGACCTGTCGCCCTTGTGCCACTTGATCTCGTTCTTCCCACTGTTCTCCTTGTCTCTGGGTCACTCTCCTCTATACTGATACCGGTCCTTCCGTCTCACAAGCACAATGACCCCCCTGACCTTTCCCGTCCTGAGCCGCACATTTCAGGAGTGTAAATCTCAGTATAATACAATGACCCAAGTCCATATTCAAATAACACTGGTTCTGTCCACAAACAGTCCAGCCCAGAAACATCAGATAAATCCTCTCAGGACAAGAGAAACAGCATAACGACAGACAGACATACATTTGGGCTTATGTGGGTCTTGTTGGTGTGGTGCAGCAGAATCACCCTAGGCACATGGAAGCAAGGGCCCATGCCTAGGATGCCCTTACACTTTGGGAGACAAACAATTGTGAGGAGCACCCATCAGGTGAGAACAAGATAAACTGTCTTGTTTTAGGTATGACAGCCTCTCAATGGTGCTGTAACTCATGTTTTTCACTCCCATGTTCCACTGCAAAGAAGAAATTTCCATATTCATATGAGGCAGGCCCTGCCTACAGACAATCCAATTTCAAAATGTTAGACATATCCTCTCCGACACACCCACAGACGTACGTTTCAGACTATGTGTGCCTCGTCGGTGTGGTGCAGCTAATTCCTCTACCCTTATACTTCGAGAGACAAACAATTGTGAGAAGTAACCACCAAGCACAAACAAAATAAAGTGTCTTGTTCTACACATGGAAGGCTCCCTTGTACCATTCCACAGAAATTTCCATATTCATACAAGACTGGTCCTGCCCACAGACAACCCATCTCCAAAACGTCTGGCAAATCCTCTCCAAACAAGAAAAAGAGCACAATCACAGACATACGTTTTTGAACCTCGTAGGTGTGATACAGTTGAATCCCTTTATGCACATGGAAGCAAGGGCCCATGCCTGGGATGGCCTTATACTTTGGGAGACAAACAACTGTGAGGAACACCCATCAAGCAAGAACATGATAAATTTACTTATTTTAGGTATGGTAGCATGCCATGTGCCTTTGCAGAGAAGAAATTTCCATATTCATATTAGACTGGTCCCCCACCACAGACAGCCAAACTCCAAAACATTAGGCAAATCCTCTCCAAAGAAAAAAAACAGCACAACCACAGACATACATTACTGACTATACATGCCTTGTCGGTGTGGTGCAGCAGATTAACTCTAATCTGATGGAGAGCAAGGGCTCATTCCTGGGATGCCCTTATACTTTGGGAGACAACTGTGAGGAGCAACCATCCAGCACGAACAAGATAAAGTGTTTAGTTCTGGGCATGGTGGCCTTTCAATGGTGTTACAACACACATATTTCACTCCCCTGTGCCTTTGCAGAGAAGAAATGTCCATATTCATATCAGACTGGTCCTGCCCAGAGACAGTTAAAATCCAAAATTTCAAGCAAATCCACTCCGCACGAGAGAAACAGGACAACAACAGATGTATGTTTTGGCCCATTGTTGCCTCCTCGTTGTGGTGCAACTGAATCCCTTTAAGGGCATGAAGCATGGGCCTCTGCCTAGGATGCCCTTATACTTTGGGAGCCAAACAATTGTGAGGAGCACCGTTTTAGCATGAACAAGATAAAGGGTCAGCCTTTGTGTGCTTCATTGGTTTGGTGCAGCTGATTCACTCTACCCTGATGGAGAGCAAGGACCCATGACAGGGATGCCCTTATACTTTGGGAAATAAGCAATTGTGAGAAGTAACCATCAAGCACAAACAAGATAAAATGTCTTGTTCTACGCATGGAAGCCTCTCTTGCGCCATTACAGAGAGGAAATTTCCATATTCATATCAGACTAGTCCTGCCCACAGACAGTCCAGTGCCAAAACATCTAGCAAAAGCTCTCCACATAAGAAAAACAGCACAATCACAGATGCACATTTTGGCCTATGTGTGCCTCGTCGGTGTGGTGTAGCTGAATCCCTCTAGGCAAGGGCCCATGCCTGAGATGCCTTTATACTTTGAGAAACAAAACAATTGTGACAAACACCCATCAAGCATGAACAAGATAAAGTGTCTTGTTTTAGGCATGATAGCCTCTCAGTGGTGCTACAACTCATGTTTTTCACTCCCATGTTCCACTACAAAGAAGGAATTTCCATATTCATATCAGACAGGCCCTGCCCACAGACAACTCAGTTTCAAAATGTTAAGCAAATTGTCTCCAACGAAAGAAACAGCACACCCACAGACATATGATTCGGACTATGTGTGCCCTGTTGGTGTGGTGCAGTTAATTCCCTCTACCCTGATAGAGATCAAGGGCCTATGCCAGGGATGCCTTTATACTTTGGGAAGTCTCCTTAGTGCTTTTACAGAGAGGATATTTCCATATTCAAATAACACTGGTTCTGTCCACAAACAGTCCAGCTCAGAAATGTCAGACAACTCCTCTCAGGATAAGAGAAACAGCACAACGACAGACATACATTTGGACCTATGTGGGTCTTGTTGGTGTGGTGCAGCTGAATCACCATAGGCACATGGAAGCAAGGGCCCATACCTAGGATGCCCTTATACTTTGGGAGCAAACACAGGGAGGTGCCTAGGGGTCTTAGCACGGGCACAGGTGGTACAGGCTGCAGTAAAAGCGGCACAATCGGCTCTCAAGGTAGGCCACCAAAATAATTGCGACAGAGACCAGACTAGTTGGTCCCTACCAATATGCCCAGCTGCTTTAGAAGCGTGGTAAGTCTCCAACAAACGAACACGGAATGGCACATCAACAAAGCATTTCCCCACAAGGGTCTCAGGGGGTGCCCTCGATTGTGATTCCAATATCTCCTCCCCCAGAGGCGAGGTAATGGTGGTACGGATAGTGGCCAAAATGCAATCTGGCTGAATGATGGGAACAGGTTCCTCCTCCCTCTCAGTGTCAGAAGTGAACTGACGAGACAACGCATCGGCTTTAATATTTTTTGAGCCAGGAAGATAAGACACTAGGAAATTAAATTGTGACAAAAAGAGTGCCCATCTAGCTTGTCGAGAAGACAGTCTTTTGGGTTCGGAGAGATAAGTTAAATTCTTATGATCCGTAAGAATTAGTACTGGATTCCGAGTACCCTCCAAAAGGTGACGCCACTCCTTCAGAGCTAGAATTATGGCCAACAGCTCCCTGTCCCCAATCTCATAATGGCTCTGCGCACTGGATAATTTCTTTGAGAAAAAAACGCAAGGCCTCAAGGCGCCACCTCCCACGGGACGTTGGGAGAGTACTGCTCCAACCCCAACCTCAGAAGCGTCAACCTCCAACGTGAAGGGCAGAGAGGGATTAGGGTGGGACAGCACCGGAGCAGATGCAAAGGCAGATTTCAGGGTAACAAATGCGGTCTCCGCCGCCTCGGACCACTGAGAGGGAGAAGCGCCCTTATGAGTCAAATCTGATAATGGTTTGACAATCGTGGAAAAGTTCTGGATGAACTTCCTATAATAGTTCGCAAAACCTAAGAATCTTTGAATGGCCTTTAACCCTTTAGGACGAGGCCAATGCAGAACTGCTGCCAACTTCTCTTGATCCATGGCAATGCCATTATTAGAAATAACGAAACCCAGGAATGGCACCTGAGATGTATGGAATTCGCATTTCTCTATTTTACAAAATAGCCTGTGCTTGCGGAGTCGGAGCAGGACTTCAGAAACATCTTTGATATGTTGTGAGAGGTTGGCAGAGTGAATTAATATATCATCAAGATATACAACTACACAGGTCTGTAGTAGGTCTCGTAGGATGTCATTAATAAACTCCTGAAATACTGCAGGCGCATTGCATAAGCCAAATGGCATCACCAGATATTCGTAATGCCCTGTTCTGGTGTTAAACGCCGTTTTCCACTCGTCACCCTCTTTAATTCTGACCAGATTATAGGCGGCTCGCAAGTCAAGTTTAGTAAAGATCGATGAGCCCTTCAATCTGTCAAACAACTCGGTGACAAGTGGAATCGGATAGGCATTCTTAGGCATAAGCTTGTTCAGCCCACGATAGTCAATGCATGGCCTAAGTTCACCACTTTTCTTTTTCACAAAGAAAAATCCGGCACCTGCCGGTGAAGTAGACTTCCGAATGATGCCCCTCTCCAGGGCATCAGCAATATAATCCTCCATAGCCTTATTCTCCTCACAGGACAGTGGATAAGTGCGCCCCCTAGGAGGCACCGCACCAGGAGGCAAATCAATGGCGCAATCGTACGCCCTGTGCTCGGGCAATGCGCTGGACTCTCCCTTACTGAACACGTCACTGAATTGTTCGTATTCAGCTGGCACAGTCGGAGAGGTACACATAATCTTGACGGGTAAGGAGAGACAGTTCTTGTCACAGTATTCTGACCAGGAGTTAACCTCACATCTCTGCCAGTCAAATTGGGGATTATGTACCTGTAGCCATGGGAACCCCAAAATAACTGAATGTTGCGGGGAACGAATGATTTGAAAACGTATCTGTTCCCCCACTGTCATTGTCACTGGACTAGTTTCAAGCGTAATAAATGCCGGCTCCAGGGGTCTGCCATCGATGGCCTCAATAGCAACCGGAGAGTCATTTTTACATAAAGGAATGCCATGCAGGTTAGCAAAAGACCGGTCCATGAAATAACCTGCTGCCCCGGAGTCCACCAGTGCGAAGACCTCGATAACCTTGTCCGCCCAAGCGAAGACCACCTGGATAGTGGGTTTAGTGGTGCTAGAATCTAGGGACTGTTCTACACCACCTAGGGCCTGTCCCCCAAGGTACCCTAGGTGCGTTCGTTTCCCGGCCGAACTGGGCAATTGCTCAACAGATGCCCTGCTTTGCCACAATAGAGGCATAGACCTTGTCTCCTACGATAAAATCTTTCCTCTTTCTAGAGCCTAGTGAACCCCAATTGCATAGGTTCAGGATTCTCGGTTGATCGCTCAGGAAGAACGGGTGGTGTGGGTGGGTTAAGGAGACTGGTCTGGCCATAGTTTTTCACTTTAGCCCTTTTAGCCAACTGTCTCTCTCGGATGCGAGAGTCTATAAGTAGGACAAAATCGATGTATTCGTCCAGATCACTGGGTACATCGCGAGCTGCTATCTCGTCCTTAATTTGCTCGGAAAGGCCCTGAGTAAAGGCAGCTAGTAAGGCCTCCTCGTTCCAGCCCACCTCTGCTGCCAAGGTCCTGAATTCAATAGCATAATCGCCCAGTGTGCGTTCGCCCTGCTGAATTTCCATTAGCCTTTTGGCAGCAGAGGCAGCCCTGCCAGGAACCTCAAACACTCGTCTGAACTTTCTGACAAATTCTCTAAAGTTCAGGGTGCAGGGTCTGGCATATTCCCACAACGGATTCACCCATGCCAATGCCTTGCCAGTCAATAGAGATATCATAAGACCGACCCTACTACGGTCGTTAGGAAATGCCTGGGGTGCCAACTCCAAAAATATCTCTAATTGATTAATAAATCCCCTGCAAAGGGAAGGCTCGCCATCATACCTTAACGGTAATGGTGCAGATGCCGTTAGCCCTTTCGAACTGGCTGATGGGACTATGAACTGATTATCCGGTGTCAGGACTGGGGTGACCACCGGATTAGGACTAGGCTTGTCCAAATGTACTGTACGTTCGAGTAATGTCTGCAAAGCCAGTGCCAATTGGTCCATGCTCTGCTCATGGACATCCATTCTCCAATGGATGTTCTGTGTTTGGCTTTCACCCTTACTGTCTGAGGTCATGGCCCTTTCGTACTGTCACGGTTTCTTTTAAGACACTCAGACCATTGGGTGAATAAGAACACAGTTTTATTAAAATAAGATAAGGCAATAACACGCCCTCTAGTGGTGGTAAATATATACAGACAATATATATATATTTATAATGGTAAATGCACAAATGACCATTAAGTACAATTACACAGAAATAGGATAGCGTGTACCCCTCAGGGGTTAAGTCCTTGATAACAGTCAGTCTCAGATGTGAATGTTTGGAACGCCCTGGGTGTTTTAAGGCTGATGCTGGAGACCAAGACTATCACCGGCTGGATACTGGACTGCCCCGCCACAGTGTTCAGTAAGAAGCACCAAAGTCCCCGTAGCCCCCTTGGGCGTACCTACTGGAACTGCTTCAACTAGTGCAAGTGCATAAGGCCCCACGGGCGTAATTGGAACCGGCCTTCAAGGCGATCGCTGCCAAGCCTCCTCAGACTAAACCGGATAATGGGAAAGCATACGCTAGAGCCAACAGCCCCCACGGGCGTGATTACCGGAATACGAATGCTGATGCCTGTGCCTGCCACCACTCGGGGAAGCGGGATCGCTACTGCACAAGAGAAAGGGTCTCAGGCGCCCAACCGGCCTAAACGGATGTAAATACTCTGCAAGGATGTGTGAAGCTACCGACGAAGAGCGGCCAGCTCAGCAGTTGTATTCACTGAGAAAGAGACTCTTACAGGATTAGCGATAGAGTGGAACCCAGCGGCACTGCTAGGGTTAATTAGCACATTTACTCGAGGCTTATCAGCGGTAAAGCAAGGCTCTGCAGTCTGAGGGAGGCACGGGTACGCCCAACTCTGCAACGGTAAAAGCACAGCACTGATCGGAGTACACCAGGCAAGGCAGTCACACCAAAAGCTGGAACAGTAGATAGAAATGTCGCGGCGGCGACAACTGGAACACAGGTCACTGTAGAAAGCCGGAGTCGTTCTTCGGAGCGGGAAGTCAGCCAGGCCGGGTCAGAGCACGTAGAAGGTAGTCATATAAGCCGGGTCGTACACAAGCAGGAACGTCAGCCAAACCAGGTCAGGATCCAGAGGAGGTAGTCAGACGAGCCGGGTCATACACGAGCAGGAACACAGGAGAATAGTCAAGACGAGCCAAGTCGGTACACAGGAATCCGGAACACAGGAACACAGCACAATAACTGGCACAGAGACACCACGAAAGGGCGCCTGACAGTCTTGCTAGCCAGGTATAAAAAGGTCACCAGGGGGCGGGCCAAACCAACACAGCAAATCAGTATCTGTCATAGCTGAGACTGACAGGAATCACAGGCACTGTGATACTATGAAACTGTATAATTCTAACAGGTCAGCAGAGACCCAGGGTAGATGGTCCCCCTTACCCTAATCTTCCTTAGAGGGGCATGGGTATTACAGACCTGTAAGAAGTCTGAGTCAAAAAAGTCAGTTGCTGAGTCTAAATCAGGTATAAGGTATTTTCTATACCATTTCTTAAGTCATTTAGGAAAGACTGGAGATTACATCTTCTAAATGATCTAGTAATTATGACTTCTGGACATGATTTGATTAGTTTTATTTTGCTAACACAGTAAACTATGGAGTGATCGCTAAACACATTTGCTAGTACACCTGAATCTTGGATTCTACATGGGCAGGATGAAAGGATCCAGTCTAGCAGAGTATGGGGGGATATATAACATTTATGCGAGAAAGGGAGGAGATTAGCTGTGATAAGTCTGAGGTCTTTACCAATGAACAGAATTTCTCATTCCTGGAGTCCAGCCAATTGGTATTAAAGTCTCCAAGAACCAACAGTTCACTTTCTTCATTATGGGTGGCAATCTCATTGAGGTGGTGGGTTATGTCAGTAAGCGACTGTGTTGGGGTATTTGGAGGCCTGTAGATGCCAATTATGATTTGTTTATAGAAGAGAAGAGTAATTTTCCCTGCAATGTATTCATATGAATCAGAGTTATAAGAGTCATGTAAAAGTGTAAGGTTTATAGACTCCGGGTGTATATGATTATGTCTCCTCCTCGCTTTTCTCAGTCCTTCCTAAAACATGAGAATCCTTCAATCGCAACAGCTTTATCTGGTATTTTAGGCAGGATTCAGTGAGTATGAGGGTTTCTGGATTGTACACATAACACCACGCTTTTAGTTAATCTATTTTGGGCAGTATACTGCGTATGTTGCAGTGCACAAGAGAGACATTTTTAAAGATGAAGTTGTAATTTATTGTTGTTTGAGGTTAGGGTTGGTTTTAATGTAATTTGCCAAGGAAAGTAGTAAAATGTATAAACATTTAGATAGAATATTGTGTAATTTTATATGCATTGATACATTTTTAGCTCATGGATGTCCAGTATTTTATTATGTTTAAATAGAATAAATGTATTATCATTTATATATTCACCAGTGGCGCTCTCTTTTTCTGTTACAATATTAGTATTTTTGGGTTGTCACTATCCACACAGTGACACAGAGATAGTAGTATCCTGAGGAATATATATTTATTATTATAGGAGTTTTGGTCTCACATTGAGAGGTGGGTATAGGGCACTATATAGGTGAGGGATTTTCCTCTGACACACATATATTACCTTTTTTTATTTTATTTTTATTATATTTGATAGTTTATTGTTTATTTTTCCTTTTAGATATGTGTGTATATACTATATATTACTAATTACATGCATGTATTACTTATGTAAATATCACAGTCACATTTATTTATATTATCTATGTAAATATCACAGTCACATGTATGTATTATCTATGTAAATGTCAGTTACATGTATATATTATCTGTGTAAATACCAGTTACATGTATGTATTGTCTATGTAAATATCAGTTACATGTATGTATTATCTATGTAAATACCAGTTACATGTATATATTTTCTATATAAATACTAGTTATATATATAGTAAACACCACAGTTACATGTATAGATTATATTTGCAATTAGTAGTTACATGCATGTATTGTCTTTGTAAATATCAGTTACATGTATATTTTATTTATGTAAATACCAGATACATGTATGTATTATTTATGTAAATGCCAGTTACATGCATGTATTATCTATGTAAACACTACAGTTACATTGTATATTGTCTATATAAATGCCAGTTACAGGTATATATTGTTACTTTTGTGTACTGCATACTTCTCAACTTTTCAAATAGCCAAAGATGGACACTGCTGTGTTACGTGGTGTTATATGGGCATTACCAATCATTTTTATATTATTTTATGACCCCTCTATTTTTAACTAAATAAATGATTTGTAACAAGAACAAAGTATTTTATTTATAAAGACATATACCGATGTTAATATACGTTTTATTGTCGTGTAGCAATGTGACAAAGGGACACAGGGATTTGGGTCTCAAAGAGGCAACGTCCCTCCTCCTAAGAGGGACACTTGGGAAGTACAGATCAGTATGGAGTCCTAATATCTCCTAAAGAGGGACACTTGGAGGTATGGAGTCCTAATATCTCCTAAAGAGGGACACTTGTAGGCATGGAACCCCAATATTTCCTAAAGATGGACACTTAGGATGTATGTATCCCTAATTTCTCCTAAAGAAGGACACTTGTGAGGTATAGACCCCATTATCTCCTAAAGAGGGACACTTGGGAGGTATGGAGCCCTAATATCTCCTAAAGAGGGACACTTGGGAGGTATGGACTCCTAATATCTCCTAAAGAGGGACACTTGGGAGGTATGGACTCCTAATATCTCCTAAAGAGGGACACTTGGGAGGTATAGATCCCATTATCTCATAAAGAGGAACACTTGGGAGGTATGGATCCCTAATATCTCCTAAAGAGGGACACTTAGGAGGTACAGACCCCTAATATCTCCTAAAGAGGGACGCTTGGGAGGTATGGACCCCTAATATCTCCTAAAGAGGGACACTTAGGAGGTATAGACCCCTAATATCTCCTAAAGAGGGACACTTGGGAGGTACGGACCCCTGATATCTCCTAAAGAGGGACACTTGGGTGGTATGAACCCCTAGTATCTCCTAAAGAGGGACACTTGGGAGGTATGGACCCCTAATATCTCCTAAAGAGGGACACTTGGGAGGTACGGACCCCTGATATCTCCTAAAGAGGGACACTTGGGAGGTATAGTATTGTCTATGTGAACATCACAGATACGTTTGTATTGTCTATGTAAACTTGTGTATTGTCTATATAAATATCAAAATTACATATATATATTATGTATGTAAACACCACTGTTCCATGTGTATATTGTCTATGTATATACCAGTTACATGTGTATATTGTCTATGAATATGCCAGTTACATCTGTGTGTATATTTATATATAGTCTGTGTTTCTGTGTCTATGTAAATTCTAGTAAAAAGTTCAGTATATATTGTCTTTATTTTCAAACAATGTTTCTTTCTGTCTTTTTATGACAAATTGGTGCCAGTAACACCGGCGGTTCAGGCGCGATGTTCTTCTTTTGACACAAAACTGTCTTGGATCCTGTGTTCAGAAGCAGTAATTCCAGTGCATAGGAGACAATGCTAAGTCCATTCAGTTAAGTTGGGCTCTTTACCCACTGATGTCTTAAGTGGCATAACTAGAAGCCACCGGGCCCTGGTGCAGAAATTGCCATGGGCTCGCCCCCCCCAACCACATTGCCAGCTGTTAACATAGACTGAGTCGCTGCAGGCGCATGGCAGTGGGGTTGCAGGGGGCAGCCAGGCCCCTGTAGTGATGGGCCCGGTCGCAGTTGCGACCCCTATTGTTACGCCACTGGACGTCTTGAGTCTCCCATGCATTGTTTTGCAATGTGTTGGATATCTCTCTAGCAGTGAGTTAAAACAATAAATGGGCAACACGTTTTGCTGTTGTCTGTGTGAAAAGCACATTAGCAGGGGGACAGCAGGCTCACACCTAGGCATCTCCTCAATGAGATCCCACCTGAAGCACAACCACAGGTCTGACTGGGACACACACCATCAACAGGTCAGAGGTGCCACAACTAAAACCAGCAGAAGCACTGCTGAAAATGCCCAGTGCTCTGGAGTACACAATAGAAGTAGAGATGTTGATGTGTCAGAGTGTGCCCAGTGCTCTGGAGTACACAGTAGAAGTAGGGATGTTGATGTGTCAGAGTGTGCCAAGAGTTTTTTAATTTGAAATAACACCTATGGCTCCTGCTGTAGAGAAGTGTGACTGAGTTTGTTGTAGTAGATGACAAGAGTCATAGACTGCCCACATGGTGCCACCACCTACTCTACTCATTAAAGCAATAAAGTTACACAGTTCTACTGCCATATACTGCCAATCAACACTTACTGGGTTCTTGGGAAGGTTGGAAGATGGTCCAGACCAGGAATGGTCAAAATCTTATAAAAGTTTGAGAGGGACCTCTTACCTGCAATGCCCAATCATAGGAGGGATCACTTTGCTCCCAGGATTCATTGAGAGGAGGGAAAGAACATAATGATGCCCCGGCCTATTTAGCATATAATCCCGGGTCTGAAGCCCACAATTCCTGACCAGGAAATCAAAAGAGAGAATACCATTGTCTTGAACCAAGGAATCCAGGGTCAAGACCCCCTATCTTCACCCAGGAACTAAATAGAGGAAGCTCTTAATCCAAGGGGAAAAACCAGGGCTACCTATGATGAAGAGAAAAGGAAGAGTGCCAGCACCCTATAACAGATCCCAGCACAATATGGTGCTTAAAGGGATAGTAATACTACATTTTATCTTTATTTTATTTTGTAGGCATTAAAAAAACATGAAGAACGATATAAGTCTTATCTCTCAAACCTATATGGTTTGAGAGATATTCACAAGCAAAGTTTCCCCTCCCACCCCTTTTACCTATGAGAACAATGAAAGCCCTGCCCCCCTTGACAAGCTTTGCAGGTTTTTCCCTTATCTTTATTGAAGATTGTCCCTCTCTGCAGTCTACCTGGGCACCTCCCTTCTGATCTGGCTGAGCAGTGTTATATCAGTAAAAGGGACGGGAGGGGGATACTTTGTCATTGAATTACTCTTGAACTACAACTCTGACAGAATTGAAATAATACTCTCCAAAGTCCAAATACTGTGATGATTAATTAGAGTTGCTTTTATTATGAAACATTACTATCCCTTTAAAGTTGTTAGGGTCATTCATAAAAGGGATCCAGAACAATTGGTCAAGGCCAGTTCACATGGAGAAGGTAGGGTTAGAATGAATCCAGCCCTTTGATGTGTCAGGGCTCAGTAAATTCCCAAGTTTAGTAGTCCCTATAATCTTTAATATCAGGGACCCCATGCCATGTTACATTCTATGCCTCCACAAAGTATGAAAGTGCACTCTAGGTCTTTTCAAAGCCCAAATGAAATAAGTAAATAGCTTCCATGTGATCATAAGGCAGCACCTTGGAATTAGGATTGATAGAACTCTGAAAAGGTACAAAAATCGTAGGCAAGAAGATCATCTTCAGAAGATTCATTCCACCCGCACAAGGAAGTATGAGCTTCTTCCAGGAGAGTAGTGTCCAACAAAGGGGGAAAAGTAACATCGAGTTAAAGGTGATATACATCCTGTTATTTTTCTCATAAACCAAGAAAGGGGGAAAATTAGTCTTGAGTTAAAGATGATATACATCCTCAGACATTTTATGTTTCTCATAGACCAAGAAAAGGGGAAGGTCTCCCTTAGACATGCTAAAGAAGAGGGATCCTGGTTACTGTTAAGGGATCCCGATTTAGTATAAATAATCTGGAGTGGGAAATGACCTCAATCATCCAGTAGCTGAGTAGTAGATATTGTTTGGGATTGGCTAGGAAGAGGAGTAGATTGTCGGAAAAGCATACACATTTAAAGGAGTCATGTACAACAGTAATACCGTGTATGGTGGGGGATGGCCTTATCTTGTTTAACCCTTTGAGTGCCAGAGGGATACACAATACATTGCTTTGCAATGCATTGTGTACCCCTCTGGCACTTAAACAGTTAAGAGGAACTCCATAGATAAAATAAATAAAAGTGGAGAGAGAGGGCAGCCTTGTCAGGTGCCAGCTGAAATCGTGAATGGGTCAGATGGGGCCAATGACTTTTAGCCTGGCAGTTGAGGAAGAAAATAGGGTCATTATGGCCATAAGGATCCAAGGCCTTAGACCAATTTTGCTGAGAATCGCTTCCATCTCAATCTTTCCCTCCCTCCTTTTTCCTTTTCACTACCTCGTCACACATAGTGCAGTCGCTGATGACTATATTGTGCCTGGCCCAAGGGAAAAATATTTCCACACTCAGGATTTCAGTGAGAAGAGAGGTGGAGAAGAATGTCTTTCTTCTTATTTCTTCTTTTTTCTTCTTACTCCTTCTCTTCTTTTTACATTCTTCTTGTGATAGTCCTCCAGTATCAGCTCTAGACTAGGAACAGCACTACTGGTGGCAAGTGGAACATGTGCTAGATCCATATCACTACTTTCTGATCCTAGTCCCATGGTGGAGGACACAGTGGTCTGTGGCACACTAGCCTGCTCCTCATCCTCCTGATGCTATGACAGATGAAACTCTTTCTCGGATGACTCAGAAGCAGGAATAACCTCAAACTCCACAATGTCACTGCTGGTGATGGTGGTAATGCCCATTTCCATTTGCATTTTTTTATTCCCATTCCCTGCCAAAAACGCCCTCATGCTCTCCTCCACACCAGTTGATCCACTATCACCCACATTGACCTCACCACCACCAGTCTATTGCTGCTGTGTGTGAGTGGAACGCTTTGGTGATGACAAGTGTCACAGTGAGTTCCCTGCAGAAGCAGTAAACTTTTTCATGAAAAATTATACATTTTAGGGAGTTTCATGTTGAGTAATATATGGGTACTCCTACTGCTGATAGATGCATATTTCTGTTTAAACCTGTGCATTTTTACATTATCAGTGCCCTCTAGTGGTCAAATTCCAATAAGTTATTCTAAGGGAGAGGAAAGTCAGTGACATACAGTTCTACATAGAATGTGATAGAAACTGCTGAGTCACTTCCTGTCAGTTAGAACTATCAGGAAGTAAACACACAGTAAATTCACTTCCTGTCAGTTAGAACTATCAAGAAATAATCACTCTGTTAATCACTTCCTGATGATTTGAACTGTTATAACATTTGAATAAAACAACTGACAGTAGTGGGAGTGAGCTTGTTTTATTCAGAAGGAAAAGCTCTGTAACATATAGGTTTTCGTTAACATCTCTTCAGAAGAAGGCAGCACACTGATGTGTAATGCTACTGCTGATACTGCTATCCAGTGCTGCCTTCTTCAGAATACATCCCCAGAGGGACAATGCTGGGGGAATGGAAATCATTGGGTTCGGAGTATGTGTTCTCCTTGGACAACTGCTCTTGCAGCTCACTTCCCCTTATACCTGTGTGTCAGCAGCAGCATCTGAATCCATCCATCTGCTCCACCACCACCTTCATTCTCAACACCACCACCACTCTCATTCTCACCACTACACCACCCTCACTCTCACCACCACCACCACCCTCATTCTCATCACCACCACCCTCACCCTCATTCTCACCACCACCACCACCACCACCCTCACTCTCATCACCACCCCCAGTCTCTTTCTCCTCATCACCACCACCTTCACAATCACGGTTTACTATTGAATTGTTGAATGTAAAGTTTCACTTCATAAAATGACTCATGTTTTTGGGTGCAATAGGGGTGCATTAAGGACGCAATATGGGTGCATTAAGTACGCAATATGGGTTCAATAATGACACAATATGGGTCCATTATTGACGCATTATGGGTGCAATAGGAGTGCATTAAGGATGCAGTGTGGGTGCAACCACAAATCCAACCAAAAACCCACCAAATCCAACCCAAAACCCACCAAATCCAACCCAAAACCAACCCAAATTCAACCCAAAACCCAATGAAAACCCACCAAATCCAACCCAAAACCCACCAAAACCAACCCATATTGCACCAATATTGCACCCAATTTGCATCAATATTGCACCCATATTGCATCAATATTGCACCCATATTGCACCAATATTGCACCCATATTGAACCCATACTGTGTGCTTAATGCTGTCACGGAGTGACTAAGAAATAACAACACTGACAAGTACAGATGAACTTAAAATAAAACTTTATTTTAAATACAATAGAGGCAACAAGGATGTCACAGTAGTGGCAGCAATGAGTGACACAATAGTTGGCAGCAATGAGTAACAAGGCCAGGGAGGAACAGTGAACTCACTTTCCTCACCCTTCACTAGGCTAGTGTGATAGGCTCACGTCTGTACCCAGACAATAGAGTAACTCAGGCAACGGCAGCGAGTAGCTCTAGACACTGGAGCACACAGTAGTGACTCTAACTCCACTACATCCATGAGGCCAGCTGAGGACAGTGCAAGACACTTCCTCAACCCTTCACTAGGCAGGTGTGGCTAGTATCCGAATGGCCCTAGGAACCTTCAGAAACAGATGGGAGGACAGTGCATAGCACTACCACAATCTGAGTCGGCAGGAAAATGAAGCGCAACTATACCCTAACACTAGGGGATACCGAATGCAAAGTAAACGGCACTGAGGGCTAGGTAAGGCAGCACAGAAACTGAAACGACCACTGGAGGTCAGTACACGGACTGACCGACAAAAGCTGCTAGACATAGCGAGAGTAGAAATGGGTAGGCACAGGCAGCAAGGATCCCAATAGCAGAGGCTGGTAATTGCAACCGGAGCACAACAGAGGGCGAGTAACCGAAGACAACCAGGGAACAGAACCGGAACGGGTAGTCAGCCAAAGCCAGAGGTCAGAGCCGGATCGGGTAGTCAGACGTCGCCAGTGGTCGAAGCCGGATCGGGTAGTCAGATGTAGTCAGAAGTCAGAGCCGGAACAGGTAGTCAGACGTAGCCAGGAGTCAGAGCCGGAACGGGTAGTCAGACGGAGCAGGAGTCAGAGCCGGAACGGGTAGTCAGATGTAGCCAGAAGTCAGAGCCGGAATGGGTAGTCAGACGGAGCAGGAGTAATATACAGGAACAGCAATGGAACACAGCACTAGGCTCAGGTACACCAAGAAAGGGCAAAGGTAATAGGACATGCTGAGGTTTAAAAGGCTTGGCAGGTGGGCAGAGAGATGATATCACAAGCACAGTGACCTATAAGAACAGCGACTTGCATAGAGCGACAGCCAGGAAGTAACAATGTCGCTGTTACAACAATTACCCACTGGAGGCAATCACGGGCACCGTGATAAATGCACCCATATTGTACCCAATTTGCATCATTATTGCACCCATATTGCACTAATATTGAACCCATATTGCACCAATATTGCACCCAATTTGTGTCGTTATTGCACCCATATTGCGTCAACATTGAACCCAATTTGCCTCATTATTGCACCCATATTGCACCAATATTGAAGCCATATTGCACCCAAATTGCACCAATATTGCACCCATATTGCACCAATACTTAATCCATATTACACCCATGTTGCACCAATATTGCATCCAATTTGTATTAATATTGCACCCATATTTCATCCATATTGCACCCATATTGCACCCAATTTGCACCCATCTTGCACCCATATTGCGTCCTTAATGCACCCCTATTGCACCCATATTGCGTCATTATTGCACCCATATTGCGACACGTTAACCCACGAAATGGTGAATGCACTATTCAGTGCGACACAAAATGTAGAATGTGCGTCACTTTATGACGCAAAACTTTAAATGCAACACTTCAAATGTGTACCCACACTCACTACCACCCCCACCACACTCACTCTCATCCCCACCACTGCACTCACTCTCATCACCACCATCACCAGTCTCTTACTCGTTATCACCACCACCCTCACTCTCACCACCACAACCCGCACTCTCATCGCCACCCTCACTCTCATCACCACCACCCTCACTCTCATCGCCACCACCACCCTCACTCTCATCACCACCACCCTCACTCTCACCACCACCCTCACTCTCATCGCCACCACCACCCTCAATCTCATCACCACCACCACCCTCACTTTCATCCCCATCACCCTCACTCTCACCACCACAACCCTCACTCTCATCGCCACCCTCACTCTCACCACCACCGTCACTCTCATCGCCACCACCTATCACGGTGCCCGTGATTTGCTGCAGTTACTTGTCTGTCACCAGTAGGGGGCTTCTATTGGCTGTCTGCAGATAGCCCGCCTCTTATTGACTATTTAAACCTGGATTGGGCACCCTTTGAGTGCCCTTTCGTGTTGTTTCTGACCTTCTTGCTATCACTATGCTAGTGATAGCTGGGCCTCTGTTCCAGTGTTCCTGAGTTCCTGATCTCATGTGTTCCTGAGTTCCTGATCTCTACTGTTCCAGTGTTTCCTGCATGCTGAAGTACTTCCAGTCCTGGTTCCGGCCTAGTCTCTGGTGTTGCAGTTCCTGCTGAACTTCTCTGCTGTTTTCTGACCTGACTGATCGTTGCTGGTTCCTGTCATCTCATCACCTGTCTTCAGTATCCTGGCGACCTTCTGCCTGGTCGCGTTGGTGACATTGCTACAATTCCGTGTTGGTCCCAGCGTGCGGACGCTGGTTTGCTCCTAAGCCTTGCGGATATACAAACTCGCTTGTTACACCAGTGTGCGGTCACTGGTTTGCTCCAAAGCCTATCAGCTATACAAATCTGTGTTGGTCCCAGCGTGCGGACGCTGGTTTGCTCCTAAGCCTTGCGGCTATACAAACTCACTTGTTACACCAGTGTGCGGTCACTGGTTTGCTCCAAAGCCTTTCAGCTATACAAATCTGTGTTGGTCCCAGCGTGCGGACGCTGGTTTGCTCCTAAGCCTTGCGGCTATACAAACTCGCTTGTTACACCAGTGTGCGGTCACTGGTTTGCTCCAAAGCCTATCAGCTATACAAATCTGTGTTGGTCCCAGCGTGCGGACGCTGGTTTGCTCCTAAGCCTTGCGGCTATACAAACTCACTTGTTACACCAGTGTGCGGTCACTGGTTTGCTCCAAAGCCTATCAGCTCTACAAATCTGTGTTGGCCCCAGCGTGCGGACGCTGGTTTGCTCCTAAGCCTTGCGGCTATACAAACTCTCTTGTTACACCAGTGTGCGGTCACTGGTTTGCTCCAAAGCCTATCGGCTATACAATTTTGTGTTGGTCCCAGCGTGCGGACGCTGGTTTGCTCCTAAGCCTTGCGGCTATACTACTCGCTTGTTACTCCAGTGTGCGGTCACTGGTTTGCTCGCTAAGCCTAACGGCTATACTATTCAGTATTGTTTCCAGCGTGCGGACGCTGGTTTGCTCCAAAGCCTTGCTGCTTAACGATTCTGCTAATTTGCCAGTTCCATCTGACTGCTGCTATTATCTCTGGGCTGCCCTGCCCGGTATTGGTAAGGCCGGTAGAACCTTTTGCCACATTCCATCTGAGGTTGCCTTACCCGGTATTGGCAGGGCCGGTAGAGCCTACATTGTGTATCTATTGAGGCTGCCTTGCCCGGTAATTTGGTAAGGCCGGTAAAACCGTTATGCTATTCCATCTGCAGGTTGCCTTACCCGGTATTGGCAAGGCCGGTAGAGCCTAAAGACTGTCCTGTCCGGTATATTGACAGGACCGGTAGAGTCTGCCTTCTGTCTGTGCTATATTCTGTTTATATATATATGTATGTTATTGCCATCCTAAGTTATCATTTATTATTTCAATAAAATTGATTTTTTTTACCTAAAACTTGTGTCTGAGAGTCATAATAAACCGTGACAGTACGAAAGGGCCATGACCTCAGACAGCAAGGGTGAAGGTAACGCACAGAATATCCATTGGAGGATGGATGTGCTCGAGCAACGTTTGGATCAGTTGGCAGTTGCAATTCAAACGATCCTTGAACGCACGGTACCTGCTGACCAATCTAGCTCTAGCCCGGTGGTCTCGCCAAGTCAGACACCGGAAAGTGATACCAGACCCCTAGGGGGTACTGTTAAAGGGTTAACGGCTTCTGCACCCTTGCCGCTAAGATATGATGGTGACCCTAGTCTCTGCAGAGGGTTCATCAATCAACTCGAAATCTTTATGGAATTGACGGCACACGCATTTCCCAATGATCGTAGTAAAGTGGGGTTCACGATATCACTGCTCACTGGCAGAGCATTGGCTTGGGCTAACCCCTTGTGGGAGAATGCTAAACCTTGTACTAAGAACTTTAGTGAATTTGTGCGTTCCTTTCGAAGAGTGTTTGAGCCTCCTGGTAGAACCACCTCTGCTGCCAAACGCCTTATGGAGATACAACAGGGCAGGCGTACAGTGGGCGACTATGCCATCGAATTCCGCACATTGGCAGCAGAGGTAGGTTGGAATAACGAGGCATTATTGGCAGCCTTCTCTCAAGGCCTGAATGACCACATTAAAGACGAAATCGCTGCTAAAGATCTACCTATTGATCTAGATGATTACATTGAGTATGTTATGATAATTGACTCCAGAATACGTGAGAGATCAATTGCCAGAGATCGTAAGTTACGGTCAAAAAATAATGAGCCTAGTAGCATGTTTTGCCCACCCATCCCTCCCTTGGCATTGAAGTCTAGTGAACCAGTACGGGAAACAAGTGAACCTATGGAAATAGGCTTCACTAGACTATCCAAGGCAGAGAGAATATATCGCAAAAAACAAGGGTTATGTTTATACTGCGGTAAAAAAGGGCACTTGCTAAATTCCTGTCCGGTACGTCCGGGAAACGCACACACCTAGGGTATCTTGGGGGACAGGCCCTAGGTGGTGTACAATCGTCCCCAGTGTCGGGCATAATGAAACCCACCATACAGGTGGTATTGTCTTGGGCACAACGCTCTGTGGAGGTTTTGGCCTTGGTTGACTCCGGTGCAGCAGGGTATTTTATGGATAATACCTTTGCTGAATTGCACGGAGTTCCACGCATTGAAAGAGAAAACCCCTTGACTATTGAAGCGATTGATGGTAGACCCTTAGAACCGCCTCAGGTTATATTTGAAACTATGCCATTGTCTATGACTATTGGGGCACTTCACAGAGAAGAGCAGCAGTTTCAACTGATTAATTCCCCGCACCATGTGGTGATATTGGGATTTCCGTGGTTACAGTTACATAACCCACAATTCGATTGGAAAAAGTGTGAAATTGCTGCTTGGTCCCAGTTTTGTATGGACAAGTGCGTCATCCAGCCTATTAAGGTCATGTGCACCTCCTCTGCTATGCCGGATGTGTACCAACAGTTTGGCGATGTTTTTAGCAAAGGAGAGGCTAGTATGCTACCCCAGCATAGACCTTATGATTGTTGCATTGAATTGCAGCCTGGTGCAGTACCTCCGAAAGGACGCACTTATCCATTATCTTGTGATGAAAATAAGGCTATGGAGGATTACATTTCTGATGCCCTTGCTAGAGGGATCATACGTAAATCTACCTCTCCAGCTGGGGCTGGGTTCTTTTTTGTAAAAAAGAAAAATGGCGAATTAAGACCATGCATTGACTACCGGGGCTTGAATAAACTAATGGCAAAAAACGCATACCCAATACCACTCATCACCGAGCTTTTTGACAGGCTTAAGGGCGCTTCGATATTTACCAAGTTGGACCTACGGGCCGCTTACAATCTGGTTCGCATTCGAGCAGGTGATGAGTGGAAAACTGCCTTTAATACTCGAGCTGGGCACTACGAGTATCTAGTAATGCCTTTTGGGCTGTGTAATGCACCCGCAGTTTTCCAGGAACTGATAAATGATGTTCTGAGAGATATGTTACAGACATGTGTTGTGGTGTACCTCGACGATATACTGATTTACTCCCAAAACATGGCACAGCACATTAAAGATGTATCCGCAGTATTGCTACGACTCCGTGAGAACAAATTATTTTGTAAAATGGAAAAATGTGAGTTTCATAGAACCAGTGTGCCATTCTTGGGGTTCATAATTGGCAATGATGGCATTGCCATGGACAAAGAAAAGTTGTCAGCTGTCCTACAATGGCCAAAACCCAAGGGTCTTAAAGCCATACAGCGTTTCCTGGGTTTCGCTAATTATTATAGGAGGTTTATTAAGAACTTTTCTTCCATTGTCAAACCTCTGTCCGATCTTACGCACAAGGGTGCTAATCCTTCTTGTTGGCCGGTATCTGCTGAGAAAGCCTTTGAGAATTTGAAGCTGGCATTTGCTGCGGCTCCTGTGTTATCCCACCCCAATCCTTTACTTCCATTTACGTTAGAGGTTGATGCCTCAGATATTGGGGTCGGGGCAGTACTTTCGCAGCGACACGAGAAAGGTGGAACTCTCAGACCTTGTGGGTTTTTCTCTAAAAAGTTGACTGTCACTCAAAGCCACTATGAGATAGGTGACAGAGAATTATTGGCCATTATCCTTGCTCTTAAGGAATGGCGTCATTTGCTTGAAGGTACTAAGAATCCTGTCTTAATCCTAACAGATCATAAGAATCTGACCTATCTCTCGGAGGCCAAGAGATTGTCCTCTCGTCAGGCCAGGTGGGCACTGTTCCTGTCTCGATTTAATTTCATTGTATCATATTTACCAGGGTCAAAAAATATCAGGGCTGATGCACTGTCAAGACAATTTGAGGCCGACAGTGACAGAGTGGAAGCACCAGCTCCTATCATCCAACCTGATAGAATACTGGCTACTATACGCACGAGTATCACTTCTCCTCTAGGGGAGGAGATCCTGGCCTCTCAGGGGTCCGCTCCCCATGAAACCCCAGTGGGCAAATGTTTTGTCGCTGAATCATTTCGTACTAGGCTGCTCGAAACCTACCATTCCTCTAAGGCTGCGGGACATATTGGTAGAGACCAATTGTTATGGTCCCTTTCTCAGTTATTTTGGTGGCCTTCCATGAGAAACAATTGTGCCGAATTTACGAATGCCTGTGCCACCTGCGCCCGCGCTAAGACCCCGAGACATCTCCCTGTGGGCTTGCTTCAACCGGTGCCTAATGGCGAACGCCCCTGGTCTCATGTTTCCATTGATTTTATGGGAGAGTTGCCTATGTCGAAGGGGTACTCCTTTATATTCATGGTGGTGGACAGGTTTTCTAAAATGGCTCATTTCGTGCCCCTCCGTGGTCTTCCTTCAGCGAAGGAATTGGCAATGGTGTTCGCCAGAGAAGTATTCCGGTTGCATGGAGTGCCTAGGGTACTGGTGTCTGACAGGGGGAGCCAGTTTGTGTCTAGATTTTGGAGGGCATTTTGCCAACAGATGGGCATACAGCTGTCCTTCTCCTCTGCCTACCATCCCCAGACCAATGGAGCCGCTGAACGAGCTAATCAGGGCTTGGAACAATTTCTCCGTTGTTTCGTTACTGACCATCATGATAATTGGTCCGACTTGTTGCCTTGGGCAGAGTTCGCCAGGAACTGTGCGGTCAATTCTTCATCTGGGAGCTCTCCGTTTCTGATTAATTATGGGTTCCAGCCCTGTTTGCTTCCAGACTCATTTCAGACGCAACAGATTCCAGCTCTGGATGAGCATATCGAGCAACTCCGTTCCACATGGGCACAAGTTCAGAGGGCACTTGGTCAGTCATTTCAGCGTCATCAGCGCCATGCTAATCGCAGAAGGCTTCCAGCGGTTTCCTTTCAGGTTGGGGATAGAGTATGGCTTTCCTCCAGAAATCTCAAGCTGCAGGTTCCGTCTAATAAGTTGGCTCCTCGGTTTATTGGTCCATACAGAGTTATTCGCAAAATTAACCCTGTCTCCTATGCACTAGACCTACCTGCATCCATGCGTATCCATAATGTGTTCCATGTGTCCCTTCTTAAGCCTCTGGTTTGCAATCGCTATACTACCACACCTGTGGTGCCAGGACCTGTTGAGGTCGAGGGCCAGGAGGAGTACGAGGTTCAGAGCATTATTGATTCCCGTAGGCTTAGAGGAAGGGTACAGTACCTGGTACATTGGAAAGGGTATGGTCCTGAGGATCGATCATGGGTGGATAGTACGGACCTTCATGCACCTAGGTTAACTAGGGCCTTTCATGCCAATTACCCGCAGAAACCTAAACCCTATTCTAGGAGAGGGGGTCTTTGAAAGGGGGGTACTATCACGGTGCCCGTGATTTGCTGCAGTTACTTGTCTGTCACCAGTAGGGGGCTTCTATTGGCTGTCTGCAGATAGCCCGCCTCTTATTGACTATTTAAACCTGGATTGGGCACCCTTTGAGTGCCCTTTCGTGTTGTTTCTGACCTTCTTGCTATCACTATGCTAGTGATAGCTGGGCCTCTGTTCCAGTGTTCCTGAGTGCCTGATCTCATGTGTTCCTGAGTTCCTGATCTCTACTGTTCCAGTGTTTCCTGCATGCTGAAGTACTTCCAGTCCTGGTTCCGGCCTAGTCTCTGGTGTTGCAGTTCCTGCTGAACTTCTCTGCTGTTTTCTGACCTGACTGATCGTTGCTGGTTCCTGTCATCTCATCACCTGTCTTCAGTATCCTGGCGACCTTCTGCCTGGTCGCGTTGGTGACATTGCTACAATTCCGTGTTGGTCCCAGCGTGCGGACGCTGGTTTGCTCCTAAGCCTTGCGGATATACAAACTCGCTTGTTACACCAGTGTGCGGTCACTGGTTTGCTCCAAAGCCTATCAGCTATACAAATCTGTGTTGGTCCCAGCGTGCGGACGCTGGTTTGCTCCTAAGCCTTGCGGCTATACAAACTCACTTGTTACACCAGTGTGCGGTCACTGGTTTGCTCCAAAGCCTTTCAGCTATACAAATCTGTGTTGGTCCCAGCGTGCGGACGCTGGTTTGCTCCTAAGCCTTGCGGCTATACAAACTCGCTTGTTACACCAGTGTGCGGTCACTGGTTTGCTCCAAAGCCTATCAGCTATACAAATCTGTGTTGGTCCCAGCGTGCGGACGCTGGTTTGCTCCTAAGCCTTGCGGCTATACAAACTCACTTGTTACACCAGTGTGCGGTCACTGGTTTGCTCCAAAGCCTATCAGCTCTACAAATCTGTGTTGGCCCCAGCGTGCGGACGCTGGTTTGCTCCTAAGCCTTGCGGCTATACAAACTCTCTTGTTACACCAGTGTGCGGTCACTGGTTTGCTCCAAAGCCTATCGGCTATACAATTTTGTGTTGGTCCCAGCGTGCGGACGCTGGTTTGCTCCTAAGCCTTGCGGCTATACTACTCGCTTGTTACTCCAGTGTGCGGTCACTGGTTTGCTCGCTAAGCCTAACGGCTATACTATTCAGTATTGTTTCCAGCGTGCGGACGCTGGTTTGCTCCAAAGCCTTGCTGCTTAACGATTCTGCTAATTTGCCAGTTCCATCTGACTGCTGCTATTATCTCTGGGCTGCCCTGCCCGGTATTGGTAAGGCCGGTAGAACCTTTTGCCACATTCCATCTGAGGTTGCCTTACCCGGTATTGGCAGGGCCGGTAGAGCCTACATTGTGTATCTATTGAGGCTGCCTTGCCCGGTAATTTGGTAAGGCCGGTAAAACCGTTATGCTATTCCATCTGCAGGTTGCCTTACCCGGTATTGGCAAGGCCGGTAGAGCCTAAAGACTGTCCTGTCCGGTATATTGACAGGACCGGTAGAGTCTGCCTTCTGTCTGTGCTATATTCTGTTTATATATATATGTATGTTATTGCCATCCTAAGTTATCATTTATTATTTCAATAAAATTGATTTTTTTACCTAAAACTTGTGTCTGAGAGTCATAATAAACCGTGACACCACCACCCTCACTCTCATCACCACAACCCTCACTCTCATCGCCACCCTCACTCTCATCACCACCACCCTCACCACCAACCTCACTCTCATCGCCACCACCACCCTCACTCTCATAACCACCACCACCCTCACTCTCATCACCACCACCCTCACTCTCACCACCACAACCCTCACTCTCATCGCCACCCTCACTCTCATCAACACCACCCTCACTCTCACCACCACCCTCAGTCTTTTCGCCACCACCACCTTAATTTCATAACCACCACCCTTCTCTTTCTCATCATCACCACCACCCTCTCTTTCATCACCACCAAAACCACCCTCACTCTCACCACCACCACCAGTGTCTTTCTCGTCATCAACAGCACCACCCTCGTTCTCATCACAACCACCAATCCTCACGCTCACCACCACCACCACCAGTCTCTTTCTGCTCTATGGGAGTTGAACTGGTTGGGGATGACAAGTTGTTACAGATTACCTTGGTTCCAGCACTGCAGCTTCAGGCGATGCTCAAAATGACACTTCAGCGTCAGCGGCCTTCCATGCCGCATGGATGTCGCTGGAATGATGCATGGTTGGACGCATCAAAGCTAGATGCGTCATCTGCAGGCGCTAGGCCTCAAGCATGCAGCAGGCCTCTGTTTTATGTGTGTTTGTTTCTTGTAGTCTCCTCCTACCAACTTCCTTCCTCTGAGCTGCTCCTCCTACATACTTCCTGAGGAGGGGTTTAAAGGGTAGACTGAGTCCTGACTTGGTTGCCCTTGCGTTGTTGTACAATACAGTTCTATTTCCTTGGGCTCTGTGTATGACCTGGCTTGTCTGACCATCCAGTCTGGTGCTGACCTGTAGCTCTGTCTGACTACTCTTTTGCCTGCTCCCATTGTGTAGTAGACACCCAATCTGATGCGGACCTGTGGCTCTGGCTGACTACCTGAACTGTGTATGACCCGGCCTGTCTGTCCATCCATTCTGGTGTTGACCTGTGGCTCTGTCTGACCATTCTCATTGTGCATTCCGATTTGGCTTAGACATCCTTTCTGGTGCAAACCTGTGGCTCTGGCAGACTACCCTTCTGTGTATGACCTGGCTTGTCTGATTACCCACTCTGGTGTTCACCTAGGGCTCTGTCCACTGCGCATCCAGCATACCAACGCTTCAGTGGATATCCTATCTGGTGCGAACCTGTGGCTCCGGCAGACTACCCGTTCTGTGTATGACCCGGCTTGTCTGATTACCCATTCTGGTGTTCACCTGGGGCTCTGTCCACTGCTCATCCAGCATACCAACACTCCAGTGGATATCCTATCTGGTGCAAACCTGTGGATCTGGCTGACTACTCACTCTGTGTATGCCCCAGCTTGTCTGACTATCCTTTCTGGTGGTGACTAGGGAGCTCTGTCTGTTTCCTCCATGTGTTGGTCCCCACTCCACAGACACCCATCCTATTGTGGACCTGGGGCTCTATCAGACTCCTAGCTTACTGACTGCAGGCTGAGTCAGTGCTAGTCCTTTGGGAGTTCAGAATTACCTTGAGGCTCCAGTGGGCTGAGGCGTAGTCTCGGACAATGTGGTGGATCTATTGGTGGACTGCTATTACTGATACAGTGCTTGCCTCTTTGATCACCCTCAGTGTGTTATCTGTTTACATGCATTACTGGTAATATTCTAATAAAAGATTGTACTGACTCCTGGTTTATTCCTGGGAACCGTGACACAAGTGTGGCTGAGGGTCCCCTGCTGTCACACTTATTATCCCCACAGAAGAAGGCACATTGGTGGCAGTAGCAGCAGGCACAGGCAGCTGATGTGTGATACTCTCACTACTATCCAGTTCTGTATTCTTCAGTATTTTCCCCCAGATCCCAAGGGACGATGTTGTGGGACTGGACATCATTGACTCTGGGGAAGGTGGGCTCCCAGTCCCTTTAGTGCTGCTGATGACCTCCCCCTTCTCCTCTGTATCACTAGCTACAGGAACCATCCAGCTTCTCTCTGATATTCACCAGTGGTGCTAGTCAGTGCTGGCCAGCACGTGAAACCACTTTATTGTAATATTTTGTATTAAATTCATTTTTTCTCTCTCTGCCTCCTCCCACTCTCTTTTTCTCCTAAACTACATCACATTGCATTGTGGGAAATGATGGGTTTTTATCGTATGTGGGCGGGAAGTTTTGCCCCATTGGAAATGGGAACCGTTCTTGTGACATTTTCTCTGATGTTATTTAAACGGTGGAAAATCTAGGGGTTTCTCAATGGATGGGAATTTCTATGGGAATCATTTGTTTTCAACAAAATTTCCTGGGGGAGGAAAAGGGAACTTTTCATCAAAAACACACATTTCTAATAAAAGTAAACTTTTTTTTTTTTTACTGAAAAACCATATATTGTAGGGTTTTTCCTGAAGAGTGAAACAAAGTCACTTCCACTGATTGCAGTCCTACACAGAATGTGATAGTAACAACAGAGTCAGTGACAGTTATTGTATTGCTGTCTATGGGAGAGGAAAGTCACTGACTGCAGGTCTACACAGAATGTGATAATAACAAATGTCACGTAGTGACAGTTATTATATTACTGTCTATGGGAGAGGTGAGTCACTGACTGCCGGACTACTCAAAATATAATAATAACAACAGTCATTAGAGATAGTTATTATATTGCTGTCTATGGGAGAGGCAAGTCACTGACTGCCGGTCTACACAGAATGTGATAGTAGCAGCTGAACCACTTAGTGACAGTTAATTTCTGTCTATAGGAGAGGTGAGTCACTGACTGCAGTTCTACACAGAATGTGATAGTAACCGAGGATTCACATTATGACAGTTATTATATTGCTGTCTATAGGAGAGGTGAGTCACTGATTGCAGTTCTACACAGAATGTGATATTAACCAAGGTGTCACATAGTGACCGTTATTATAGTGCTGTCTATAGGAGAAGTGAGTCACTGACTGCAGTTCTACACAGAATGTGATAGTGACAGCTGAATCACTTAGTGACAGTTATCAAAATGCAGTCTATAGGAGATGTGAGTCACTGACTGCAGTTCTACACAGAATGTGATAGTAACCGAGGAGTTACATAGTGACAGTTATTATACTGCTGTCTATAGGAGAGGTGAGTCACTGACTGCAGTTCTACACAGAATGTGATAGTGACAGCTGAATCACTTAGTGACAGTTATTATGCTGCTGTCTATAGGAGAGATGAGTCACTGATTGCAGTTCTACACAGAATGTGATATTAACCTAGGAGTCACATAGTGATAGTTATTATATTGCTGTCTATAAGAGAGTTGAGTCACTGATTGCAGTTCTACACAGAATGTGATAGTAACTGAGGAGTCACATAGTGACAGTTATTATATTGCTGTGTATGGGAGAGGTGAGTCACTGACTGCAGTTCTACACAGAATGTGATAGTAACTGAGAAGTCACATAGTGACAGTTAGTATACTGTTGTTTACAGGAGAGGTGAGTCACTGATTGCAGTTCTACACAGAATGTGATAGTGACAGCTGAATCACTTGGTGACAGTTATTATACTGCAGTCTATGGGAAAGGTGAGTCACTGACTGCAGTTCTACACAGAATGTGATAGTAACCAAGGAGTCACATAGTGACAGTTAGTATACTGCTGTCTATACGAGAGGTGAGTCACTGACTGCAGTTCTACACAGAATGTGATAGGGAGAGCTGAATCAGTTATTGACAATTATTATATTGCTGTGTATGGCAGAGGTGAATCACAGACTACAGCTCTACATAGAATTTGGTAGTAACAGCTTCATCACTTCCCGACAGTTTGAAATGTTATGACTTTTGAATACATCATCTTTCAGCAGTTGGTGTGGCCTTGTTTTACACAGGTGGAAAATCTCTATAACATACTATACTATAACATATAGCTTTAAATTAATTGGAATTTGGGAATGGTCATTTGTCGTCAATGTTGTAGCCGATTTGCTCCAGAATTGCTCCACTATGGTTTTGCAGATAAAGCCCTGTTGTTTAGATGAGGATTTCACATCCTCGGTCCATTCATGAGGACGGTCCGTATCTTGTAGGGAATCGCTTGACTTCATATCTGGATTATGATGTGCTAATCCCATCTCTATATACGTTTGGGGGGGTGCAGCTGTTGCTCATTTGTCTCCTCCGCACCCCCCCTCTCATGCTTCCCGTATGGTTACCATGGGATTGTCTGCTCATTATGAAGGATTTCCATTCCTCTTTTTCACCTACTGACTCTCTCTGCTAGTGACACACACACGTCCCCCCCGGTCTCCAGCATCAGATAAATCCAGTGCTTCTCTCACTTCTCATCCCTCTCTAATCCCCTAAATGGGCTTTGCTTGTTTTGGGGTCTCCCAGCATTCCTGTCCTTGGCTGTGAGACCGCTTTCTAGTAGATGGGTCAAGGGAAATAATACAGATACCATGAAACGGCTTAATAGGATTTAGTGGATGATCTGTCAGCCCTTTGTGTTCTCTCCTCCTCGGCTATCAGACAAATGCACTTTCCCTTGCTATGCTCACGCTCTCACTTCCAAACAAAAGCCTGTCCTTACAAGCGGCTCACTTGTTCTTGTAATAGAGGACCGCCATTTTGTTATTTGGAATGCTAATCGAGGGATGGGTGCTTGTTGTCTACTGAGGGGGGAGAATTTCATAATTCAGTCAATTTCGGCAGTTTTTACAATAACTGTGTACGCTGTAGCCCTGAAGTTTGTTTCTGTTACATAACAGGTAGTGCTGTCTAGCAGGTCCTTAGTATAATCCAGCAGGATACTAGATTTATAGGAGGAAGAAAAAAGGAAATGAATGGTCCAAAGGTCACTTTATAGGTCACTAGTCTGACCTCAGCCAGACCGTGGTGCACAGTCCAGATCTCCAGAAGACGTCAATCTACTACTAGTATCCAAAGAAGTGTCACTAATATAATTCGGGGGCCTTAATATGTACAGTTCAGAGGACGGAATGGGATGGGACCGAAACCTTCACATATATCACATATATTATAGGATTTAATAAGTTCAAGAGGGATGAAGTGTCCAAAGTGTCCAGAATAAAGTAAAGTGCAGAACAAGACAAAACAGGAGTGAGGTAAAATAAGAGGAATTATACGTGAGACGTATTTACATAAAGTGTGACAGAGACATGGAATACTCTCCCAATGGAAGTGCTAAGGGCTAAATCAGGAAATGGATGCAAGGGCTCTTGGACAGACATATGACAATTATATATATTAAATAATTATTTATATACAGGGACATGGTCAGACTGGATGGACCTATTGGTTCTTATCTGATTCCAAGTTCTACGTTTCTGTCTTTTCTCTCATGTAAGGGTGGCCAAAAAGTAAGAAAATATCCCACACTTCTTTTTGCAAAAACTGGCTGATTTTTCTCTTTTTTTTCATGAAAGTTTTCTCCTTTTCTCCAATGCAAAATTTTCCTCCTTTTGGCCTATTTTAACACATTTTTCAGCCATATTTCCTATGGGTACAACATTTCCCAGCACAATATACCTTCTTCTGAGGGTTGTAGTGGAGAAATAAGTGGCTGGAAGTCAAAGTTGTGAGTCCCACAGCAACATAAACCTTGATAAATGCAGAATGCATTTGTCCTTTGCCCAGAACACTAACTTCCTGATTAAGTGACACTGAAACATATTCATGATGATTTCAAGTGATTAAAAAAAAATAAAGTACAACCTGTAGTGTGGCAGATGTGTTTGATAGTGTTCAGGGAAGTGCACAGACATTTTGGGGGGCAGGGGCTCAAATGAAAAAAAGGGCACTTCTCATAATTATTTATTCAAAATATATATTAAAAAAAAGAAAAGAATTTACATCTCAGGAGTCTGTAGGCACAGAAATCTGAAGTGCCACCGCCCCCCCCCCATTGGCCATCTCCACTGGACACCTCCACAATGCTCCTAATCTCCACATTGCCCCCCATCATCTCCATACTGACCCTACACTGTCCCCTGTCAGCTAAATATTGCCCCCATCAGCTCCACATTGCCCCATCATCTCCATATTGCCCCCATCAGCTCCAACTTACCCTCACATTGCCCCCATCAGCTCCATATTCCCTCATCAGCTCCAACTTACACATTGCCCCCATCATCTCAATATTGCCCCCATCAACTCCATATTGCCCCATCAGCTCCAACTTACCCTCACATTGCCCCCATCATCTCCATATTGCCCCCCATCAGCTCCATATTGCCATCAGCTCCAACTTAATCTCACATACATTGCCCCATCATCTCTACATTGCCATCATCTCCATCTTGTCCCCCATCAGATCCATATTGCTCCATCATTTCCACACTGCCCCCCAGTGTCCATTTTCTACCTCTTCCCTGGTGGTCCAGAGGCAGGAGAGGTCTGTATGTGCCTCCTTTGTCACAGACCTGTAGCCAGGGCCGGTGCAAGGATTTTTGTATACACAGGCGAAGGTGCATTTTGATGCCCCCCCCCCGACCTTGCCACAATCTCCTGCCCCCGCCCACATATTTACCTCCACACTCTCCCCACCTCCACAATGCCCCTTCTACAATGCTCCCTTCATCTCCACAATGCCCCTTCCACATTGCCCCTTCATCTCCACAATGCCCCTTCCACAATGCTCCCTTCATCTCCACAGTGCCCCTTCCACAATGCTCCCCTCATCTCCACAATGCCCCTTCCACAATGCTCCCCTCATCTCCACAATGCCCCTTCCACAATGCCCCCTCATCTCCATAATTCCCCTTCCACAATGCCCCCTCATCTCCATAATTCCCCTTCCACAATGCCTCCTCAACTCCATAATTCCCCTTCCACAATGCCCCCTCAACTCCATAATTCCCCTTCCACAATGCCCCTTCATCTCCATAATTCCCCTTCCACAATGCCTCTTCATCTCCATAATTCCCCTCCCACAATGCCCCTTCATCTCCATAATTCCCCTTCCACAATGCCTCTTCATCTCCATAATTCCCCTTTCACAATGCCCCTTCATCTCCATAATTCCCCTTCCACAATGCACCCTGAACTCCATAATTCCCCTTCCACAATGCCCCTTCATCTCTATAATTCCCCTTCCACAATGCCCCCTGAACTCTATAATTCCCCTTCCACAATGCCCCCTCAACTCCATAATTCCCCTTCCACAATGCCCCTTCATCTCCATAATTCCCCTTCCACAATGCCCCTTCATCCCCATAATTCCCCTTCCACAATGCCCCAACTCCATAATTCCCCTTCCACAATGCCCCTTCATCTCCATAATTCCCCTTTCACAATGCCTCTTCATCTCCATATTTCCCCTTCATCTCCCCACCTTGAGTCCCTGGTGGTCTAGCGGCGTGCCACAGCTTAGAGCTCTGTGCCTCCTTCGGCACAGAGCTGAAGCTCCCGCGCGCTGCTCTCAGTAATACAGAGCGCTGGGAGATGATGTCATCTCTCAGCGCTCTGTATTACTACAGAGCCTGGGTCTCTCTGCGGTGGGAGCGCTGATTTACACTACCAAGCGCTCCCTCGCGGCGTCTATGTGACACACTGCAGGAAAAAAAAAAAAACACAACTTCCCTCTTTTCGGCGCCCCTCCATTGCGGCGCCCTAAGGCAGCTGCCTGTTCTGCCTTAATGGCAGCGCCGGCCCTGCCTGTAGCTGCTGGAGCTCCCGCGCGGTCTTCTCTTCATGCAGAGTGCAGGGAGATGATGTAATCTCCCAGTGCTCTGTAATAATAAAGAGCCGACGAGGGAGAGCAGCATTTACAGGTCTGTCCTGAAGGAGGTACAGACCTTACTGGGCGGTGGTGGTGGTGGGGGGTAAGTGCGGGTGGTGAGGCAACTTTTTTTTTGTTGTTGTTAAAAGGGCACGAGGGTACTTTGGACAAAAAGCCCTCCACTGGGCAGTGGCACAAGAATGAAGTCCCACCCTTGCCTCCCTCTCCTCCCTTGCCGCCTGGTAATGCCGACTTAGCGGAACCTATGCAGGTGGGATTCACTAGGCTGACTAAGGAGGAACGGTCCTTCCGCCGCAAGAACGGCTTGTGTCTTTACTGTGGCAAAGATGGTCACCGTTTATGCAATTGTCCTGTGTGTCCGGAAAACGCACGCACCTAGGTACCCGTAGTGGACAGTCCCCAGAGGTTGTACAGTCCAAACCAGTAGTAGAGGTTCCTGGTTTAGCTCCTCGTTTACTACATCTGCACTGCTGGGTATTTCATGGACAAGGAGTTTGCTGTCCTTCACAACATTCCATTGGTCGAACTTGTGAACCCTATGGCCATCAAGGCAATTGATGGGCGACCTTTGGTACCTCCTCAAGTTACCCAGGAGACTTGTCCACTATCTGTGCAGATTGGAGCACTGCATTTTGAAACAATATCCTTCCAGATCATTCATCCTCCACATTATGCGGTCATTTTAGGTTTCCCTTGGTTGCGGACACACAATCCCACATTTGATTGGAGATCCGGTGAGACATTGGCTTGGTCGGATTACTGTATGATTCATTGTTTATGGCAGCCTACTAGTATCCTGTGTACCTCTCCCTCCCTACCGCATGAATACCAGTCTTTCAGTGATGTGTTTAGTAAGGGAGAGGCTAGCACATTGCCACCACACTGACCGTACGATTGTGCTATTGATATTGCTTCTGGTTTTGTGCCCCCCCAGAGGCAGAACATATTCTCTCTCCTGTGAGGAGAATCATGCTATGGAAGAGTATATTTCGGATGCTCTGGAGCGTGGCATCATTCGAAGATCATCCTCGCCCGCGGGGGCTGGATTTTTTTTCGTAAAAAAGAAGTCTGGTGAGCTTAGGCCATGTATTGATTATAGGGGCCTTAATAAGTTAATAAGTTAATGGTCAAAAGTGCCTACCCTATTCCGATCATCAGGGAATTGTTTGACCGTCTTAAGGGCGCTACCATATTTACTAAGTTGGATCTAAGAGCTGCATATAATCTCATTCGTATCAAAGAAGGTGATGAGTGGAAAATTGTAGATTATTTTAACGTAGTGTACTTATAATCTTAATTTTAGTAATGACAGGAGGCAAATATTTTGCATAGACTTTCTTTACTTAACTCCATAGCAGCATAGAATAGAGGAGAAAACAACTGACCAATCAGAATATACTGAAAAGGTGATATAAGGCCCTACATAACTAAGCCCCTCCTCTTTCTTTGCTGCTCCAACGCAGACAGGTCAGATTTTGGTTATCATCCCTTGTTTGCTACAATGGTGTAATATGTATAGCTGACATGTTTTTATTTCATAGTGCTGTGTTCACTGTTTTCTGTGTTTAATATATTTGTCATTATCCTGATTTTTCTAATCCAAAAACGTTATTCTGTTCAAATCTGTGCTGGATGTATACATGTTGGGGTTGGTCTGGTAAACGGCTGTGGGTGCGTTAGTCTGCCCGGTTGGGCTTCATATTGTCTGGGGACTGTGTGTTGCGGTTTCTGCTTTGTTTTCCCGCAGCTGTTACCGTCCTGACCAAAACTGCTTTTAATACTCGCTCAGGGCATTAAGAATATCTGGTAATGCCGATCGAGGTTTGTAACACTCCAGCAGTGTTTCAAGAACTAATGATGTACTTCGAGATTTATTGCAGTCCTGTGTAGTGGTTTACCTGGACGACATTTTAATTCTTTGCCCTGACTTGGATACGCATCTTATACATGTTGCTACAGTGCTTCAGAGGCTAAGAGAGAACAAACTTTTCTGTAAGATCGAAAAGTGTGAATTTCACAAGTCTATGGGGCCTTTCTTGGGTTATGTCATTTCCAAACATGGCATAGCTATGGATAAAGAAAAATTTGCTGCTGTGCTGCAGTGGCCGTGTCCCACTGGTCTCAAGGCCATCCAAACATTTCTTGGCTTTGCCAATTATTATAGAAAGATTATTTGTGACTTGTCCAAGATTGTAAAGCCTCTCACTGATTTGACACATAAGGGGGCAAAAACATCTGAGTGGTCAGAAGAAGCCGAAGGTGCCTTTGAGTCATTAAAGGTTGCATTTATCTCCGCACTGGTTCTGTCCCACACCAAACCTGATCTATCATATACCCTGGAGGTAGATGCCTCCGATACAGGGGTTTGGGCTGTGCTGTCACAAAGGTCTGGTCCTGGTCAAGTACTCAAACCATGCTTGTTTTTTTCTAAAAAATTGACCAAGGAGCAGTCGGTGTATGAGATTGGCGAAAGAGAACTGTTGGCCATAATTCTTGCTCTCCGTGAATGGCGCCACTTCTTGGAGAGCACCGATTCTAATTCTTACCGATCATAAAAATCTGTTGTATCTTTCCGAAGCTAAGAGATTGTCGCCTAGACAGGCTAGATGGGCACTTTTTCTTTCTCGCTTCAATTTCATATTGTCCTATCTACCTGGGTCCAAGAATGTTCGTGCTGATGCACTGTCCAGGCAGCATGGCCTGATTTGGCCGGTACCAATTATTCCTCATGATCGCATCCTTGCTACATTACGTACCAGCATTATGTCTCCACTTGGCCAGGAGATCTTGGCAACTTAGCGTGAGACTCCCCCAGAAAAACCAATGGGAAAATGTTTCGTGGCTGAACCATTTCGAACTAGATTACTAGAAACATACCATGCTTCACGGGCTGCTGGACATGTGGGCAGAGATCAATTACTCTGGTCCCTATCTCGTATGTTCTGGTGGACTACCCTAAGAACTGACTGTGCTGACTTTATTGCGGCCTGTACTGTGTGCTCTCATTCTAAATCACCGAGGAACTTCCAGTGGGGCTTATGCAGGCCATTCCGAATGGTGATCGTCCGTGGTCACATGTGTCTATTGATTTTTTTGGGAGAGTTACCTGTCTCTAATGGCTGCACGTATATTCTGATGGTAGTAGACAGGTTCTCTAAGATAGCTCATTTTGTGCCACTCCCTGGTCTGCCTTCCGCCAAGGAGCTGGTGGTAATATTTGCCAAAGAAGTATTCAGACTCCATGGTGTACCCAGGGTGCTTGTCTCCGACTGTGGCAATCAATTTGTTTCCAGATTTTGGAGGGCGTTTTGGGATCAAATGGGCATCCAATTGTCTTATTCTTCCGCTTACCACCCACAGACGAATGGGGCAGCTGAGTGCTCTAACCAAGGGCTAGAGCAATTCATTCGTTGTTTCGTGTCTAATCATCATGACAACTGGGCCGATTTGCTGCCTTGGGCGGAATTTACCAGAAACTGTGCCATTAACACCTCGTCTGGGATCTCACCTTTTCTTGTCAACTATGGGTTCCAAACATGTTTGTTCCCGGATTCGTATCAAGAGCAGCAGATTCCAGCCCTAGACGAACATATTTGGCAGCTTCACTCCATGTGGGCGCAAGTGCAACCCTCCCTACGGGAGTAATTTCAACGGTACCGATGACATGCCAACAACAGGAGACTGCCGGCTACTGTTTTCCAGGTTGGGGACCGTGTGCGGCTTTCATCCAAAAATCTGAATTTGCAAACTCCATACAACAAGTTTGCTCCTCGATTTGTCAGTCCATTTCGAGTCCTCCGCAGGGTTAATCCCGTTTCATATGCCTTGGAACTTCCTGCAAGTATGCGGATTCACAATGTGTTCCATATGTCTTTGCTTGAACCTCTGGTTTGTAACTGCTACACCTCATATTTTATATGTCTGTACACAGAATGGCTGCTGTGACACCTTGACACCCTTTTATATGTCTGTACACAGAATGGCACGCTATGACACCCTGACACCCTTTTATATGTCTGTACACAGAATGGCTGCTGTGACACCCTGACACCCTTGTATATGTCTGTATACAGAATGGCTGCTGTGACACCCTGACACCCTTTTATATGTCTGTACACAGAATGGCTGCTGTGACACCCTGACACCCTTGTATATGTCTGTACACAGAATGTCATGCTGTGACACCCTGACACCCTTTTATATGTCTGTACACAGAATGGCTGCTGTGACACCCTGACACCCTTGTATATGTCTGTATACAGAATGGCTGCTGTGACACCCTGACACCCTTTCTGTACACAGAATGGCTGCTGTGACACCCTGACACCCTTGTATATGTTTGTATACAGAATGGCTGCTGTGACACCCTGACACCCTTTTATATGTCTGAATACAGAATGGCTGCTGTGACACCCTGACACCCTTTTATATGTCTGTACACAGAATGGCTGCTGTGACACCCTGACACCCTTTTAAATGTCTGTACACAGAATGGCACACTGTGACACCCTGACACCCTTTTAAACGTCTGTACACAGAATTGCACACTGTGACACCCTGACACCCTTTTATACGTCTATACACAGAATGGGTGCTGTGACACCCTGACACCCTTTTATTTGTCTGTACACAGAATGGCTTTTGTAACACCCTGACACCATTTTATATGTCTGTACACAGAATGGCTGCTGTGACACCCTGACACCCTTTTATATGTCTGTACACAGAATGGCTGCTGTGACACTATCAAGGTTCCCGTGATCTTTCTTTTTCACTCTTTGCTGTGGTGCGCTCCCATTGGCTGAGCTTGTTTGGCCCGCCCAGTATGGCCTTTTTATACTCGGCCTTTGGCACCTGTCAAGTGCCCTTTCATGGTGTTCCTGAGCCAGTGTTGCTGTGCAGCTGTGTTCCAGTGTTCCTGCGTTCCTGTGTACCGACTTGGCCTGTATGACTACACTTCTTAGTTCCTGCTCCGTGATTTGACCCGGCCTGGCTGACGTTCCTGCTCTGTGATCTGACCCGGCTTGTCTGACGACCCTGCTCCATGATTTGACCCGGCCTGGCTGACGTTCCTGCTCCGTGACCTGACCCGGCTAAGTTGATGACCCTGCTTGTGTTCCTGCTGAGATCCTGTTCCAGTGTCGCCCGGGTGACATTCTGACTTCCGCTGTGCTGGTTGCAGGGCTGATAGAGTTGTTGCCTCCTGTATACTGGGCCTTCCCGTTTACTCTTGCTGAGCTCTGTTGCCTCCGTCACTTTGGGCCTCCGTTAACACTTGCAGAGCAGTTGCCTCCGTTAACACTTGCAGAGCCGTTGCTTCCGCTACCCTGAGCCTTCCCGTTACACTTGCAGAGCCTTCTAGTCTCCCTTACTAGAGCCTCCCGTTAACACTTGCAGAGCATGGTGGCCTCCGATTTACCCTGCGCATCCGGTTACACTTGTGGGGTGCAGTAGTCTCGTTACGCACCGGTTGGGTGCGATTGGCTCCATACACCTCAGCTCTGGCAGTGTAGTTGGTCTCCGTTACAACGCCTGTGGGGGCTATTGGCTCTATACTCCTCAGCTCTCGCAGTGTATTTGGTCTCCGTTAACACACCGGGTGGGGTGCTATTGGCTCTTAACATTTCAGCTCTTGCAGTGCACTTGCTCTCTGTTAAAGCACTGGTTGGCTGCTAGTGGCTCTAGCTCCTTAAGCTCTTGCAGAGTATTTTGGCCTCAGTTCCCTGCTCAGCATAAGCAGTAGTCTCTGTCCTGTTCTATTTACTGGTGTTCTCACATCTAGCACCACTATATCGCTCCTTTACCAACTTATGGGCGTGTCAAACACACCACAACAGAGACTGAGTTGATTTCTATGTACTTTAACCCTTGAGTACCTTGTATGCTAATTTATGCCTGTCCTGTGACAGTATATATTTATTTCCCTGTATACTGGGCTTGAGAGGGCATCTGTACTTTACTGTCTATTCCAGTTATTCTGTATTGCCTATAGAGGGCAGTCTTTCTTGTCTTTTAATAAAACTGTATTTTATTCTAACCTGCTGGTCTGAGTGTCCTACAAAACTGTTACAGGCACCCTGACACCCTTTTATATGTCTGTACACAGAATGGCTGTTGTGACACCCTGACACCCTTTTATGTCTGTACACAGAATGGCTGCTGTGACACCCTTTTATATGTCTGTATACAGAATGGCTGCTGTGACACCCTTTTATATGTCTGTACACAGAATGGCTGCTGTGATACCCTGACACCCTTTTATATGTCTATACACAGAATGGCATGATGTGACACCCTGACATCCTTATATATGTCTGTACACAGAATGGCTGCTGTGACAGCCTGACACCCTTTTATATGTCTGTACACAGAATGGCATGATGTGACACCCTGACATCCTTTTATATGTCTGTACACAGAATGCCTGCTGTAACACCCTGACACCCTTTTATATGTCTGTACACAGAATGGCTGCTGTGACACCCTGACACCCTTTTATGGCTGTACACAGAATGGCTGCTGTGACACCCTGACACCCTTTTATATGTCTGTACACAGAATGGCTGCTGTGACACCCTGACACCCTATTATATGTCTGTACACAGAATGGCTGCTTTGACACCCTGACACCCTTTTATATGTCTGTACACAGAATGGCTGCTGTGACACCCTGACACCCTTTTATGCTGTACACAGAATGGCTGCTGTGACACCCTGACACCCTTTTATATGTCTATACACAGAATGGCTGCTGTGACACCCTGACACCATTTTATATGTCTGTACACAGAATGGCTGCTGTGACACCCTGACACCCTTTTATATGTCTGTACACAGAATGGCTGCTATGACACCCTGACACCCTTTTATATGTCTGTACACAGAATGGCTGCTGTGACTCCATGACACCCTTTATATGTCTGTATACAGAATGGCTGCTGTGACACCCTGACACCCATTTATATGTCTATACACAGAATGGCTGCTGTGACAGCCTGACACCCTTTTATATGTCTGTACACAGAATGGCTGCTGTGACACCCTGACACCCTTTTATATGTCTATACACAGAATGGCTGCTGTGACAGCCTGACACTCTTTTATATGTCTGTACACAGAATGGCTGCTGTGACACCCTGACACCCTTTTATATGTCTGTACAAAGAATGGCTACTGTGACACTGACACCTTTTTTTATCATTAGATTTTTATTAAGGGTTGAGAAGTACATCCAAGCATATTACAATACATTCCAAAGTTGTCACAGTTGACCAAGAATGGAAAACTCAAGTTCATACACTTAGTATTGCAGAATGTGAGATATCTAGTCAAAATATAAAACAGCAACCCTCTTTTAGTAGTACACACGTAGAAAAATATGAACCAATGTTGCTACAATGTATCAGGTAATGATATCGAGTTTAAACTCACCCAGGCGCCAAGGCCTCGCAGATTCGGCACTGCCCCCAACAGCCTCTGCCAAATCTTCAACATACAAAAAGTCAACAGGATGGGATCGCTCTACAGATCTGCTAGACAATCAAGCCAGTTTCAGAAGAATTAAAAAGTTTCATAGCTTTTACTCGTACAAAAAAAATAAAACACATATATAGTCCTGGAGGAACATATTTAGAAGTCCAAAACGCTGGACACCCCAGTAACGCGTTTCATGAGTGTTCTTACTTAATCATAGGCTATGTGTAAAAGAAAAGCAGAAAAGAGAAGAAAGCTCACAGCGCTAACTCACCATAAATTATCCATATCATATTATAAATTAAATATAAGTATAAAGTTAGAAATATAGATAGCAGCAAGGAATGAGAGGGTTCTCCAGTCCCCCTGACATTAGGCCTAAACCCAAAAGTGAAAACACAGACAAGAAAGACAATCCTGCGCTCCTCTATATACTGTGAACATAAGTGCCCTGTGTTTAGCATATATAATAACTCTTAGTAAATCTAAGTAAAATACGTGAGAATTTAGTCTCATAGATTGGCCAATCCATGTGTAAGCTTACCACCACGCCAAGGTTCTCACTTTGCGGTAAGTCCTACTTTAATACACCTATAGAGGCCCTATCTAAATTAAAAACAGACATTCTCTGAAGAAAGATGTTATAATGAACGCGTCAGTGGGGACCCTTTAAATATCATTTTGGTGTTTTTATTTCTTGTGGGTCCTAGTGTAGTGCAATTAAAAACAACAGACATACAACAAGACAAAAAAAAACAAATTAGGTGTAGAGGGAGGACTTACCTGATACATGGCCCATAGGGGCCTGCATGGAAAACTATGTTCCATTTATATCCTTCCCCACAAGTCATGTGAGGAATGGATGATACCAAACAGGCAAGGGGGGATTGCATACTGGAACAGGCCAAAAAGCCTTGTTCTTAAAGGCCAAGTGAGAAAGAAAAAAGAATGGTGAAATGAAATGAAGTAATCACATGTGACAGAAAAAAATGTGTTATTATAACATCTTTCCTCAGAGAATGTCTGTTTTTAATTTAGACAGGGCCTCTATATCACAGTACCTGTGATTCCTGTCAGTCTCATCTATGGCAGATACTGATTTGCTGTGTTGGTTTGGCCCGCCCCCTGGTGACCTTTTTATACCTGGCTAGCTCAGCTGTCAGTCACCCTTTCATGGTCTTTCTGTGCCAGTTATACTGTTGCTGTGTTCCTGTGTTCCAGATTCCTGTGTACCGACTCGGCTTGCCTTGACTATTCTCCTGTGTTCCTGCTCATGTATGACCCGGCCCGTCTGACTACCACCCTTGGATCCTGACCCGGTTTGGCTGACATTCCTGCTTGTGTATGACCCGGCTTGTATGACTGCCTTCTACGTGCTCCCACCCGGCCTGGCTGACTTCCCGCTCCGTAGACCGACTCCTGCTTTCTACAGTGACCTGTGTTCCAGTTGTCGCCGCCGCGACATTTCTATCTGCTGTTCCAGCTTTTGGTGTGACTGCCTTGCCTGGTGTACTCCGATCTGTGCAGTGTATTTTCCTTGCAGAGTTGTGCGTATACGCGCCTCCTTCAGACCGCAGAGCCTTGCTATACCGCTGAAAAGCCTCGAGTAAAAGTGCTAATTAACCCTAGCAGTGCCGCCTGGGTTCCACTCTCTCGCTACTCCTGTAAGAGTCTCTTTCTCGGTGATACTACTGCTGAGTTGGCCGCTCTCCGTCGGCAGCTCCACACATCCTTGCAGAGTATTCACATCCGTTTGGCCGGTTGGGCGCCTAAGACTCTCTCTCTTGTTCATTGAGCGATTCCGCTTTACCGAGTGGTAGCAGGCACAGGCATCAGCATTCGTATTCTGGTAATTACACCCGTGGGGGCTGTCGGCTCTAGCGTATGTTATCCCGTTGTCTGAGGAGGCTTGGCAACTCTCGCATTGAAGGCCGGTTCCAATCACGCCCGTGGGGGCCTTTTGCACTTGCACTAGTTGAAGCAGCTCCAGTAGGTACGCCCGAGGGGGCTACGTGGACTCTTGTGCTTCTTCTTACTGAACACCGTGGCAAGGCAGTCCAGTATCCAGCCGGTGATAGTCTTGGTCTCCAGCACAGCCTTATAACACCCTGGGCGTTCCAAACATCCACATCTGAGACTGACTGTTAATCAAGGACTTAACCCCTTGGGGGTATATGCTATTCTACTGCTGTGTAATTGTACTTATAAGTCATTTATGCATTTACCATCGTATCTATATATATAATTACCTATGGTGTATATCTACCGCCACTAGAGGGCGTGTTATTGCCTTATTTTATTTTTAATAAAATTGTGTTCTTATTCACACACTGGTCTGAGAGTCTTAAAAAACCGTGACACTCTATAGGTGTATTAAAGTAGGACTTACCACAAAGTGAGATACCTTGGCGTGGTGGTAAGCTTACATACGGATTGGCCAATTTGTGGGACAAAATTCTCACTTATTTTCACTTAGATTTACTAAGCGTTATTACATATGCTAAATACAGGGCACTTATGTTCACAGTATATAGAGAAGCGCAGGCCTGTCTACCATTGAAACAGTAGTTTACAATTCATTTCGATATAGATGAAGAATGTGTGGATTGCCAGATCATATGTCACTCAGAGGGCAGTAAAGAATGGCCAAGTTCTTTCTCCCATGCGGAGGCGTAAGATGTTTTATCCATCCTGGACTCTTCTAGGACAATCTTATAAATCTTCCCCAGAAATCCTTTTGATACTTTGGCGAAGGGGTCTAACAGAAATTCAAATGGTGTCAATGGCCTGGGGAGATTTTGACAGACAGCCGGTTGCATCAAGAAATGTTTCATACAGAGATATCTCCATATCTCCGCTGGAGCCAAATTATATTTTATTTGGACAGAAGGAAAGTCCGTCATGCCCTCTCCCGTCTAGAAATTGCGGATTCTAAGATCCGGAATGATTTGTCCAGCATGGGAAATGGTGCGAGGGAAGAGAGCCAGGAGCGTTGGACGTAGAAAAAATTTCAGATAAAGGAGAAGGCCGGGGCATTAAATTTTCAGATTTATTACACGATAACCACCATGATAGAACATTTCGTACAATAGGATTAAATTGTGATAACGGGAATTTCAAGGGTGAATTAGAAAGTGCCAAGGACATCGGGTCCACCGGAGATACTGCCCTCTGTAGTCGGACCCAAAATTTATTGTCTCTATTACTTGACCAATCTGGGAGGATGGCCAAGAGAGACACTCTGTTATACCGTCTCAGATCAGGGAAGCCTTAGCCACCACGTTGTCTTTCTTTACAGTGGGTTTGAAAGTTAATCCTAGGCTTCTTTGTGCCCCATAAGAAATTTGAAAGAAGTCATTGAGCCTTAGAGAAATTAGAACTTGGGACATAGACAGGAAGAGTCTGGAATGAATAAAGAAATTGTGGCAGTATAGTCATTTTGATAGCATGTATTTTACCTAACCAGAAAATGTATAATCTGTTCCAATTGGACAAATCTTTTTGAATATATTTCAGGAGCTGTGGGAAACTCAAATTGAAAGCTGATTGCAATATAGTCAGAAGATAAATCTCCAAAAATGAGATAGATTTGGTGGACCATTTGAATGGAAATCTAGATGTCGTGGAGGTAAGAGTAGAGTCAGATAAATTTAGGGCCAGTGTTTCTGTTTTGTGTACATTGATCTTAAAATCCGAAAAAGCAGAAAATCAATCAGATTCAGTTAGGAAAGAAGGCATAGCTACCTCGGGATTTCAAGTGGACAATACAATATCATTAGTAAAAATAGAGAGTTTACACATGTGGGGTCCTAGTGGAATGCCTAAAATGGAAGGGTTGGCCCTAACATGCTGTGTAAATACCCCCATTGTAAGGACAAACAACAGGGGTGACAGTGGGCACCTGTAACGGTTTGTTCGACACACAGACACGTGGTTTAGGATAAAACACAGTTTTTTTGAAATCACAATAAAATAATAACCCTCACAGGTCCTGTAGTATATAAGCGGAATAATACACATGACAGGTTATATATACATATGCCTACACAGGTCCAGTATAACCATAAAGTCCATAGCAGTCTATACTGACACACGTCAGGCAGAATATGTTGGATTCCCAGGAGAAAGGTACTGCATGGGTTAACGGTCTTCAAGGAGTGTAAACAGTCCCATGTGCAGAGAGTTCTGTGATAGAGCTCACTTCATATAGAGAGCTTCAGGATACGTAACGCCGAGGAACAGGTTAGCAGAACAGACGTGAACTGCCAGAGTAATATCAGGAATTGAGTAACGTAGGACACTGCCATAGCAGTAACGGAGACCAGACCACTCGCACACTGCCAAAGCAGTAACGGAGACCAGACCACTCGCACACTGCCGAAGCAGTAACGGAGACCAGACCACTCGCACGCTGCCGTAAGTATCGGAGGCAGACACTTGCACTCTGCAGGAGCAGTAACGGAGACAAGACCAATGGCACACTGGCGTAGCAGTAATGGAGGCAGACACTTGCACTCTGCAGGAGCAGTACCAGGAAGCGTTTAGTTTCACTTTGCCCAGAAATAAGATTGTGAATATTTCCTGAACTGTATATCTGCTGGACTTTTGGTTAACATGACGTATAGGCAGTTTTTAATACAGGTTTCAGATATGCAAACTTGAATTAGGGTGATAGATCCAGTTTCAGGATAACATTTTGCACACAATTTATTTGGCTGTACCCAACACAACAGAGAAAAGAAAACCACCGTCAGACAAAACAAAGCAGGGAAACGTCAGCACACACATAACACACAGCACAAACACACCAATGTCAACATTAACCTCTGCAAAGCCAAGCAAACACTTGAACAATGTCTATGCCCTACAAACAAGTCCTGGGCAACTTACAATAACCTAGCAACCCCCCAGGGACAAGGGCTTGATAAAGCAACCCTATCCATCACAATAGACTCCAGAACAACAGGGGTTAACACACAACAACACATTTGCACACAAAGCACAACATGCACACTTGTCATTCCCAAAACAACACAAACTCACCTTTCCATCTTTATTCAAACATGCGATAGTCAGACCTATACTCAAAAAACCCAATCCCAGCTGTCTTTTCATCCAGTTTCACTCCTCCCCTTTGCATTTAAGATCTTGGAATGCCTTGTATTCTCTCGCTTAATCTCTATTCTCTGTTGTCTAATTCAGGGTACTGGTAACTTTGGGTAGGCCATCCGCCCCTTTAATTGTCGTCAGGAACAATTCTAGAATTGTTTGCAGAGGGTGGAGCCTACCTTCCCTCCTTGCCTGCAGCTAGCCAACCAGCTCCAGAAAGATTTGTTCCTTGGTGAAGACACAGGCAAGAGAACAGTTCTGCTATAGTTTTAGAAATGTTTTTATTTTTCTGTTAGAAATGGAATACCACCATTAGGCAGATTACCATAACTGACAATGCCCTTAGATATGGCTAGCTCAGTGACCAGGTGCTTTTTGTGGACCTTAAGCCCTGGAAGGGGGGGGGAATCTTGTCTACATTTTCTTTCCTCAGGAGTTGCCCACTGAGGCTTCTTCTTAATACATGGTGATCTGAAGACAGAAGATCTGCAGGAAAGGTGAGCAACCCTTTGAGTGCTGCAGGTCCACATGTCCCACAGTGCCCCACCACACAGGGGTTTACAGTTGGAGTTCCTATTGCACACTCCTGCACTGAGTGCACTGTACAGTTTGGGACATATCTCTGCAACCGCTAAACCTAGCGACTTCAGAGATGGCTCATTTTACTTGTCTGCCTTTGCTCTATCATCGGTTTCAAGTTTCTAGTGTGTTGGGGGGCTCAGGGGGCTTCGGGCACCATCTGGGTACTTTTTCTGGGAAAACTACATTTCCCATGAGCGCTTGCTTCACACACTCGTTTCTGATTGGCTCCACCCGCGGCAGTCATTTTGTGCTATTTCCAGAACGAGTATCCTACGCAGGGCTTGGACTCTCCTTCTCTCATCTGCTGATTAACCCTTTGCCTGCCAGATAAGTCTAGTTTAGTGATTTCTGGGGTGAAACTTGGGTGATTTATTTTATTGTAAGGTTATTTGACACTGTGAGAATGTCTATACCTAGCATGTTCTGATGTCCCTGAGAGTCTCCCTGGGATCTCCAGCCATGCATTAGAGTCAGCTTGGGTGCAAGAGTTCAAGGCTGCTAATAAGGACCTTAGGTCCACATTGCAACTCTTCCCATCCCAGTTACAGGGGGTCTTCCACTAGTATCCATTGTACCACACATACACTGTCTGACCCCCCACCCTTGTACCACTGTCCACTAGTATCCAGAGTACCACACATACACTGTCTGACCCCCCACCCTTGTACCACTGTCCACTAGTATCCAGAGTAACACACATACACTGTCTGACCACCCACCCTTGTACCACTGTCCACTAGGATCCAGAGTACCACAGATACACTGTCTGACCCCCACCCTTGTACCACTGTCCACTAGTATCCAGAGTACCACACATACACTGTCTGACCCCCACCCTTCTACCACTGTCCACTAGTATCCAGAGTACCACACATACACTGTTTGACCCCCCCACCCTTCTACCACTGTCCACTAGTATCCAGAGTACCACACATACACTGTCTGACCCCCCACCCTTCTACCACTGTCCACTAGTATTCAGAGTACCACACATACACTGTCTGACCCCCCACCCTTTCTCGGAGAGCTATAAACAAATGGAATGTTTTAAACTGCATAATCCTGTTTAGTACACAGCTCTGAGTATAATTAGTGAAAATATTTTCACCAGACACTACTTGGTTTTTCAGGAAATCAAGAGATATGATTCTGTATATGTTTCATTAAAACAGTTGGAAACGCAGTTTTTCACAAAACGCTGATTCTCAGACACATATAAACAAAACAATAGCTTTAACCTGCATAAACCTGTATAGAACACTAGTCTGTGTATAACTAGTCTAAATATTTTGATCAGACACATTATGGGTTTTCAGGAAATCAAGACATATCCTCCATTATAATTTTCATTAAACAAGCTGATTACTGGGATTTTCACATCTCTCTGTTTCTCAGAGAGGTATAAAGACATGGAATGTTTAAAACTGTTTAATCCTATATAGTACTCTACTCTGAATCTAAATATGCAAAATAGGTTTAACAGAAATGTTTTGTTTTTTCAGGAAATCAAGTTATATGCTTCAGTATAGTTTTCATTGAAATAGCTTTAAAGTGAGTTTTTCACAAAATGCAGTTTCTCAGAGGCGTATCAACAAATCAAATCTTTTAAACTGTAGAAACCTTTATAGTACGCCAGTCTGAGTGGAATTAGACTAAACATTTTCATCAGACACTTTATGGTTTTTCAGGAAATCAAGACATATGCTCCAGTACACTTTTCATTAAAACAGCTGAATACTGTAATTTTCGCATGTCGCTGTTTCTCGGAGAGCTATAAACAAATGGAATGTTTTAAACTGCATAATCCTGTTTAGTACACAGCTCTGAGTATAATTAGTCAAAATATTTTCAGCAGACACTACTTGGTTTTTCAGGAAATCAAGAGATATGATTCTATATATATCTCATTAAAACAGTTGGAAAACCAGTTTTTCACAAAACGCTGTTTCTCAGAGACATATAAACATATCAAATCTTTTAAACTGTAGAAACCTCTATAGTACGCTAGTCTGAGTGGAATTAGTCTAAATATTTTCATCAGACACTTTATGGTTTTTCAGGAAATCAAGACATATGCTCCAGTACAGTTTACATTAAAACAGCTGATTACTGTAATTTTCGCATGTCGCTGTTTCTCGGTGAGCTATAAACAAATGTAATGTTTTAAACTGCATAATCCTGTTTAGTACACAGTTCTGAGTAAAATTAGTCAAAATATTTTAACCAGACACTACTTGGTTTATCAGGAAATCAAGAGATATGATTCTGTATATATGTTTCATTAAAACAGTTGGAAATGCAGTTTTTCTCAAAACGCTGTTTCTCAGAAACATATAAACAAATTAATAGCTTTAACCTGCATAAACCTGTATGGAACACTAGTCTGAGTATAACTAGTATAAATATTTTGATCAGACACATTATGGGGTTTCAGGAAATCAAGACACATCCTCCTTTATAATTTTCATTAAAACAGGTTAATTCTGGTATTTTCACATCTCTCTGTTTCTCAGAGAGGTATAAAGACATGGAATGTTTAATTCTGTTTAATCCTATATAGTACTCTACTCTGAGTCTAAATATTCGAAATATTTTTAACAGAAATGTTTTGGTTTTTCGGGAAATCAAGTTATATGCTCCAGTATAGTTTTCATTGAAATAGCTTTAAAGTGAGTTTTTAACCAAACGCTGTTTCTCAGAGACGTATAAACAAATCAAAAGTTTTAAACTGTAGAAACCTGTCTAGTACGCTAGTCTGAGTGGAATTAGTCTAAATATTTTCATTAGACACTTTATGGTTTTTCAGGAAATCAAGACATATGCTCCAGTACAGTTTTCATTAAAACAGGTGAATACTGTAATTTTCGCATGCCGCTGTTTCTCGGAGAGCAATAAACAAAAGGAATGTTTTAAACTGCATAATACTGTGTAGTACACAGCTCTGAGTATAGTGAAAATATTTTCACCAGACACTACTTGGTTTTTCAGGAAATCAAGAGATAGATTCTGTATATGTTTCATTAAAACAGTTTGAAACGCAGTTTTTCACAGAAAGCTGATTCTCAGAGACATATAAACAAATCAATAGCTTTAAAATGTATAAACCTGTATAGAACACTAGTCTGTGTATAACTAGTCTAAATATTTTGATCAGACACATTATGGGTTTTCAGGAAATCAAGACATATCCTCCATTATAATTTTCATTAAACAAGCTGATTACTGGGATTTTCACATCTCTCTGTTTCTCAGAGAGGTATAAAGACATGGAATGTTTAAAACTGTTTAATCCTATATAGTACTCTACTCTGAATCTAAATATGCAAAATATGTTTAACAGAAATGTTTTGTTTTTTCAGGAAATCAAGTTATATGCTTCAGTATAGTTTTCATTGAAATAGCTTTAAAGTGAGTTTTTCACAAAATGCAGTTTCTCAGAGGCGTATCAACAAATCAAATCTTTTAAACTGTAGAAACCTTTATAGTACGCCAGTCTGAGTGGAATTAGACTAAACATTTTCATCAGACACTTTATGGTTTTTCAGGAAATCAAGACATATGCTCCAGTACACTTTTCATTAAAACAGCTGAATACTGTAATTTTCGCATGTCGCTGTTTCTCGGAGAGCTATAAACAAATGGAATGTTTTAAAATGCATAATCCTGTTTAGTACACAGCTCTGAGTATAATTAGTCAAAATATTTTCACCAGACACTACTTGGTTTTTCAGGAAATAAAGAGATATGATTCTGTATATGTTTCATTAAAACAGTTTGAAACGCAGTTTTTCACAGAACGCTGATTCTCAGAGACATATAAACAAATCAATAGCTTTAACCTGCATAAACCTGTTTAGAACACTAGTCTGTGTATAACTAGCCTAAATATTTTGATCAGACACATTATGGGTTTTCAGGAAATCAAGACATATCCTCCATTATAATTTTCATTAAACAAGCTGATTACTGGGATTTTCACATCTCTCTGTTTCTCAGAGAGGTATAAAGACATGGAATGTTTAAAACTGTTTAATCCTATATAGTACTCTACTCTGAGTCTAAATATGCAAAATATGTTTAACAGAAATGTTGTGTTTTTTCAGGAAATCAAGTTATATGCTTCAGTATAGTTTTCATTGAAATAGCACTAAAGTGAGTTTTTCACAAAATGCAGTTTCTCAGAGGCGTATCAACAAATCAAATCTTTTAAACTGTAGAAACCTTTATAGTACGCCAGTCTGAGTGGAATTAGACTAAACATTTTCATCAGACACTTTATGGTTTTTCAGGAAATAAAGACATATGCTCCAGTACAGTTTTCATTAAAACAGGTGAATACTGTAATTTTCGCGTGTCGCTGTTTCTCGGAGAGCTATAAACAAATGGAATGTTTTAAACTGCTTAAACCTGTTTAGTACACAGCTCTGAGTATAGTCAAAATATTTTCACCAGACTCTACTTGGTTTTTCAGGAAATCAAGAGATAGATTCTGTATATGTTTCATTAAAACAGTTTGAAACGCAGTTTTTCACAGAACGCTGATTCTCAGAGACATATAAACAAATCAATAGCTTTAACCTTCATAAACCTGTATAGAACACTAGTCTGTGTATACCTAGTCTAAATATTTTGATCAGACACATTATGGGTTTTCTGGAAATCAAGACATATCCTCCATTATAATTTTCATTAAAACAGCTGAACACTGGGATTTTCACATCTCTCTGTTTCTCAGAGAGGTATAAAGACATGGAATGTTTAAAACTGTTTAATACTATATAGTACTCTACTCTGAGTCTAAATATTCAAAATATTTTTTACAGAAATGTTTTGGATTTTCAGGAAATCAAGTTATATGCTTCAGTATAGTTTTGATTGAAATAGCTACAAAGTGAGTTTTTCACAAAACGCTGTTTCTCAGAGACATATAAACATATCAAATTTTTTAAACTGTAGAAACCTCTATTAGTACGCTAGTCCGAGTAGAATTAGTCTAAATATTTTCATCAGACACTTTATGGTTTTTCAGGAAATCAAGACATATGCTCCAGTACAGTTTACATTAAAACAGCTGATTACTGTAATTTTCGCATGTCGCTGTTTCTCGGTGAGCTATAAACAAATGTAATGTTTTAAACTGCATAATCCTGTTTAGTACACAGTTCTGAGTAAAATTAGTCAAAATATTTTAACCAGACACTACTTGGTTTATCAGGAAATCAAGAGATATGATTGTGTATATGTTTCATTAAAACAGTTGAAATGCAGTTTTTCTCAAAACGCTGTTTCTCAGAAACATATAAACAAATTAATAGCTTTAACCTGCATAAACCTGTATGGAACACTAGTCTGAGTATAACTAGTATAAATATTTTGATCAGACACATTATGGGTTTTCAGGAAATCAAGACATATCCTCCTTTATAATTTTCTTTAAAACAGGTTAATTCTGGTATTTTCACATCTCTCTGTTTCTCAGAGAGGTATAAAGACATGGAATGTTTAATTCTGTTTAATCCTATATAGTACTCTACTCTGAGTCTAAATATTCGAAATATTTTTAACAGAAATGTTTTGGTTTTTCGGGAAATCAAGTTATATGCTCCAGTATAGTTTTCAATGAAATAGCTTTAAAGTGAGTTTTTAACCAAACGCTGTTTCTCAGAGACGTATAAACAAATCAAAAGTTTTAAACTGTAGAAACCTGTCTAGTACGCTAGTCTGAGTGGAATTAGTCTAAATATTTTCATTAGACACTTTACGGTTTTTCAGGAAATCAAGACATATGCTCCAGTACAGTTTTCATTAAAACAGCTGAATACTGTAATTTTCGCATGTCGCTGTTTCTCGGAGAGCAATAAACAAAAGGAATGTTTTAAACTGCATAATACTGTGTAGTACACAGCTCTGAGTATAGTCAAAATATTTTCAGCAGACACTACTTGGTTTTTCAGGAAATCAAGAGATATAATTCTGTATATGTTTCATTAAAACAGTTGGAAACGCAGTTTTTCACAAAACGCTGATTCTCAGAGACATATAAACAAATCAATAGCTTTAACCTGCATAAACTTGTATAGAACACTAGTCTGTGTATAACTAGTCTAAATATTTTGATCAGACACATTATGGGTTTTCAAGAAATCAAGACATACCCACCATTATAATTTTCATTAAAGCAGGTGAATACTGGGATTTTCACATCTCTCTGTTTCTCAGAGAGGTATAAAGACATGGAATGTTTAAAACTGTTTAATCCTATATAGTACTCTACTCTGAGTCTAAATATGCAAAATATGTTTAACAGAAATGTTTTTTTTTTTCAGGAAATCAAGTTATATGCTTCAGTATAGTTTTCATTGAAATAGCTTTAAAGCGAGTTTTTCACAAAATGCAGTTTCTCAGAGGCGTATCAACAAATCAAATCTTTTAAACTGTAGAAACCTTTATAGTACGCCAGTCTAAGTGTAATTAGACTAAATATTTTCATCAGACACTTTATGTTTTTTCAGGAAATCAAGACATATGCTCCAGTACAGTTTTCATTAAAACAGGTGAATACTGTAATTTTCGCATGTCGCTGTTTCTCGGAGAGCTATAAACAAATGGAATGTTTTAAACTGCTTAAACCTGTTTAGTACACAGCTCTGAGTATAGTGAAAATATTTTCACCAGACACTACTTGGTTTTTCAGGAAATCAAGAGATAGATTCTGTATATGTTTCATTAAAACAGTTTGAAACGCAGTTTTTCACAGAAAGCTGATTCTCAGAGACATATAAACAAATCAATAGATTTAAAATGTATAAACCTGTATAGAACACTAGTCTGTGTATAACTAGTCTAAATATTTTGATCAGACACATTATGGGTTTTCAGGAAATCAAGACATATCCTCCATTATAATTTTCATTAAACAAGCTGATTACTGGGATTTTCACATCTCTCTGTTTCTCAGAGAGGTATAAAGACATGGAATGTTTAAAACTGTTTAATCCTATATAGTACTCTACTCTGAGTCTAAATATGCAAAATATGTTTAACAGAAATGTTGTGTTTTTTAAGGAAATCAAGTTATATGCTTCAGTATAGTTTTCATTGAAATAGCACTAAAGTGAGTTTTTCACAAAATGCAGTTTCTCAGAGGCGTATCAACAAATCAAATCTTTTAAACTGTAGAAACCTTTATAGTACGCCATTCTGAGTGGAATTAGACTAAACATTTTCATCAGACACTTTATGGTTTTTCAGGAAATCAAGACATATGCTCCAGTACAGTTTTCATTAAAACAGGTGAATACTGTAATTTTCGCATGTCGCTGTTTCTCGGAGAGCTATAAACAAATGGAATGTTTTAAACTGCTTAAACCTGTTTAGTACACAGCTCTGAGTATAGTCAAAATATTTTCACCAGACTCTACTTGGTTTTTCAGGAAATCAAGAGATAGATTCTGTATATGTTTCATTAAAACAGTTTGAAACGCAGTTTTTCACAGAACGCTGATTCTCAGAGACATATAAACAAATCAATAGCTTTAACCTTCATAAACCTGTATAGAACACTAGTCTGTGTATAACTAGTCTAAATATTTTGATCAGACACATTATGGGTTTTCTGGAAATCAAGACATATCCTCCATTATAATTTTCATTAAAACAGCTGAACACTGGGATTTTCACATCTCTCTGTTTCTCAGAGAGGTATAAAGACATGGAATGTTTAAAACTGTTTAATCCTATATAGTACTCTACTCTGAGTCTAAATATTCAAAATATTTTTTACAGAAATGTTTTGGATTTTCAGGAAATCAAGTTATATGCTTCAGTATAGTTTTGATTGAAATAGCTACAAAGTGAGTTTTTCACAAAACGCTGCTTCTCAGAGACATATAAACATATCAAATTTTTTAAACTGTAGAAACCTCTATTAGTACGCTAGTCCGAGTAGAATTAGTCTAAATATTTTCATCAGACACTTTATGGTTTTTCAGGAAATCAAAACATAAGCTCCAGTACAGTTTCATTAAAACAGCTGAATACTGTAATTTTCGCATGTCGCTGTTTCTCGGAGAGCTATAAACAAATGGAATGTTTTAAAATGCATAATCCTGTTTAGTACACAGCTCTGAGTATTAGTCAAAATATTTTCACCAGACACTACTTGGTTTTTCAGGAAATAAAGAGATATGATTCTGTATATGTTTTATTAAAACAGTTGGAAAAGCAGTTTTTCACAAAAAGCTGTTTCTCAGAGACATATAAACAAATCAATAGCTTTAACCTGCATAAACCTGTATAGAACAATAGTCTGAGAATAACTAGTCTAAATATTTTCATCAGACAGTTTATGTTTTTTCAGGAAATCAAGACATATGCTCCAGAATAGTTTACATTAAAACAGCTGAATACTGTAATTTTCTCATTTCGCTTTTCTCGGTGAGATATAAACAAAAATGTAATGTTTTAAACTGCATAATCCTGTTTAGTTCACAGATCTGAGTATAATTAGTCAAAATATTTTCAGCAGACACTACTTGGTTTTTCAGAAAATCAAGAGATATGATTCTATATATATCTCATTAAGACAGTTGGAAAACCATTTTTTCACAAAAAGCTGTTTCTCAGAGACATATAAACATATCAAATCTTTTAAACTGTAGAAACCTCTATAGTACGCTAGTCTGAGTGGATTTAGTTTAAATATTTTCATCAGACACTTTATGGTTTTTCAGAAAATCAAGCCATATGCTCCAGTACAGTTTTGATTAAAACATCAGAATACTGTAATTTTCGCTTGTCGCTGTTTCTCGATGAGCTATAAACAAATGGAATGTTTTGAACTGCCTAATCCTGTTTAGTACACAGCTCTGAGTATAATTAGTCAAAATATTTTGACCTGACACGACTTGGTTTTTCAGGAAATCAAGAGATATGATTCAGTATATATGTTTCATTAAAACAGTTGGAAACGCAGTTTTTCACAAAACGCTGTTTCTCAGAGACATATAAACAAATCAATAGCTTTAACCTGCATAAACCTGTATAGAACACTTGTCTGAGTATAACTAGTCTTAATATTTTCATCAGACACATTATGGGTTTTCAGGAAAACAAGACATATCCTCCATTATAATTTTCATTAAAACAGCTAAATACTGGGATTTTCACATCTCTCTTTTTCTCAGAGAGGTATAAAGACATGGAATGTTTAAAACTGTTTAATCCTATATAGTACTCTACTCTGAGTCTAAATATTCAAAATATTTTTAACAGAAATGTTTTTGTTTTTCAGGAAATCAAGTTATATGCTCCAGTATAGTTTTCATTGAAATAGCTTCAAAGTGAGTTTTTCACAAAACGCAGTTTCTCAGAGGCGTATCAACAAATCAAATCTTTTAAACTGTAGAAACCTCTATAGTACGCCAGTCTGAGTGGAATTTTTCTAAATATTTTCATCAGACACTTTATGGTTTTTCAGGAAATCAAGACATATGCTCCAGTACAGTTATCATTAAAACAGATGAAAACTGTAATTTTTGCATGTCGCTGTTTCTCGGTGAGCTATAAACAAATGGAATGTTTTAAACTGCATAATCCTGTTTAGTACACAGCTCTGAGTATAATTAGTCAAAATATTTTCACCAGACACTACTCGGTTTTTCAGGAAATCAAGAGATATGATTCTATAAATATCTCATTAAAACAGTTGGAAAAGCAGTTTTTCACAAAAAGATGTTTCTCAGAGACATATGAACATATCAAATCTTTTAAACTGTAGAAACCTCTATAGTACGCTAGTCTGAGTGGAATTAGTCTAAATATTTTCATCAGACACTTTATGGTTTTTCAAGAAATCAAGACATATGCTCCAGTACAGTTTACATTAAAACAGCTGAATACTGTAATTTTCACATTTCGCTGTTTCTCGGTGAGCTGTAAACAAATGTAATGTTTTCAACTGCATAATCCTGTTTAGTACACAGCTCTTAGTATAATTAGTGAAAATATTTTGACCTGACACTACTTGGTTTTTCAGGAAATCAAGAGACATTATTTTGTATATGTCTCATTAAAACAGTTAGAAAAGCAGTTTTTCACAAAAGGCTGTTTCTTAGAGACATATAAATAAATCAATAGCTTTAACCTTCAGAAACCTGTATAGAACACTAGTCTGAGTATAACTAGTCTAAATATTTTCATCAGACACATTATGGGTTTTTAGGAAATCAAGAGATATGATTCTATAAATATCTCATTAAAACAGTTGGAAAACCAATTTTTCACAAAAGGCAGTTTCTCAGAGGTGTTTCAACAAATCAATTCTTATAAACTGTAGAAAACTGTGTAGTACGCTATTCTGAATCTCTGTTTCTCGGTGTGCTATAAACAAATGGAATGTTTTAAACTGCAAAATCCTGTTTAGTACACAGCTCTGAGTATAATTAGTCAAAATATTTTCACCAGACACTACTCGGTTTTTCAGAAAATCAAGAGATATGATTCTATAAATATCTCATTAAAACAGTTGGAAAAGCAGTTTTTCACAAAACGCTATTTCTCAGAGACATATAAACATATCAAATCTTTTAAAATGTAGAAACCTCTATAGTATGCTAGTCTGAGTGGAATTAGTCTAAATATTTTAATCAGACACTTTATGGTTTTTCAGGAAATCAAGACGTATGCTCCAGTACAGTTTACATTAAAACAGCTGAATACTGTAATTTTCGCATTTCGCTGTTTCTCGGTGAGCTATAAACAAATGGGATGCTTTAAACTGCATAATCCTGTTTAGTACACAGCTCTGAGTATAATTAGTCAAAATATTTTCACAACACACAACTTGGTTTTTCAGGAAATCAAGAGATATGATACTATAAATATCTCATTAAAACAGTTGGAAAAGCAGTTTTTCACAAAAAAGCTGTTTCTCAGAGACATATAAACATATCAAATATTTTAAACTGTAGAAACCTCTATAGTACGCTAGTCTGAGTGGAATTAGTCTAAATATTTTCATCAGACACTTTATGGTTTTTCAGGAAATCAAGACATATGCTCCAGTACAGTTTACATTAAAACAGCTGAATACTGAAATTTTCGCATGTCGCTCTTTCTAGGAGAGCTCTAAACAAATGGTATGTTTTAAACTGCATAATCCTGTTTAGTACACAGCTCTGAGTATAATTAGTCAAAATATTTTGACCTTACACTTCTTGGTTTTTCAGGAAATCAGTAGACATGATTTTGTATATGTTTCATTAAAACAGTTAGAAAAGCAGTTTTTCACAAAACGCTGTTTCTTAGAGACATATAAACAAATCAATAGCTTTAACCTGCAGAAACCTGTATAGAACACTAGTCTGAGTATAACTAGTCTAAATATTTTCATCAGACACATTATGGGTTTTTAGGAAATCAAGACATAACCTCCATTATAATTTTCATTAAAACAGCTGAATACTGGGATTTTCACATCTCTCTTTTTCTTAGAGAGGTATAAAGACATGGAATGTTTAAAACTGTTTAATCCTATACTCTACTCTGAGTCTAAATATTCAAAATATTTTTAACAGAAATGTTTTTGTTTTTCAGGAAATCAAGTTTTATGCTCCAGTATAGTTTTCATTGAAATAGCTTCAAAGTGAGTTTTTCACAAAACGCAGTTTCTCAGAGGCGTATCAACAAATCAAATCTTTTAAACTGTAGTAACCTCTATAGTACGCCAGTCTGAGTGGAATTTTTCTAAATATTTTCATCAGACACTTTATGGTTTTTCAGGAAATCAAGACATATGCTCCCGTACAGTTTACATTAAAACAGCTGAATACTGTAATTTTCGCATTTCGCTGTTTCTCGGTGAGTTATAAACAAATGGATTGTTTTAAACTGCATAATCCTGTTTAGTACACAGCTCTGAGTATAATTAGTCAAAATATTTTCACCAGACACTACTTGGTTTTTCAGGAAATCAAGAGATATGATTCTATATATATCTCATTAAAACAGTTGGAAAAGCAGTTTTTCACAAAAGGCTGTTTCTCAGAGACATATAAACATATCAAATCTTTTAAACTGTAGAAACCTCTATAGTACGCTAGTCTGAGTGGAATTAATCTAAATATTTTCATCAGACACTTTATGGTTTTTCAGGAAATCAAGACATATGCTTCAGTACAGTTTTCATTAAAACAGATGAATATTGTAATTTTCTCATGTCGCTGTTTCTCGATGAGCTATAAACAAATGGAATGTTTTAAACTGCATAATCCTGTTTAGTACACAGCTCTGAGTATAATTAGTCAAAATATTTTCACCAGACACTACTCGGTTTTTCAGGAAATCAAGAGATATGATTCTATAAATTTCTCATTAAAACAGTTGGAAAAGCAGTTTTTCACAAAAGGCTATTTCTCAGAGACATATAAACATATCAAATCTTTTAAAATGTAGAAACCTCTATAGTATGCTAGTCTGAGTGGAATTAGTCTAAATATTTTCATTAGACACTTTATGGTTTTTCAGGAAATCAAGACAAATGCTCCAGTACAGTTTTCATTAAAACAGCTGAATACTGTAATTTTTGCATGTCGCTGTTTCTCGGAGAGCCATAAACAAATGAAATGTTTTAAACTGCATAATCCTGTTTAGTACACAGCTCTGAGTATAATTAGTCAAAATATTTTTTTTATAATTAAATCTTTATTGAAATAAGAATGACAACCATCATCAAACAAAAACAAAGCCATGGTAAAGGTAAAAAAACAAACAAACAGCCATATAAAGGATATGAACATCACATATAAACACAATGAGTACATACAGCAGACAAAGAAGCAAACTTAAGTATGATGGCCTGACATTCCCATTCCATAATTTTTAATGAAAAATATAAAAAAAAAGAGAGAAAAGAAGAAAGAGATAGAGAAAGAAGAGGACAGGCAGAAGGGAAGATGAGGAAAGAAAAGGAAGAAGGACCCAAGAGGAAGAAAAGAATAGACCAGATAAAGAAGAGAAAGAAGAAGAATAAAGAGTCGAGCACCCCGGCGAGCAGGCAAGCAACCCCACAATCAAAAGCAGCCGAGCTATGGGTAATGCCACACAGCAAAGGCCTAGGAAGCCCGCACCAAGTCCCAGCCCTGAAGAGTAGCAGTCCACGCAATATAGTCCCCACCTCGCTTGATTAAGGACATCCTATGTAGTAGTAGAGAATCCCTAGCCCTAGAATGCCATTCAGTAGTCGTAGGTGGAACAGGATCCTTCCAATGGATTGGTATCAGAGACTTCGCTACAGAGAGCAATAAAAGAATAAGTGATCTCTGTTGTTTGGGGAGCCGGGGGAGACCCTTGAAAAAAAGAAATGGAAGGGGGTCAAAATCCAATGAGACCCCAAGAAACCGATGAATAATATCTCTACATCCTTCCCAATAAGGGAGTACTAGAGGGCACGACCACCAAATATGTAGAAGAGTTCCCCGTTGGTTTAAACATCTCCAGCACATAGGGCTGGTCCCTGCAAAAATTTTACTCAATTTAACCGGAGTATAATACCAACGAAAAAGAAATTTGTAATTGAATTCTAATATACGAGAAGAAATAGATGCACTGGAATGTAAAGCCCAAATCTTGGTCCAATCATCTGGGCATAAATCAACACCTAGTTCAGAACTCCAGGCTGCTGTATATGAAGGATCCTTCACCGACAATACATCCAGAAGTATAGAGTATATTCTTCCAAGAAACCTTTTCTTCGGGCCCAGCGGGGTACACAGTAGTTCAAAGGGAGTGAGATTCCTAGAGGCTGCATCTCTAATGTTTGAAACTGAAAAGAAATGTTTGAGGCGGAGATAACGCCAAATCTCCGATGGGGAAAGGTCCCACTGGGTTTGAAAGAAGGAAAAAGCACGGATAGTGGAGCCATCAAAGAAATCTCGGAACCGAGGAACAGATCCGAAGGACCAGGCATGAAAATCTCTTGAGGAAAGCGAGAAAGGGGTATCTCTAGAATAAAATGCATTGGAAAGCGGAGAGGGCAGGGTCCCCAGTCTACAGGAACTCGTCCAGCCGGACCAAGTGTTGATAATATTAGATAGGAGAGGATGTGTTTTCAACAAAGGATGTCTGGAACTAGCAGGGAGGAAAACCTCTACAGCGACATCCCCTCCCAGTGGAAAGGAGCGCTCCAAAGAAACCCAGCTCTTAGAATCCGAGTTCATCAACCAATCGGGAATCGACGATAACAAAGCTGACATATAATAAAGACGAATATCTGGTACACCCAATCCCCCTCTGGATCTTGGGCGACGCAAAGTATCCAGTTTTACTCGCGGCTTATGATAGTGCCACATGAAAGAATTCAAACTGTTCATTAATTTAGTAAGGTACTTGGGGGGTAGGTAAATAGGGAGAGTCTGAAAATAGTACAAAATCCGAGGTAAAACCGACATTTTCAAAACCCCAACTCTGCCTAACCATGACAAAAATAGAGGATCCCACTTCTTGAGGTCCCTTTGAATCGAAACCAAAAGTTGAGGGTAATTAGCCGCAAATAGTCCATCGAAAGAGGAAGATAGGCGAATCCCCAAATAAGAAATTGAAGATCTAGACCATTTGAATGGAAAAGAAGATTGAAGATCCTTAAGCAACCTAGAAGAGATAGCTATGGGGAGAGCCTCTGATTTGTTAAAATTAATTTTAAAGTCCGATAGGGAGGAAAAAGTATCAAATTCCGACATTAAAGCCGGCATGGAAGACAAGGGTTCCGTCAAGGAGATCAGAACATCGTCAGCGAACATAGAAAGCTTATATTCTTTGTGAGCATGCAGAATTCCCCGAATGTTCGGGTTAGCACGTATGCGTTGTGCTAAGGGTTCCATAATCAAAATAAACAATAACGGTGAAAGGGGGCATCCCTGACGGGTGCCATTAGAAATACGGAAAGCATTGGATAAGTGACCATTAGTTTTAACTTTCGCCGAAGGGCAAGAATATAAAGCCATTACTCTCTGAATAAAGACCGAACCAAACCCAAAAGCACGGAGTGTGTGTTCTAAAAACTTCCAATTTACCCTGTCGAACGCCTTTTCGGCATCCGTGGAAAGAAAAACAGTAGGCGTCGATGAAGAAGAAGAGATATGAAGGAGCGACAAGAGTTTTCTAGTATTGTCTCTAGCTTCCCTCCTAGGAACAAAGCCAGATTGGTCAAGATGTATTAATTTATGGAGTCTAGTTTTCAACCTATCAGCCAAAATTTTTGCATAGATTTTAATGTCTAGATTAAGGAGAGAGATGGGTCTGTAGCTTGCACAAAACAACTTATCTTTCCCGGGTTTGGGTAAGACCGTAATGTGAGCGGATAGAGTATCTGGGTGTGAAGAAATTGAATCTGATAAGGAATTAAAAGAAGCAGCCAAGAGAGGAGCTATTAAGTGAGAAAATGATTTATAGTATCCCTGAGAGAAACCATCAGGACCCGGACTTTTACCTGGTGGAAGAGACCTAATGGCACTGGCTATCTCGGTCGCAGAAAACGGAGCATCCAAAGCGTCCCTATCAAGGTCATCAATGTGTGGTAAAGAGGTCGATTTGAGATACGCATCAATACGGGTGGAGTGATCCATGGTCTCTTCAGACCCCTCTCGAAGATTATATAGGGAAGCATAAAAAGATCGAAAAGTGTCAGAGATTTCGGCATCTGAGTAACAGGTATGCCCCGAAGATGTACGGATAGCTGGAATATAGGTGGACGAAAATTGAGATTTGAGTTGTTTAGCGAGTAAACGACCTGGTTTATTGCCATGTTCAAACAGGGAAAGCCTCGATTTAAAAAACATTCGCTCCACTTGTTCATGAAGAATAGTAACCAATTGTTGCCGAAGTACCGTCAAAGTGGGAAGAACCGCAGATGCCCTGGAAAGCTTGTGTTGAGCCTCAAGTGTCCTGATCTTACTCAAAAGTTCCTCAACGCGCGCCGATCGTTCTTTCTTCTTGTGAGACGCGATTTTGATCAATTCACCGCGTATCACACTTTTATGAGCTTCCCAAAACATCAACGGCGAGACGTCTGCTGATTCATTATCCGCCACATAATTCCTAATAGTTTTCTCAATATAAGATTTCACATCTTCCGAGGCAAGTAAATATTCATCCAGGCGCCAAAGCTTCGCAGTGGAAGTCTGAGTTCGACGTAACAAATCAACAGTGATCGGAGCATGGTCGGACCATGTAATCGAACCTATATCCGCAGAGTGAAGAAGATGCAAATGGGGATGGTCAACAAAGATATAATCAATCCTAGTATAGGAATCATGTGGATGTGAGTAAAAAGTGAAATCCTTAGAGTCTGGATGGAGCAGACGCCAGGTATCAACCAAGAATGAAGAATGGAGACGTGTAATGACTCGATTAATGGAGGAATACGGAAGATGAGAACGACCAGTAGAGCAATCTAAAGTAGGGTTCAAATGACAATTGAAGTCGCCGCCCACCAATACAATGCCCTCCTTGAAATCATCAACAATATCAAAGACCTTATGAAAAAAGGAAGATTGAGAATCCGACGGAGCATATATAGAAGCGAACGTGTACATTTGCCTGTCAATCAATCCCTTCACAAAGAGAAACCTGCCGTCTCTATCTCTGCGAACCTGAGTTGAAACAAAAGATAGGCGCTTGTGAAATAAGATACCGACTCCATTACGTTTCGACGATGAGGAGCTCAAAAATGCATGCTCATAAAATCTATTAGTAAGCTTCTGTTCTTTATGAGAAGCAAAATGAGTTTCTTGAAGTAAAATCACATCACCACGTGATTGATGAAAATCTTTCAGAGCCATAGATCGCTTCTGAGGAGTCCCTAGCCCTTTAACATTCATTGAGATCACACGCAAAGTAGAAGGGAGTACCTTGGTAGACATCAAATGAGAAAGGAAGAGATGCGGGCCACCCAAGCATCCCCAATGAGGCAAGGAAGGGATAGCATCCCATATAGAGTTAGGGTAGAAGACCCACTACACCGGAGCACTCGACAATAGAGGAAAGAAAAAGAGTAAGAGAAAAGAGAGAGGAATACAGAGTAGAGAAGATCTCTAAAAAAGCAATAAAGTAGAAAAGAAGAAAAGAAAATAAGAAATACAGTAGAATAGCACACTCTACCCGAGCAGGGGCAAGGAGGCGTATAGCCACCCACCCGGGGTAATATGTACATCAGAGAGAGTAGACTTAAACAGCAGAGCAGACGGAAAAGTAAGGAAGTCACCTGGGGGAGCAAACCCCCAGACTGTAAAAAGCAAGAAGGGTGAGGCATAGAACTGTAGGCTCCCGGACAGAGAAGAGGAAAACATACATTAAAAGAAATAACAAAACCTATATGGACTACAAAAGAGGACATAGGAAAAGACAATTTAGAAAGGAACATATAGGGGGGAAAAAAAAAGAAAAAAAAAAAAAGAAAAAAGGGGTGGAGAAGAAAAGCAAGAGAAGGTAGACAGACACACAAGGGAAAAACACCATTAGGCAGCTATAAACAATAAAAAAGGCACAAAAGTATGGACAAAGGAAAGCCAGGCCAGCATTGGAGAGATAACACAAACCCCAGACAAACATTAATGCGAGACCAGTAAATGCTTCCCCTGCCCGACAGTGTGGGATAGTAAAAGGGTAGAGCATCTTAACCCAGAGTCTCTAAAGGCAGCAGTATAAATCCCCTATCCCATCGAAGGCATCCCAAATGGAGGTACCCCATGCTAGAACCGTCAGTTCTCCCAATACCTGCGAGAGAATCTCTCTCCCAATCTCGTCACCAAAGAGGAAAGGACTAAAAGAGAAAGAGGAGGGGGGATACTGTCGAACAGGGAGAAGCAAACCGTCTTGTCTCAGGCAAAATATTTAGTCACAAACAGCATAAACAATATGCATAGCATCAACATAAAAATGTCAATTAACTCCGGTATTACCGGTGATTGAGTATCCACAGTGTATTCAATACAAAATTGTTTAATCATAAAGGAGCACTAAACTCCCTCCCCCAAGATCCAAACCGCGACATCGCCGCAAAAAAACAAAGCTGCGGCGCTCTCGCGATCCAGACCTCTCACTCTACATGACTAACCATTCCCCACAAAACTCCCATCAAACATACCCATCCCACTAACCAAGCAAAAGCCGTCAGCCCACGGCCGGTCCCACAAAGGCCCATAGGACCGGCCATGAGCCGAAGACAAACGCTGCCAACATATCAACTCCATAACTCCCATCTCCCCCCCTCCAAAAATTCGCTATCGACATGCGGTCCTGAGCCAGAGGGCAGGCAAGAGTCGGCTAAAACTCTCCATCCAAATAAGGCCCAGGAATAAAGCCAAGGGAGTAAGGTCCATAACGAGATCTTAGAAGGTCAATATCAATATGCCCGTGTTTGGGCCACAAGTAGCTGCCCGCTATGACCCACTGACCAGACCGCACGCCGAGGGCCAAATAAAAGGAAACAAAATCCCCATGTAGACCATAAACGGAGCAGGATACGTCCCACTGAAAATCACAAAAACTACCACCTCATAACCGGGCGGCCAATCAGCCCGCGACAGGGCCCCACTCCTCCCCAGGAGCCCTACCGCGGGCCGAGGGCCCCCGCCAGCAAACCCCGAAACCACCCCAACAGTAGTGTCCAGCCGAAACAGGAACATAACAGTACAAAATCATATGCCCCAGAGACCGGAAGGCCCACCGACCCACAACAGGGCCCACTCAACCTCCAAAGCCACGCCATGAGTCGGCGGCCCCCCGCCCTACCAGGGCATCCCCCAACTACGAATCTCTAGGATCCCCAGCCAGAGATAAGCAATCAGGATCACAAGCATCCATGGTAAAAAGTCTCAAAAAGAGCCCAATAACACTGTCAGGCTACAGTTTCTGAAGAGTTCCATACAAGTGGAGCTACCTCCGGTATAAATATAGAGCATCTGACCGGAGTCAGGGAAATCAGGTACCAGTCTGAAGGTAATACCGTATAAAAAGTTTCATCCCTGTTCCTGCCGTGTGGGAGATGAGGAGTCTTCCTCAGTGGTGGGTGAAGCTCTGTTCCTCCTTTTTCGTGGAACTGGGTGCCATTGGGATCGCGGAGATGCTGTAGAGGACCACTGCATTTCCCCAAGTTGTGGAGCTAGCACAGGAGTCGCCTCAGGAAGCGGGATCTGTAAAGCTTCAGCAAACATTTTAGTATTGCCCTTATACCGCAACACATGATGAATCCCATCTCTGAAAACCATCAGACGCATAGGAAAGCCCCACTTATACTGGATGCCGTGTTGTCGCAGTGAAGTAGTAAGAGGACGAAGTTCCCTTCTCCATGATGAGGTAAGTGGCGATAGATCTCCAAAAACAGTAATCGATGCACCCCGAAAAGAAAAAGCAGTGTTGCCTCGAGCAGCTTGGAAAATCGCCTAAGTGGAATTAGTCTAAATATTTTCATCAGACACTTTACGGTTTTTCAGGAAATCAAGATATATGCTCCAGTATAGTTTACATTAAAACAGCTGAATACTTTAATTTTCTCATTTCGCTGTTTGTCGGTGAGATATAAACAAAAGGAATGTTTTAAACTGCATAATCCTGTTTAGTACACAGCTCTGAGTATAATTAGTCAAAATATTTTCAGCAGACACTATTTGGTTTTTCAGGAAATCAAGAGATATGATTCTATATATATCTCATTAAAACAGTTGGAAACGCAGTTTTTCACAAAACGCTGTTTCTCAGAGACATATAAACAAATCAGTAGCTTTAACCTGCATAAACCTGTATAGAACACTTGTCTGAGTATAACTAGTCTTAATATTTTATCAGACACATTATGGGTTTTTAGGAAATCAAGACATAACATCCATTATAATTTTCATTAAAACAGCTGAGTACTGGGATTTTCACATCTCCCTTTTTCTCAGAGAGGTATAAAGACATGGAATGTTTAAAACTGTTTAATCCTATATAGTACTGTACTCTGAGTCTAAATATTCAAAATATTTTTAACAGAAATATTTTTGTTTTTCAGGAAATCAAGTTATATGCTCCTGTATAGTTTTCATTGAAATAGCTTCAAAGTGAGTTTTTCACAAAATGCAGTTTCTCAGAGGCGCATAAACAAATCAAATCTTTTAAACTGTAGAAACCTCTATAGTACGGAAGTCTGAGTAGAATTTTTCTAAATATTTTCATCAGACACTTTATGGTTTTTCAGGAAATCAAGATATATGCTCCTGTACAGTTTTCATTAAAACAGCTGAATACTGTAATTTTCGCATTTCGCTGTTTCTCGGAGAGGTATAAACAAATGAAATGTTTTAAACTGCATAATCCTGTTTAGTACACAGCTCTGAGTATAATTAGTCAAAATATTTTCACCAGACACTACTCGGTTTTTCAAGAAATCAAGAGATATGATTCTATAAATATCTCATTAAAACAGTTGGAGAAGCAGTTTTTCACAAAACGCTATTTCTCAGAGACATATAAACATATAAAATCTTTTAAAATCTAGAAACCTCTATAGTATGCTAGTCTGAGTGGAATTAGTCTAAATATTTTCATCAGACACTTTATGGTTTTTCAGGAAATCAAGCCATATGAACCAGTATAGTTTTCATTAAAACAGATGAATACTGTAATTTTCGCATGTCGCTGTTTCTCGATGAGCTATAAACAAATGGAATGTTTTAAACTGCATAATCCTGTTTAGTACACAGCTCTTAGTATAATTAGTGAAAATATTTTGACCAGACACTACTTGGTTTTTCAGGAAATCAAGAGACATGATTCTGTATATGTTTCATTAAAACAGTTGGAAACGCAGTTTTTCATAAAACGCTGATTCTCAGAGACATATAAACAAATCAATAGCTTTAACCTACATAAACCTGTATAGAACACTTGTCTGAATATAACTAGTCTTAATATTTTGATCAGACACATTATGGGTTTTCAGGAAATCAAGACATATCCTTCATTATAATTTTCTTTAACCAGCTGAATACTGGGATTTTCACATCTCTCTGTTTCTCAGAGATGTATAAAGACATGGAATGTTTAAAACTGTTTAATCCTATATTGTACTCTACTCTGAGTCTAAATATTCAAAATATTTTAAACAGAAATGTTTTGGTTTTTCAGGAAATCAAGTTATATGCTTCAGCATAGTTTTCATTGAAATAGCTTTAAAGTGAGTTTTTCACAAAACGCAGTTTCTCAGAGGCGTAACAACAAATCAAATCTTTTAAAATCTAGAAACCTCTATAGTACGCTAGTGTGAGTGGAATTAGTCTAAATATTTTCATCAGACACTTTATGGTTTTTCAGGAAATCAAGCCATATGCTCCAGTATAGTTTTCATTAAAACAGATGAATACTGTAATTTTCGCATGTCGCTGTTTCTCGATGAGCTATAAACAAATGGAATGTTTTAAACTGCATAATCCTGTTTAGTACACAGCTCTGAGTATAATTAGTGAAAATATTTTGACCTGACACTACTTGGTTTTTCAGGAAATCAAGAGACATGATTTTGTATATGTTTCATTAAAACAGTTTGAAACGCAGTATTTCACAAAAGGCTGTTTCTCAGAGACATATAAACAAATCAATAGCTTTAACCTGCAGAAACCTGTATAGAACACTAGTCTGAGTATAACTAGTCTAAATATTTTCATCAGACACTTTATGGGTTTTTACGAAATCAAGACATATCCTACATTATAATTTTCATTAAAACAGCTGAATTCTGGGATTTTCACATCTCTCTGTTTCTCAGAGAGGTATAAAGACATGGAATGTTTAAAACTGTTTAATCCTATATAGTTCTCTGCTCTGAGTCTAAATATTCAAAATATTTTTAACAGAAATGTTTTGGGTTTTCAGAAAATCAAGTTATATGCTCCAGTATAGTTTTCATTGAAATAGCTTCAAAGTGAGTTTTTCACAAAACGCACTTTCTCAGAGGCTCATAAACAAATCAAATCTTTTAAACTGTAGAAACCTCTATAGTACGCTAGTCTGAGTGGAATTAGTCTAAATATTTTCATCAGACCCCTTATGGTTTTTCAGGAAATCAAGACATATGCTCCAGTACAGTTTTCATTAAAACAGCTGAATACTGTAATTTTCGCATGTCGCTGTTTCTCGGTTAGCTATAAACAAATGGAATGTTTTAAACTGCATAATCCTGTTTAGTACACAGCTCTGAGTATAATTCGTCAAAATATTTTCACCAGACACTACTTGGTTTTTCAGGAAATCAAGAGATATGATTCTGTATATGTTTCATTAAAACAGTTGGAAACGCAGTTTTTCACAAAACGCTGATTCTCAGAGACATATAAACAAATCAATAGCTCTATAGTACGTCAGTCTGTGTCGGAGAACTGTTGTAGGTACAAAGAGGAAAAAGGGTTTGGTATGTATGCTTGCTGAACCGTACTCTATGGGTAACAATTACCCCACAAAGAACTAGCAGAAAACCAGATAGTCAGAGAGTTGACAGATGAGGGAAAGAACTCAGGCAGAGTAGGAACCCAATAGCAGGAGGAGCCCATACTAAGAACCCAGACAGAGGGAGAGCCCCAGACAGGAAACTGAGGACCCCCCTGAGTCACAGGCTCAAAAAGGAACAGGAAGGAGAAGGTGGACGGTGAGCCAGAAGACTAGTCAGGAGGGAAGCCAAAGGTCAGAGCTGATAGCTTCCGAATGGATGGTCAGGAAGATAGCCAAAGGGTCAAATGCAGGCGGAGTACTTGGTATTGTCAGGTGGATAGCCAGAGGGTCAGATATAGGCAGGAAACAAATTTGTAGAGACAGCTTGCAATGATAACAGCAAGGTGCTGTGAATAACCAAGCGTCGACTGGACTGAGACACTTGGTTATATAGAGGAGTTCCCCCTCCGCGTCATGGATGACGCGGCAACGTCTGACGTCACGACGGCCCGCTCCGATGCTTCCGCATTCCCGGCGGGTGCCGATGGAGACCTACGTCGCGGCGGCCCGCACTTTAGCGCCGCAACCCCGCCGAACGCCGACATAGCCCACCCCCAAGGGGGACGAGGCCGAGACGGATGAGTCCGATGAAAGGAACGCAACAGAGCAGGAGCGTGTACATTCTCCAATGGTTCCCAGGATCTATTCTCCGGGCCATAACCAGACCAATGTATCAGGTACTCGAGTTTACCTCTTCGGAAGCGGGAGTCCAGGATTTTCTGTACTTCATATTCGTCCTGCCCTCGAACAGACACAGGCGGGGACCGGACTGGGCAACGTCCCGGAAATGGGCTGGTCCTCCATGGTTTTAGTTGAGACACATGAAAGGTAGGGTGTACCCTTACCGAGGCGGGTAAAGCGAGCCGGACAGCCACAGGATTGATGATCCGGGTAACAACAAATGGACCAAGAAACCGGGGACCCAGTTTCCGAGTTGGGCAAGACAGCCGTAGATGGGAAGAGGATAACCAGACCTTGACACCCACTGAGTAGATAGGGCTCGGCACTTGATGAGCATCAGCCTGCCGTTTGTTGGAAGCTTGTGCCACCGTTAGTATGTTGGACAGTAAGGTTTGACAGACTTGCAATCGTTGCACAGGGAGAGTTGAATCGGGGACAGCGGGGTCCGGGGGCAACCCGGGGATAGCCCTTGGTTGGAAGCCATAGAGGGCATGAAACGGTGAGGAACGGATGGAACGGTGTCTTTGATGGTTATATGCAAACTCTGCCAAGGGAAGGAAACTACACCAATCATCCTGGAGGTGTGTAGTGTAACAGCGGAGATATTGCTCCAAAGTTTGATTGGTACGTTCCGTTTGTCCGTTAGTCTCTGGGTGGTATCCGGAAGACAAATTACAGGAGATGGACAAGTTGGAGCAGAAGGAACGCCAGAACTTTGAGACAAACTGGGGTCCTCGATCTGAGGTGACCGACAAAGTTACTCCGTGGAGACGGAACACCTCTTTCAAGAATAAAGTGGCGGTATGAGCAGCAGTAGTTAGTCCTTTGGTAGGTAGAAAATGAGCCATTTTCGTGAAACTGTCCACCACAACCAGTATGGTGTTCTGTTGGTTGGACGGGGGTAGATCTGAAATAAAGTCCAGTGTGACATCCTGCTATGGGCCTGCTGGGACCGGTAAGGGATGTAGTAGTCCTGATGGTTTGCTGTGACTGTCCTTCATCCTAGCGCAAGTATCACAGGTGGATACATAGTTAAGGACGTCTCCCCCCAGACTGGGCCACCAGAAATAACGGCGTATGTTGTCCATGGTCTTGGCATACCATCCGTGTCCTGCTGTAGGGTGATCGTGAAAAAGCTGTAGGACCTCCTGGCGAAAGGGTCTGAAGACTTGTTGGTGCCGGAAAAGCAGGCCCCCAGATAGGGTCAGATCTTCAGATCCCTCCGGGTTCGGACTATCAACAATGTTTTGGCGAATGCGGTCCAGAAGGCTGTCTGTAAGTAGCAGAAAATGACTGGGGTGTAGCACGGTGTCAGGCGATGATTGATGCTGTGAAGGGACCTCTGGGTAGATTCGTGATAAGGCATCAGCCTTACCATTCTTTGAGCCTGCCCGGTAGGTGATATGCAAGGAAAACCGGGAAAAGAACAAGGCCCACCTAGCCTGTCGAGGACAAAGCCGTCTGGCAGATCTCAGATACTCGAGGTTCCGGTGGTCGGTGAACACTATTATGGGATGTAAGGCCCCTTCTAAGAGATGTCGCCATTCCTCTAATGCACACTTAATAGCCAACAGTTCCTTGTTGCTGACGTCATAGTTATGCTCGGCTGGGGTAAGCTTCCGAGAATAGAAGGCTACAGGGTGTAAAAGGTCTTTGGGACCAGAACGTTGGGACAAAATAGCCCCCACAGCAGTGTCAGACGCATCCACCTCAACTATAAATGGTCTCTGCACATCGGGCTGACGGAGAATGGGAGCCTTTGTGAACATGTGTTTCATTCAGTCGAAAGCCTTCTGTGCGGCCTCGGTCCACTGGAAACGTATATTAAGCTTAGTAAGGGCCGTGATGGCTGCTATAATTCGTGAAAACCCTATGATAAATCTTCTGTAGAAGTTGGAAAACCCCACGAACCTCTGCACTGCCTTCTTTGAGTCGGGAATTGGCCACTGTACAATGGCTGCCACTTTTTTAGGGTCCATGGTGACACGACCTGGAGACACAATGAAACCAAGAAAAGACACCTCCGGGACCTCGAAGAGGCATTTTTCTAGCTTAGCAAAAAGCCGATGCTCCCGCAGGCGTGTCAATACGGTCTTGACATGTTCCCTGTGTTCTGTAAGGGTTGAAGAGTAAATCAGGATATCATCCAGATAGATAATAACAAAAACATCCAACAGGTCCTTAAAAACATCGTTAATGAAGTGTTGGAAGGTAGCCGGGGCGTTGCAGAGGCCAAATGGCATGACCAGGTATTCGAAATGGCTATACCGGGTACGGAATGCCGTCTTCCATTCATCTCCAGGACGTACCCTCACCAAGTTGTAGGCCCCCCTTAAATCAATTTTGGTGAATACAGTTGAGGAGGAAAGGCGCTCCAGCATCTCAGGGATTAATGGAAGTGGGTACTGGTTTTTTATGGTTATTTTATTGAGGTCGCGGTAGTCCACGCAGAGCCGGAGTCCTCCGTCCTTCTTTCCGATAAAAAAGATACCTGCTCCCGTAGGGGAGGTGGAAGGCCGGATAAACCCCAGCCGCAGGTTCTCGTCTATGTAATCTTTGAGATATCCAAGCTCAGGCCCAGAGAGTGGTTATATACGACCGTAGTGTATAGGAGCCCCAGGAAGCAGATCTATGGGACAATCATATGGCCTGTGTGGGGGTAACACCTCCACCCCTTTTTGGTCAAAGACATCCGAATATGCCTGGTATGGAGGTGGTAGAGAGACAGATGATCCAGATGTTGGGTAAAGAGCCAGAAGTTGAGGTGGAGGCAGGCAGTGGCTCGTACAAAAAGGTGAAGAAAAGGACACAGTGCCAGTAGACCAGCTGATTAGGGGGTCATGTAACTGCAACCAGGGGAGACCCAGGATCAGAGGGTGCAAAGGTGATGAGATGATATCTAGTGTTGAGCGAGCACCCCGATGCTCGGGTGCTCGGGTGCTCTGACCGAGCACCCCCTGAGGCTCGAGTGCTCGGCCGAGCACCCGAGCCCCATTGAAATGAATGGGGCGACACCAGGCACCCCCTGCTCTGATGAGGGGAGGGTGCCTGGTCAATGCCCCCTTCATCTCCGCTATGCCCCCTTCATCTCCGAATGCCCCCTTCAGCTCCGCAATGTCCCCCTTCATCTCCGCAATGTCCCCCTTCATCTCCGCTATGCCCCTCTTCCACAATGTGCCCCTTCATCTCCGCTATGCCCCTCTTCCACAATGTGCCCCTTCATCTCCGCTATGCCCCTCTTCCACAATGTCCCCCTTCATCTCCGCAATGCCCCCTTCATCTCCGCAATGCCCCCGTACCTCCAGTCCCTGGTGGTCCAGCGGAGCGTCTTCGGATCTGTGCCTCTTCCGGCACAGATCCCCGCCACCCGAACATGGCGGGAGAGCACATGGCGGTACTCGACGAGTACCGCCATGTGCCGAGCAGAGCGATGCTCGAGCCGATCCGAGCATCGGCCGAGCACGCTCGCTCATCACTAATGATATCGAAGATGATGGTTTCGCTATGTCTGGTACCAATTTGAAGCCAAAGCGGTAGGGTTTCCCAGGAGACCGGACCTGACAGGAGGCTGCGGCCATCAGCCAACTGTAGATGCCTGGGCGTCTGCCTCAGCCGTGTGGGGACGCCCAAACGGTCAGCTGTCTGCTGATCCAGAAAACAACCACAGGCTCCAGAATCGAGGATGGCGGTGAGGTTACTGTGCTGAGAACCCCACTGTAAAGAGACGAAAAAAGACAGATGAGAAACAGAAGCAGTGGAGACAAGAGATGACGGGAACGGTATATCTGATTTACCTTTAGTGGAACGGGGCTTCTTAGGACAGGTTCGGAGCATGTGACCTCCCTTACCGCAGTACAGACAGAGGTTGAGCCGTCGACGGTGCATACGTTCCGCATCAGTAAGAGGACCACGGACCAGGCCTATCTGCATAGTCTCCTCCGAAGGACCCGACGGCAGAACTACAGGGACGTCGGAAGTAGTGGAGGGAACGGCACGGAAGGAAGACGCCAAGGGGACCTGCCTATCCCGACGACGCTCTCGGAAGCGACGGTCGAGCTGAATAACCAGGAGAATTAAATCTTCCAAATAGGGAGGTACGCCAATACGAGCCAGTTCGTCTTTGAGATTTTCGGACAGACCAAGACGGAACTGGTCTAATAGCGCAGGCTCATTCCACTGGGTCTCAATAGAGAGACGACGGAATTCCGCCACGTAGTCCTCTACCGGACGTCTGCCCTGGGTAAGAGCTCTAATGGCACTTTGAGCTGAGGAAGAACACAGGGGGTCTTCATATAGCGAATCCAAAGACCTACGGAATGAAGCCCAGGACCGGAGTACAGGACTCTCATCCCGGAGCAGGTGGAGAGCCCAGGCCCGGGGTTCACCGGAAAGGAGGGAGACAGTGGTCCGTACTTTGACAAAGTCTGTAGCATTGGACCTGGGATTTACGGAAAATAGCAGTTCACAGGAAGTGATGAAATCCAGATAGGCCTCGCTGTCCCCGGAAAAATTCTCCGGCAAGGGCACACGGGGTTCAGTAGCCCCTGCATACATATCTGATGTTATGACAGGTTGGGTTGTACCGGAGGACAAAGTGGAAGTGCTGTGTCCCGTAGCGGTCTGCAAGTCCTGCAGGCGGTGCTGTAGTGTAGCTTGGTTAGCCTGTAGGTCCTGTACAGTGACCGTGAGAGTGGCGATCTGTTTGCTCAAGGCCGATAGGGCATCAACCAGCCCTGCGGGTTCCATAATCTGGCTTGGTTATTCTGTCGGACAACTGTAGTAGGTACAAAGAGGAAACGGTACGCTTGCTGAACCGTACTCTATGGGAAACAATTACCCCACAAAGAACTAGCAGAAAGCCAGATAGTCAGAGAGTTGACAGATGAGGGAAAGGACTCAGGCAGAGTAGGAACCCAATAGCAGGAGGAGTCCAAACTAAGAACCCAGAGAGAGGGAGAGCACCAGACAGGAAACTGAGGACCCCCCTGAGTCACAGGCTCAAAAAGGAACAGGAAGGAGAAGGTGGACTGACAGCCAGAAGACTAGTCAGGAGGGAAGCCAAAGGTCAGAGCTGATAGCTTCCGAATGGATGGTCAGGAAGATAGCCAAAGGGTAAAATGCAGGTGGAGTACTTGAAATTGTCAGGTGGATAGCCAGAGCAGGAAACAAATTTGGCAGGAAACAAATTTGTAGAGACAGCTTGCAATGATAACAGCAAGGAGCTGTGAATAACCAAGCGTCGACTAGACTGAGAAGTTTGGTTATATAGAGGAGTTCCCCCTCCGCGTCATTGATGACGCGGCAACGTCTGACGTCACGACGGCCCACTACGATGTTTCCACATTCCAGGCGGGCGCCGAGGGAGACATACGTCGCGGCGGCACGCACTGATGCGCCGCAACCCCGCCGAACGCCGACAGTCTGAGTGAAATTAGTCTAAATATTTTCATCAGACACTTTATGGTTTTTCAGGAAATCAAGACATATGCTCCAGAACAGTTTTCATTAAAACAGCTGATTACTGTAATTTTCGCATGTCGCTGTTTCTCGGAGAGCTATAAACAAATTGAATGTTGTAAACTGCATAATCCTGTTTAGTACACAGCTCTGAGTATAATTAGTCAAAATATTTTCACCAGACACTACTTGGTTTTTCAGGAAATCAAGAGATATGATTCAGTATATGTTTCATTAAAACAGTTGGAAATTTTGATCAGACACCTTATAGGTTTTCAGAAAATCAAGACATATCCTCCATTATAATTTTCATTAAAACAGCTGAATACTGGGATTTTCACATCTCACTTTTTCTCAGAGAGGTATAAAGACATGGAATGTTTAAAACTGTTTAATCCTATATAGTACTCTACTCTGAGTCTAAATATTCAAATATTTGTAACAGAAATGTTTTGGTTTTTTGGGAAATCAAGTTATATGCTCCAGAACAGTTTTCGATGAAATAGCTTCAAAGTGAGTTTTTCACAAAATGCAGTTTCTCAGAGACGTATAAACATATTAAATCTTTTAAACTGTAGAAACCTCTATAGTACGCCAGTCTGAGTGGAATTAGTCTAAATATTTTCATCAGACACTACTTGGTTTTTCAGGAAATCAAGACATATGCTCCAGTAAAGTTTTCATTAAAACAGCTGAATACTGTAATTTTCGCATGTCGCTGTTTCTCGGAGAGCTATAAACAAATGGAATATTTTAAACTGCATAATCCTGTTTAGTACACAGTTCTGAATATAATTAGTGAAAATATTTTCACCAGACACTACTTGGTTTTTCAGGAAATCAAGAGATATGATTCTGTATATCTTTCATTAAAACAGTTGGAAAAGCAGTTTTTCACAAAACGCTGTTTCTCAGAGACATATAAACATATCAAATCTTTTAAACTGTAGAAACCTCTATAGTACGCTAGTCTGAGTGGAATTAGTCTAAATATTTTCATCAGACACTTTATGTTTTTTCAGGAAATCAAGACATATGCTCCAGAACAGTTTACATTAAAACAGCTGAATACTGTAATTTTCGCATGTCGCTGTTTCTCGGAGAGCTATAAACAAAAGGAATGTTTTAAACTGCTTAATCCTGTTTAGTACACAGCTCTGAGTATAATTAGTGAAAATATTTTCACCAGACGCTACTTGGTTTTTCAGGAAATCAAGAGATATGTTTTTGTATATATTTCATTAAAACAGTTGGAAACGCAGTTTCTCACAAAACGCTGTTTCACAGAGACATATAAGCATATCAAATCTTTTAAGCTGTAGAAACCTCTATAGTACGCTAGTATGAGTGGAATTAGTCTAAATATTTTTATCAGACACTTTATGGTTTTTCAGGAAATCAAGACTACACTACAGTTTACATTAAAACAGCTGAATACTGTAATTTTCGGATGTCGCTGTGTCTCGGTGAGCTATAAACAAATGGAATGTTTTGAACTGCTTAATCCTGTTTAGTACACCGCTCTGAGTAAAATTAGTCAAAATATTTTCACCAGACACTACTTGGTTTTACAGGAAATCAAGAGATATGATTCTGTATATGTTTCATTAAAACAGATGGAAACGCTGTTTTTCTCAAAACGCTGTTTCTCAGAAACATATAAACAAATTAATAGCTTTAACCTGCATAAACCTGTATAGAACACTAGACTGTGTATAACTAGTCTAAATATTTTGATCAGACACATTATGGGTTTTCAGGAAATCAAGACATGTCCCCAATATAATTTTCATTAAAACAGCTGAATACTGGGATTTTCACATCTCTGTTTCTCAGAGAGGTATAAAGACATGGAATGTTTAAAACTGTTTAATCCTGTATAGTACTCTACTCTGAGTCTAAATATGCAAAATATGTTTAACAGAAATGTTTTGGTTTTTCAGGAAATCAAGTTATATGCTTCAGTATAGTTTTCATTGAAATAGCTTTAAAGTGAGTTTTTCACAAAAAGTAGTTTCTCAGAGGCGTATCAACAAATCAAATCTTTTAAACTGTAGTAACCTCTATAGTACGCCAGTCTGAGTGGAATTAGTCTAAACATTTTCATCAGACACTTTATGGTTTTTCAGGAAATCAAGACATATGCTCCAGTACAGTTTTCATTAAAACTGATTAATACTGTAATTTTCGCATGTCGCTGTTTCACGGAGAGCTATAAACAAATGGAATGTTTTAAACTGCATAATCCTGTTTAGTACACAGCTCTGAGTATAGTCAAAATATTTTCACCAGACACTACTTGGTTTTTCAGGAAATCAAGAGATATGATTCTGTATATGTTTCATTAAAACAGTTGGAAACTTAGTTTTTCACAGAGAGCTGATTCTCAGAGACATATAAACAAATCAATAGCTTTAACCTGCATAAACCGGTATAGAACACTTGACTGTGTATAACTAGTCTAAATATATTGATCAGACACCTTATGGGTTCTCAGGAAATCAAGACATATCCTCCATTATAATTTTCATTAAAACAGCTGAATACTGGGATTTTCACATCTCTCTGTTTCTCAGAGAGGTATAAAGACATGGAATGTTTAAAACTGTTTAATCCTATATAGTACTCTACTCTGAGTTTAAATATTCAAAATATTTTTAACAGAAATGTTTTGGTTTTTCAGGAAATCAAGTTATATGCTCCAGTATAGTTTTCATTGAAAAAGCTTCAAAGTGAATTTTTCACAAAGCTCTGTTTCTCAGAGACGTATAAACAAATCAAATGTTTTAAACTGTAGAAACCTGTATAGTACGCTAGTTTGAGTGGAATTAATCTAATATTTTCATCAGCACATTATGGGTTTTCAGGAAATCAAGACATATCCTCCTTTATAATTTTCATTAAAACAGCTGAATACTGGGTTTTTCAAATCTTTCTGTTTCTCAGAGAGGTATAAACACATGGAATGTTTAATACTGTATAATCCTATATAGTACTCTACTCTGAGTCTAAATATGCAAAATATTTTTAACAGAAATGTTTTGGTTTTTCATGAAATCAAATTATATTCTCCTGTATAGTTTTCATTGAAATAGCTTCAAAGTGAGTTTTTCATAAAACGCAGTTTCTCTGAGGCGTAACAACAAATCAAATCTTTTAAACTGTAGAAACCTCTATAGTACGCCAGTCTGAGTGGAATTAGACTAAATATTTTCATCAGACACTTTATGGTTTTTCAGGAAATCAAGACATATGCTCCAGCACAGTTTACATTAAAACAGCTGAATACTGTGATTTTCGCATTTCGCTGTTTCTCGGTGAGCTATAAACAAAAGGAATGTTTTAAACTGCATAATCCTGTTTAGTACATAGCTCTGAGTATAATTAGTCAAAATATTTTCACCAGACACTTCTTGGTTTTTCAGGAAATCAAGAGATATGATTCTGTATATGTTTCATTAAAACAGTTGGAAACGCAGTTTTTCTCAAAACGCAGTTTCTCAGAAACATATAAACAAAACAATAGCTTTAACCTGCGTAAACCTGTATAGAACGCTAGTCTGAGTATAACTAGTCTAAATATTTTGGTCAGACACATTATGGGTTTTCAGGAAATCAAGACATATCCTCCTTTATAATTTTCATTAAAACAGCTGAATTCTGGGATTTTCACATCTCTCTGTTTCTCAGAGAGGTATAAAGACATGGAATGTTTGAAACTGTTTAATCCTATATAGTACTCTACTCTGAGTCTAAATATTCAAAATATTTTTAACAGAAATGTTTTGGTTTTTCGGGAAATCAAGTTATATGCTCCAGTATAGTTTTCATTGAAATAGCTTCAAAGTGAGATTTCCACAAAAGGCAGTTTCTCAGAGACTTATAAACAAATCAAATGTTTTAAACTGTGGAAACCTGTATAGTACGCTAGTCTGAGTGGAATTAGTCTAAATATTTTCATCAGACACTTTATGGTTTTTCAGGAAATCAAGACATATGCTCCATTATAATTTTCATTAAAACAGCTGAATTCTGGGATTTTCACATCTCTGTTTCTCAGAGAGGTATAAAGACATGGAATGTTTAAAACTGTTTAACCCTATATAGTACTCTTCTCTGAGTCTAAATATTCAAAATATGTTTAACAGAAATGTTTTGGTTTTTCAGGAAATCAAGTTATATGCTTCAGTATAGTTTTCATTGAAAAAGCATTAAAGTGAGTTTTTCACAAAAAGCAGTTTCTCAGAGGCGTACCAACAAATCAAATCTTTTAAACTGTAGAAACCTCTATAGTACACCAGTCTGAGTGGAATTAGACTAAATATTTTCATCAGATACTTTATGGTTTTTCAGGAAATCAAGACATATGCTCCAGTACAGTTTTCATTAAAACAGCTGAATACTGTAATTTTTGCATGTCGCTGTTTCTCGGAGAGCCATAGACAAATGGAATGTTTTAAACTGCATAATCCTGTTTAGTACACAGCTCTGAGTATAATTAGTTAAAATATTTTCACCAGACACTACTCAGTTTTTCAGGAAATCAAGAGACATGATTATATAAATATCTCATTAAAACAGTTGGAAAAGCAGTTTTTCACAAAACGCTGTTTCTCAGAGACATATACAATTATCAAATCTTTTAAACTGTAGAAACCTCTATAGTATGCTAGTCTGAGTGGAATTAGTCTAAATATTTTCATCAGACACTTTATGGTTTTTCAGGAAATCAAGACATATGCTACAGTACAGTTTACATTAAACCAGCTGAATACTGTAATTTTTGCATTTCGCTGTTTCTCGGTGAGCTATAAACAAATGGAATGTTTTAAACTGCATAATCCTGTTTAGTACATAGCTCTGAGTATAATTAGTCAAAATATTTTCACCAGACACTTCTTGGTTTTTCAGGAAATCAAGAGATATGATTCTGTATATATTTCATTAAAACAGTTGGAAAAGCAGTTTTTCTCATAAAGCAGTTTCTCAGAAACATATAAACAAATCAATAGCTTTAACCTGCGTAAACCTGTATAGAACACTAGTCTGAGTATAACTAGTCTAAATATTTTGGTCAGACACATTATGGGTTTTCAGGAAATCAAGACATATCCTCCTTTATAATTTTCATTAAAACAGCTGAATTCTGGGATTTTCACATCTCTCTGTTTCTCAGAGAGGTATAAAGACATGGAATGTTTGAAACTGTTTAATCCTATATAGTACTCTACTCTGAGTCTAAATATTCAAAATATTTTTAACAGAAATGTTTTGGTTTTTCAGGAAATCAAGTTATATGCTCCAGTATAGTTTTCATTGAAATAGCATTAAAGTGAGTTTTTCACAAAAAGCAGTTTCTCAGAGGCGTACCAACAAATCAAATCTTTTAAACTGTAGAAACCTCTATAGTACGCCAGTCTGAGTGGAATTAGTCTAAATATTTTCATCAGACACTTTATGGTTTTTCAGGAAATCAAGACATATGCTCCATTATAGTTTTCATAAAAACAGCTGAATACTGTAATTTTCGCATGTCGCTGTTTTTCGGAGAGCTATAAACAAATAGAATGTTTTAAACTGCATAATCCTGTTTAGTACACAGCTCTGAGTATAGTCAAAATATTTTCACCAGACACTACTTGATTTTTCAGGAAATCAAGAGATATGATTCTGTATATGTTTCGTTAAAACACTTGGAAACGCAGTTTTTCACAAAAAGCTGATTCTCAGAGACATATAAACAAATTAATAGCTTTAACCTGCATAAACCTGTATAGATCACTAGTCTGTGTATAACTAGTCTAAATATTTTGATCAGACACATTATGGGTTATTAGGAGATCAAGACATATCCTTCATTATAATTTTCATTAAAACAGCTGAATACTGGGATTTTCACATCTCTCTGTTTCTCACAGAGGTATAAAGACATGGTATGTTTAAAACTGTTTAATCCTATATAGTACTCTACTCTGAGTCTAAATATTCAAAATATTTTTAACAGAAATATTTTGTTTTTTCAGGAAATCAAGTTATATGCTCCAGTATAGTTTTCAATGAAATAGCTTCAAAGTGAGTTTTTCACAAAACGCAATTTCTCAGAGGCGCATAAACAAATCAAATCAAAAACACTGGGGGGGTGTGGCCTGCCGCTGTGGAAGATGGCTGCCTAAGTCTTGAGCTCCGTCGCCTTCCCTAACTAGCGCTCTAATTCGCTTCTATCGACCACGATGGTGCGTGGAAAAAGGGACACGCTTGGCTCTTCTACACCTGGAGGTAGAGGGAAGACCTCTGCTGGGTCTCTTAAGGGCTTCTTTCAATCCCAGTCCGCGGTGGACGCCTTGCTGGCTGAAGATCGTGGGGCGGCCTCGCCATCTTGTTCCCACTCCTCAGGGGAAGATCTACCCGATTCGGTCCCTGTGGACCCCTCGGCCTCGTGCCCCTCGGACTCTAATCACCACATTTTCTCCTCACTACCCTGGAGAACGGACTTTTCAAACCTGGTCCACGAAATTAAACTTACCGTTCAGGATGAGATGGCTAAACTGCTTGATGACCTGAGAGGCCTGGAGCAACGCATTGCTGTACAAGAGAAATCCTCTGCTGCTCATTCCCGTAAATTTGAGACGCTGGCTAAAATCTCCTCTCAGCATTCTCTATACCTTGCTGACTACAGACGACGTGTGGAAGACCTGGACAATCGCGGACGACGACACAACATTCGTGTCCGTGGAGTTCCCGAGGCTGCCCCCCGTGTTGAAGAAAACATACCGATGCTCCTTTCACGGATCTTTAATGCTATGCTGGGTCGGCCGGCAGATCATTCTATTGTTTTTGACCGTGCCCATCAGGCTTTGCGACCTAGGGGCCCTGCTGGGAGTCCCCCACGCGACATTATTTGCTGCCTACCGGATTTTGCACTCAAGGAGACCATTATGAAAAAGGCACGAGATCTGGGTGCCTGGTCCTATGAGGGACATGAGATTACTTTTTACCAGGACCTGTCTGACCTCACGCTGCAGGCCCGGCGGGCCCTTCGTCCCCTAACTACTTTACTTCAACAAAGAAACATCAGATATTTCTGGGGCTTCCCCTTCAGTCTGACGGTGATCCTGGGGGATACGGCTCATACCCTACACCATCATCATGAACTATCATCCTTCCTGGAGGAATTGGGACTCCCGGATGTTCAGATCCATGACTGGAGTCTTCCAGATCTTCGAGGCCTGAGGAGATCACGTACCAGTCGCCCTTTCCGTGGTCAGGGCCGCCTGGAGGCTCCCCCTGATCCTGCCACCATTCGTCTTACCAGAGACGTTGAGATAGAGGAGTGATTTGTTCCAGACTTCTGGGATCCCAACATTCTCGATTCTACTCTGAATGGCGGGCCTGTGGCCCTGCGATACTTTCTAGATACGAACTACAGCTCCCGGCTCTCTACCACCCGCCTCTGGACTTACCTTTGAGCCCATCAGCCTGCTCATCTTTGGAGCTCCTATTGGCGGACATTTGTAGTTTGTCGGCCCCCGGCCCCTATGGGGGCTGATTTGCCCCACACATTTGCATTCCCTTGCGCTCCTTCCCCCACTCTTCTTTAGTATACCTAGGCTGCCTGCTCCCGCTGCCCTTGACTCTTTCCTTCCACTTTTGGGCCCTGTCTGGCCTTTGCCCTGGAGGCGGATGTCCCTACTCCCCCTCCGGTATTTTACAGTTTGCCCCGTTGTTTGCTGCTGTATTTACGCAAGCTGCGCTTTTGTTGTGCGGGGCCTCTAGCGCTTTTTCATATTGCACACTTAGTTTATGGCGATACCCCAGACCTCAGCGCTTTATTCAGCCAGGTTATTTGCCTTTGCTTTGTATTTGCTATGAATGTTTTACTGCTTATTATTGGGGTGTCGGGCGGGGGATGGCCCGTCTCTGGGGCGGGGCGTGTCTGGGCCTTGGGGCTCCCTTGGAGTCCTTGGGGTCCGGGGTCGCCCTGGCACAGATAGCGGGCTCTGTGGGTTGGACGGGGGTGTTTTGTGTTTTATGTTTTGCTATTTATTGTTTATGTGATTATGGGGGTGGGATGATGTATGCCGGGTGGGGGGTGGGGGTTTGGGGGATTCTCCGGTTTCGAGGTCCCCCTGCCCTCTGTCTCCCATCGCCTCTACGGAGTTGGTTGGGTCCACACGCCCCCTCCGCCCTATTTGCCCATGACTCCTTGCTTCGTTCCTTCAGTCCCCCACTACTGCCTTTTTCTCACCCAGTGGATATGCTTCTTGAAGCCCCCCCTCCCCACACCATCTTTCCCCTCTTCTTTTTCCTCCTGTTCCCTCTTCCCTCCCTCCTTCCTTCCCCCCCCTCTTTGCCCCTCATTCTTCCCCCTTCTTCCCTTTTCTTCCTCCTCCCCCCCTTTCTTTTTCCTTCCTCCCCCTTCTACCCTTCTTCCTTTTCTCCTCCTTCTCCCCCCTACCTCCCTTCCCTTCACTCGGGGTGGTGATTAAGGTTATTTGTTTACTTTCTATCTGGGGGTGTGGGGTCCCGGCTGCATGGCATTCCTTGTAGAAGTGGGGTTGGGTATTTTATATCAGTCATACACTTCTCCTTTTATTTGTTTCATATTTTTACTGTTGAGCCTTTATAATCCTTGTATGCCATGATGATTGTTCCTGATTTCTGTACACTGTCCTTGTTGTTGCGCTGGGTGGGGAGGTGGCGGACCTCTTCGCTCTTTTTTCTTGTATTTTGTTAATTTTTGTTGGACTCCTCTTCGAGGTGTTCTTCTCCTCTTCCCTAGGTGGACACTCCTCCTTATACCGAAGCCCCTTGTTGCCTTGGGGCGGACACGGCCCTCTTCTTCTTAGTTGAGGGCTTTCTCTGCTACCCAACCGGTGCTTCAGCGTATATTTGTTGAGATTTCTTCCCCCCTTTTCCCTTCCCTCCCCCCCCCCCTTTTTTTTTTTTTTTTTTTTTTTTTCTCTTTCCTCCCTTCCATCACCATGTCAGCGGGTCCTTCTTTTGCTCCGGCCGACCTGAAAGTATTGACTCTCAATGTAAAGGGCCTTAATATTCCAGAGAAGCGGTCTCACTTGCTGCGCGATCTTAAATCGCAACATATCTCTATTGCTTTTTTGCAGGAGACTCATCTCCGTGGTTCTTCTGCCCCTAGTTTGACCTCTCGCGACTACCCACAGGGTTTCTATAGCAACGATTTGCACCTAAAGAAAAAGGGCACGGCGATTCTGGTCTCTAAACAGATTCCCTTTGTGGAAATTGCCCGTTTAGTTGATCCAGAGGGTAGATATGTATTTGTGAAGGGAACTATTGTAGACCAGATATATACGCTAGCTTCTATATACCTACCAAATTCTAAGCAGCATCTTTGCCTTGCTACTGTGCTCACGGCCTTACGTCAGTTTCAGGAGGGTTTCACGATTGTTGGTGGTGATTTTAACGTTGCCCTGGACCCTACTCTCGACACTTCAACTGGCTCATCTAGCACGCCGTTCTATGTCTTACGTAGAATTAAGAAACTACTTCTAGATAATGAGCTTGTTGACTGTTGGAGGGCATTACACCCGGATGATCGTGATTACAGTTTTTTCTCTGCTCCGCATGCTAGATATTCTCGCATTGATTATCTTTTTGTGTCTCAGTATCACCTTTCTTCACTTCGATCGGCCTCTTATGGCCTCACGACCTGGTCGGATCACGCTCCCTTGACCGTGTCCTTTCTTTCCCGTCTCATGAGACCTACTCAGACTTCCTGGAGACTCAATGAGTCCCTTTTGCAGGATCCAGCTACGTTAACTTCTACTAAAGAGCTTCTGAAGGAGTATTTTGATGTCAACCTAACTCCTGATGTACCTGTTCTCACTGTGTGGGAAGCACATAAATGTGCGGTTCGTGGCCATTTTATTAAACTTGCCTCGGCGGTGAAACGAGCACACTCTGCTAGACTGTCTTCCCTATATTCCCGAATCTCGGTCCTTGAGCGTTCCCATAAAAATTCTCAAAACGGTAATGATTTTCAACAACTGTTGCTACTACGACGGGAGTTAGCGTCTATTTTGTCTCAACAGGCTCAACGACAATTCTCGAAATTACGTGCCCTCTTTTATGAACATGGCGACAAACCGGGTAAATACCTAGCTAGAGCTCTCTGGAAACGTCACCGCCTTACCCATATATTGAAGATTCGATCGCCTGGAGGTTCTCTTAAACAGCTTCCCTCTGACATTGCTAAGGAGTTTGTTGCGTATTATTCGAAACTTTATAATTTAAATCAGACTTCTGCTGACTCTTCTCATACTGATAGACTGAAATCGCGTATTTCAGCCTACTTATCTACTCACCTGAGAAGTAAACTTTCTCTGGCTGATTCTGATTTGCTTGAACGGCCGATCTCCTTGGAAGAGCTGGGTGTCGCCTTGCGCAATTCGAAAACGGGCAAGTCCCCTGGTCCGGATGGTCTTCCGGTACAATACTACAGACACTTTTTGGAGGTCTTGGGTTCTCATTTTGTCTTTGCCCTTAACTCTATTTTGGATGGGCATCATATCCATCCTCACTCCCTCTCAGCTACGATTGCTCTCATACCGAAAGAGGGTCGTGACGTAGAACAGTGTAGTAATTTCAGACCTATCTCCTTGCTTAATGTGGATCTGAAGCTATTCTCGAAGATTCTGGCGCTGCGCCTTATGCCACTCCTACCATCTCTAATCCACTCTGACCAGGCGGGGTTTGTTCCGGGCCGTGAAACCAGGGATTGTACCATTCGTGCTCTCCACCTAATCCATCATGCTCAGGCTTCTTCTTCGCGATCTATTCTTTTGTCCACGGATGCCGAAAAGGCTTTTGATCGCCTGGACTGGACATTTTTGATGGAAGTTCTGAGAGGTTTGGGTCTGGGCCCACATATGCTTACCTGGATCTCTTCTCTTTATTCTTGTCCTTCAGCGCGAATTCGGTTAAATGGCTCCCTTTCTGAATCCTTTATGATTTCCAATGGCACGCGGCAGGGTTGCCCTTTGTCCCCACTCCTCTTTATCCTTTCCCTTGAACCCTTTTTGGAGGCGATTCGGCAGAATCCTGATATTGTGGGATTGACGGTTACTGGCGTCCAACATAAGGTACTTGGTTTCGCTGATGATCTGCTTTTTGTGATCTCCAATCCCAGAATTTCTCTCCCGAGTCTTCTTCGGGAATTTGAGACATATGGTGCCTTGTCCAACTTGAAGATTAATTTCACCAAATCAGAAATCTTAAACATCAACTTACCTGCCGAGGAAGTCTCGCATCTTTCTGTATCTTTCCCTTTTAAATGGTGCAGAGATGGACTTAAATATTTAGGGGTGTGGCTGACTGATGATTTAGCAAGACTTTACCAACGTAATTTCCCCCCATTCTTGTCAGCTTTGAAACGAGACTTTGAGACTTGGTCTCCCTTACATGTCTCATGGATGGGTAGAATAAATGCTTTGAAGATGAACGTGCTCCCACGCTTGTTATATCTTTTTCAAACTTTACCGATTAAAATTCCAGTGGCTTTCTTTGCTTCTCTTCGGTCTTTGATTTTGAAGTTTGTTTGGGCTGGCAAGAAACCGAGAATTCGGTTTGAGCTTCTGACACGTTCCAAATTGCGGGGAGGTCTTGCCCTTCCGTGCCCCCAAACATACTATCAGGCATCTCATCTCCTTCGTATGCTTGAGTGGATCTATAAACCCCCTCATAAGTCATGGAGAGATGTTGAAGCTGCCGGGTCTTCTGTACCACTACATTTACTTCCATGGATTTCACCACACCATGCTCGACGACTCTCTGCAGCTCAGCCACTTACATCTGCTACGATTTGGGTTTTTCATGCTGCCTCTAGGAGTTACCGTCTCACCACGTACCCTTGCCCACTTACCCCCTTTCGACACAACCCTGACTTTCCCCCGGGCCAGAGTCCCGGTGCGTTTCTTACTACATCTTTGAATGGCCAGAGCGCGTTAGTTGACTTTCTTTCCCCCAATGCCGTGCTACGATCCTTGTCTGATCTCTTACCAAATCGTGTCCCAACAGCTCTAGATCGCTTCCACTACACCCAGTTGGGGTATTTTCTTCGTTCTTTGACTCAGAAGCACAACCTGTTTCGGTCTCTCTCTCCTTTTGAGACCCTTTGTCGTGGTACGTCTCTTCCCTCACATGGCATTTCACTTTTGTACCGTGTACTTCTCGATCAGCGAGACTCTTCCACTCCGGCTTATGTCAGGAAATGGGAAACGGCTCTCCAGGTGTCGCTGAGTGAACAGCAGTGGGAGAAGATTTTTCTACTGACACATAAGTGTTCTTTGAACACTAAACTCCAGGAGTTGTCCTACAAGTTGCTTGCCCACTGGTACCGTACTCCGGCCTTGCTTCACACCTTTTCTCATGCCACATCCGACACTTGTTGGCGCTGTGGCTCTGCTCCTGGCACCATGCTTCACATTTGGTGGGATTGCCCCCTTATCTCCCCCTTTTGGTCCCGTATTCGCTCTATTCTACCTACTTTCACAGATACCCCTCCTCCTTTTCTTCCTGCGGCCTATTTACTCCATCATACATCTGTTTCAGTCTCCACGTATAAACGATCGATTATCAAACACTTACTAACCGCAGCTAAATCATTGATCCCATTTCACTGGGGTAAGACATCCCCTCCGTCTATTTGTTAGTGGGTCTCGCGGGTGGAAAACATTCGCTCCTTGGAGGAGCTGGTCATGAGATCGGATGGTCAGTGGGACCGTTATCTCGGTACTTGGTCGGCCTGGATGCTGTTTTTGGAAGACCCACAGACACAAGTGCTCCTAGATGGATCTTCTTCCTAAAACAATTTTTTTTCCCTTGCCCCTGGATCTAACCCCGCTGTATCACCCACCACCCTTCCCTTCCCTTTTTTTTTTTTTTTTTTTTTTCTGTATCCCTATTCCTCTCCCTCCTACTATTTACAATTCATGTTTTTATTTTTTTACCAAATTTTGTGTGAAAAGACTGTGCACATATCCGCTATTGTGTAGCACAATGACGCATTATTATGCCTCAATGCAGCAGGCCTGTGTGTCTGTCTCAGCAGTGTTTTACTGGCGTGATGCTGCCTCTATACTCTCCTATTATTATGTTACGCTCGATTTCTCCAATTTTTCTTTGTATCCTATGTACCACAATGTTTTTGCTGTTTTCCAATGAACACTAATGTGTTTGTAATTCTGTCTCCCATTCCCTCCCCCTCCCTTTCCCCTTTTTTGTTTTCTGTTCCCTTCCCTTCCCCCCTTTATATTCCTTTAAAAACTAATAAACTTTTATTTACAAAAAAAAAAAATCAAATCTTTTAAACTGTAGAAACCTCTATAGTACGCCAGTCTGAGAGGAATTAGTCTAAATATTTTCATCAGACCCTTTATGGTGTTTCAGGAAATCAAGACATATGCTCCAGTACAGTTTTCATTAAAACATCTGAATACTGTAATTTTCGCTTGTCGCTGTTTCTCGGAGAGCTATAAACAAATGGAATGTTTTAAACTGCATAATCCTGTTTAGTACACAGCTCTGAGTATAATTAGTCAAAATATTTTCACCAGACACTACTTGGTTTTTCAGGAAATCAAGAGATATGATTCTGTATATGTTTCATTAAAACAGTTGGAAACGCAGTTTTCACAAAACGCTGTTTCTCAGAGACATATAAACAAATCAATAGTTTTAACCTGCAGAAACCTGTATAGAACACTAGTCTGACTATAACTAGTCTAAATATTTTGATCAGACAATTATGGTTTTTCGGGAAATCAAGACATATGCTCCATTATAATTTTCATTAAAACAGCTGAATACTGGGATTTTCACATCTCTCTGTTTCTCAGAGAGGTATAAAGATATGGAATGTTTAAAACTGTTTAATCCTATATAGTACTCTACTCTGAGTCTAAATATGCAAAATATTTTTAACAGAAATGTTTTGGTTTTTCGGGAAATCAAGTTATATGCTCCAGTATAGTTTTTATTGAAATAGCATCAAAGTGAGTTTTTCACAAAACGCAGTTTCTCAGAGACGTATAAACAAATCAAATGTTTTAAACTGTAGAAACTTGTATAGTACGCTAGTCTGAGTGGAATTAGTCTAAATATTTTCATCAGGCACTTTACGGTTTTTCAGGAAATCAAGACATATGCTCCAGTACAGTTTTCATTAAAACAGCTGAATACTGTAATTTTCGCATGTCGCTGTTTCTCGGTGAGCTATAAACAAATGGAATGTTTTAAACTGCATAATCCTGTTTAGTACACAGCTCTGAGTATAATTAGTCAAAATATTTTGACCTGACACTACTTGTTTTTCAGGAAATCAAGAGATATGATTTTGTATATGTTTCATTAAAACAGTTTGAAACGCAGTTTTTCACAAAACGCTGTTTCTCAGAGACATATAAACAAATCAATAGCTTTAACCTGCAGAAACCTGTATAGAACACTAGTCTGTGTATAACTAGTCTAAATATTTTGATCAGACACATTATGGGTTTTCAGGAAATCAAGACATATCCTCCATTTTAATTTTCATTAAAACAGCTGAATACTGGGATTTTCACATCTATCTGTTTCTCAGAGACGTATAAAGACATGGAATGTTTAAAACTGTTTAATCCTATATAGTACTCTACTCTGAGTCTAAATATGCAAAATATGTTTAACAGAAATGTTTTGGTTTTTCAGGAAATCAAGTTATATGCACCAGTATAGTTTTCAATGAAATAACTTTAAAGTGAGTTTTTCATAAAATGCAGTTTCTCTGAGGCGTATCAACAAATCAAATCTTTTAAACTGTAGAAACCTCTATAGTACGCCAGTCTGAGTGGAATTAGTCTAAATATTTTCATCAGACACTTTATGGTTTTTCAGGAAATCAAGACATATGCTCCAGTACAGTTTTCATTAAAACAGCTGAATACTGTAATTTTTGCATGTCGCTGTTTCTCGGACAGCCATAAACAAATGGAATGTTTTAAACTGCATAATCCTGTTTAGTACACAGCTGTGAGTATAATTAGTCAAAATATTTTCACCAGACACTACTCGGTTTTTCAGGAAATGAAGAGATATGATTCTATAAATATCTCATTAAAACAGTTAGAAAAGCAGTTTTTCACAAAACGCTGTTTCTCAGAGACATATAAACATATCAAATCTTTTAAACTGTGGAAACCTCTATAGTATGCTAGTCTGAGTGGAATTAGTCTATATATTTTCATCAGACACTTTATGGTTTTTTTGGAAATCAAGACATATGCTCCAGTACAGTGTTCATTAAAACAGCTGAATACTGTAATTTTCACATGTCTCTGTTTCTCGGTGAGCTATTAACAAATGAAGTGGTTTAAACTGCATAAACCTGTTTAGTACACAGCTCTGAGTATAAATAGTCAAAATATTTTCACCAGACACTACTTGGTTTTTCAGGAAATCAAGAGATATGACTCTGTATATCTTTCATTAAAACAGTTGGAAACTGAGTTTTTCACAAAACGCTGTTTCTCAGAGACATATAAATAAATCAATAGTTTTAAACTGCATAAACCTGTATAGAACACTAATCTGAGTATAACTAGTCTAAATATTTTCATCAGACATATTATGGGTTTTCAAGTAAATCAAGATATATATTCCATTATAATTTTCATTAAAACAGCTGATTTTTGGGTTTTTCACATCTAACTGTTTCTCTGAGAGGTATAAACACATGGAATGTTTAAAACTGTATAATCCTATATAGTACTCTACTCTGAGTCTAAATATGCAAAATATTTTTAACAGAGATGTTTTGGTTTTTCAGGAAATCAAATTATATGCTCCTGTATAGTTTTCATTGAAATAGCTTCAAAGTGAGTTTTTCACAAAACGCTGTTTCTCGGAGACTATAAACAAATGGAATGTTTTAAACTGCATAGTCCTGTTTAGTACACGGCTTTCAGTATAATTACTCAAAATATTTTCACCAGACACTACTTGGTTTTTCAGGAAATCAAGAAATATGACTCTGTATATCTTTCATTAAAACAGTTGGAAACTGAGTTTTTCACAAAACGCTGTTTCTCAGAGACATATAAATAAATCAATAGTTTTAAACTGCATAAACCTGTATAGAACACTAATCTGAGTATAACTAGTCTAAATATTTTCATCAGACATATTATGGGTTTTCAAGTAAATCAAGATATATATTCCATTATAATTTTCATTAAAACAGCTGATTTTTGGGTTTTTCACATCTAACTGTTTCTCTGAGAGGTATAAACACATGGAATGTTTAAAACTGTATAATCCTATATAGTACTCTACTCTGAGTCTAAATATGCAAAATATTTTTAACAGAGATGTTTTGGTTTTTCAGGAAATCAAATTATATGCTCCTGTATAGTTTTCATTGAAATAGCTTCAAAGTGAGTTTTTCACAAAACGCTGTTTCTCGGAGACTATAAACAAATGGAATGTTTTAAACTGCATAGTCCTGTTTAGTACACGGCTTTCAGTATAATTACTCAAAATATTTTCACCAGACACTACTTGGTTTTTCAGGAAATCAAGAAATATGACTCTGTATATCTTTCATTAAAACAGTTGGAAACGGAGTTTTCCACAAAACGCTGTTTCTCAAAGACATAAAAACAAATCAATAGTTTTAAACTGCATAAACCTGTTTAGAACACTAGCCTGAGTATAACCAGTCTAAATATTTTCATCAGACATATTATGGGTTTTAAGGAAATCAAGACATATGCTCCAGTTCAATTTTCATTAAAACAGCTGGTTACTGTAATTTTTGCATGTCGCCGTTTCACAGAGGTATAAAGAAATGGAATGTTTTAAACTGCATAATGCTGTTTAGTACACAGCTCTGAGTATAATTAGTCAAAATATTTTCACCAGACACTACTTGGTTTTTCAGGAAATCAAGAGATATGATTCTGTGTATCTTTCATTAAAAAAGTTGGAAATGAAGTTTTTCAAAAACGCTGTTTCTCAGAGACATATAAACACATCAATAGTTTTAAACTGCATAAATCTATATAGAACACTAGTCTGAGTATAACTAGTCTAAATATTTTCATCAGACACATTATGGGTTTTCAGGAAATCAAGACATATACTCCATTATAATTTTCATTAAAACAGCTGATTACTGGGTTTTTCACATCTCTCTGTATCTAAGAGAGGTATAAACACATGGAAAGTTTAAAACTGTATAATCCTATATAGTACTCTTCTCTGAGTCTAAATATGCAAAATATTTTCAACAGAAATGTTTTGGTTTTTCAGGAAATCAAATTATATGCTCCAGTATAGTTTTCATTGAAAAAGCTTCAAAGTGAGGTTTTTACAAAACTCTGTTTCTAAGAGACGTATAAACAAATCATATGTTTTAAACTGTAGAAACCTGTATAGTACGCTAGTCTGAGTGGAATTAATCTTAATATTTTCATCAGACACTTTATGGTTTTTCAGGAAATCAAGACATATGCTCCAGTACAGTTTTCATTAAAACAGCTGGTTACTGTAATTTTCGCATGTCGCTGTTTCTCGGAGAGCTATAAGCAAATGGAATGTTTTAAACTGCATATTCCTGTTTAGTACACAGCTCTGAGTATAATTAGTCAAAATATTTTCACCAGACACTTCTTCGTTTTTCAGGAAATCAAGAGATATGATTCTGTGTATCTTTCATTAAAAAAGTTGGAAACGGGGGGGCGGAGCTTGCTGCCGAACGGGATGGTGGCATGTTAGTGGCGCTCTGGAGTTGAGCCTGCTTTTACTGCTTTTTTTATAGCCTTTTCAGCGCCCTTACACTTTATTATATCGGCTAACTATTACCACCAGCTATTCCATGACTCATAAGAGACGGGGGAAGCCTCGTCAGAAGGATCGGACAGCGTCGGGATACATAACAGCCTTTCTACTGCCTCCCTCCCACGCAGCGTGTGACCGCTTACCTACTCCCTCCTCCAGCGACGACACCTGTGAACCACTGCGCCAAGAGTTCCCTTTGAAGGCCATGGAGAGTGCGTGTGATTCGGGCACGTCTACGCCGGTGCCGGACACCGTCCCCCTATCTGCTTTAGCTGCGTTCGCAACTAAGGAAGACCTTTCGGCATTGTCCACTGACATTAAAGAGGCCCTACGTACCGAATTTGCAGACCTCCGTAGAGACTTTCAGCAACTATCTCATCACCTGGATCAGGTGGTGGAGGCCCAAACAGAGATATCGGAGCACCTCATGGGTTTTGAACAAATTATTTCTGATCAAAGAGAGACTATTGACCGACTTGAGCTACGCCTAGATGATTTGGACAATAGGGGGAGGCGAAATAACTTACGACTTCGCAACGTCTCGGAATCCACGGGCCAGAGAGACCTAGCTGCCTTTCTACAATCTTTCTTTGCCCACGTTTTAGGCCGGAATGATCAGATCCTGCTGGATCGTGCACATCGGGCCTTGAGACCTAGAGGTCAGGCTGGTGACCCTCCCAGGGACATTATTTGTCGCTGTCATTATTTTGCAGATAAGGAGGCAATTATGGAAGCGTGCCGAAACAAGGAATATATATCATACGCTGGGGTGCAAGTAAAGATATACCAAGACCTATCCCCCCACACGCTATTTCTACGACGCCAGCTTAAACCAATTACGGAACACCTAAGGTCTATAAATGGGGATTCCCATTTCATCTACAGGCCTCTCACAATGGCCAACAGGCTCTGCTTCACCGTCCGGAAGAAATTCCCTCCTTCTACGAAGCTTTATCTATCTCCCTCCCTCCACCGCCAAAGGCCTCAGACAGACCTCCGATTCCTCCCCTGGAGAAGAATCAACGCCTCCGGTGGCATCTTGTGGCTGATTCCTCTCGAAAGAAACGGCGGCTACCGGACGCAGATGCCAGCACTCTTCCGCCGGTGGGCGGCCATTGACACTGGACGCTTTCCTGGTGGACTCAGGAAGTATATGGACAGGGCTCTGATCCTCCACTACCAGTTATTTCCTCTTTGTGGGCTCAGTTGGACCTCATTTTATTTTCATAATCCACAGTTTTAAATCTATGTTTACCACAGTGTATGTGCCCGGTTATACCCTGGGGAGTTTCAAACAGTGGGGGACTTTTTTTTCCCCTTTCCTGGGTGCAATTCTTCATTGTGTGCTTTGCACTGCGCTTTGTTTATTACTCGCTACTATACTGGTGGGGTGTTGGTGGCTTCCCTTTGGGGGCCCCCTGTTCGCAGGTCTCTGCGCATTGGGGGCTCCCGTGGGGGACCCGGTTGCGTTCTACCTGTCTATGTATGTTTTTTTTTTTATTTTTATGCATTTTTCACATATATGTCCCCTCTTGTGAGGGTCTGCACATCGCTCCATTTATTATACGAATGGGGCTCCTCCTTGGGACCCCCCCGTGTGCGCATGTGCGGTGCATTGGGGGCTTCCATGGATGACCTTATATGTATGCTATGCTCGTGTGGTGTCGCTGCCTTCCCTTTGGGACTCCCCCGTGCGCGGGACTCTGTATGCTGGGGGCTCTCGTGGGGGACCCTGTGATGCTCTGCCTGTCTCCTATGGTGGTCAATTGTTTTGTGCTTATTATGTCTGAGTTCCTTTATACAGGAGATTGCCCACCATTCCTCTTCTTACATGGTGGGGGTTTTCCCCTGGGAACCCCCTGTGCGCGTGTGCTCGTTGCACTGGGGGCTTCCATGGGCAACCCTACAGATTTTTTTTATTTTTCTTTCTTCTATTCTTTTTGTTGGTCGCTGTTCTGTTTGCTGGTGGGAGGGTCCTCTCTGTGTGGGGTGTTTTGTTCCGCATTTGGTTGGTTTGGGAGTCGATGGCTCCCCATTGGAACTCCTCTGTGCGAGGGTCTCTGCGTGCTGGGGGCTCTCACTGGGGACCCCGGGACCTTTTTTTTTTGTTTTCAATCTTGATCATATGTTATGCTCTGGTACTTCTTCACGTATTGTATATAACTGCTTTTGGTACCTACTGCTGAGTTCTGGGTCCTGGCTATGGGCGGAGAACTCAGGCCATTACAACTGTTCTAATTATTATTTTAGAATTGCTACGTTTTTTGTTTGTGAACCATTGGGACACGTTCCTTGGCCCAGTTGTTACTTCTTGAGGGGCCTTGTGGCGGGGCCGTATGGGCATTTGCCCGTTTGGCCCACTGCAATGCCTCCAATGGGGGGGGGTTTGCTTGTAGTTCCGCTTCGCTGTTCTTTCCTTGCCTCTCTGTATGTTTCTTTTATTTGTTGCCGATCTTCAGTTTTTTTTTTTTTTACTTTTCTCTTTTCTAATACGTGTATGGGCCTTCTGTTCTAGATAGTTTTTGTGCAGCTTCTTGGCTCTCTCCTTGCTCTGCTCTACCTTCATTCTTGTTCTGTGCGATTTCCCTCCCCTCAAGACCATACATTTTGGTCAGACTTGGATTTCGGTCATGTTACCGTTTCCTGACATGCCTGATGTCACGCCTCCCTGCTTTGTGACAGGGGGAGGCCTCTCATCAGACATCTCACTTTTCTTTCCTTCCCTTTTCAGTCTACGCTTTACCTCTCTCTCTCTTAGCTTTATTTCATTCTCTCTCCCCCTACTTTTCCTCTTTAAGGGCAGATGGTCAGGACTCTCGTTGAGACTCTATTTTTATAGTTCCTCATGGTATTATCCACCGTAAAGTTACTCTCTTATAACATTAAGGGCTTGAATTGTCCAGAAAAGAGGGCAACTGTTCTGAGAGAATTGGCTAATTATGGGGCGGATATAGCTTTCTTACAAGAGACGCATTTTGATATTCATTCTCAACCCAAATTGTCCTCCCGCCGGTTTCCGCATGGCTGGTTTGCATCTGCAGCTGAAAAAAAACAAGGGGTCGCCATAATCTGTGCTAATCATTTACCCTGGACGCACATTGATCAATGTAGTGATCCTAACGGGCGGTATTTATTTCTGAAAGGCTCCTTGGATGGCACTATAGTTACCTTAGCTAACTTGTATGCTCCCAATACTTCGCAGCTGAAATTTTTTCAATCCACACTGCGTAAGTTGGATTCCTTTGTGGACGGTCACCTACTTATTGGTGGGGATTTCAACTTGGCCCTATGCCCCTCCCTTGATCTATCCTCGCCCCATTCTTCCCATCCCCACTCCCCTGCTCGGAAGGTGAGTGCTTTGCTCAGTGCTAGGTCTCTGTTGGACCCTTGGAGATTGTTACATCCCACCAGCAGGGATTATACCTTTTTCTCTAATCCACATCAGTGTTACTCTAGAATTGATTATTTTTTCTTTGACCACTTTTGTATTGAGAAAGTGACGCAGGCTGAAATTATACCTACCACGCTTTCGGATCATGCTCCTTTAGCTGCTGTTTTGACCTTTTCTTCTACCAAAGGATCATTTTCCTCTTGGAAACTTAACAAATCACTTCTATCTGATCCTGAAATCGTTACTAAGGCGGTAGACATCTTATCGGATTACTTTACGCTGAACACTTCTGCGGATGTCTCCTTACCTAACGTGTGGGAGGCGCATAAATGTGTCCTTCGTGGCTTTTTCATTTCACAGGGTGCGAGGAAACAGAAACTTAAACGTACCAAATTTAATTCTTTATTATCGTCCCTCATTGCATTGAAACAGACGCACAAGGCTTCGGGGGACAGTGAAACGCTCCTTAGGCTACAGGATGTTAGGGCTCAGGTGTCTGAGTTTTTGAAAGCACAATCCCTTAAATCTTTTATGTGGCATAAATATAGACAATTCCTACATGGCAACAAGTGTGGTAGGACATTGGCTGCTTTAGTCAGACGGGCGCGACACAAGTCGCACATTCAGCGAGTGCTTGATACTGCTGGTAAGCCAGCGTCCACTGGCGCAGAGATCGCTAAGGCCTTCCGTGACTATTACTTTAACTTATATAATCTCTCTACGGCTGATCCTTCTCTTGATACCTCCACCTCTTCTGCTATCTCAGCTTTTCTGGATAAGGCTAAACTTCCCTGCCTCTCTAATGAGGAAACTCGATCTCTGAATTTAGACTTCACAGAAGCCGAAGTAACTTTAGCTATTAATTGTTCCCCTAAAGGGAAATGCCCTGGCCCAGACGGCTTCTCTTCTTCTTACTATAAATGCTTCAAAGACACTTTGATTCCGCATCTTACCTCTAGGTTCAATGCGATCCTGGCCGGTCACCCCTGGCCCACACAATCCCTTATGGCTCACATTGCAGTTCTTCCAAAGCCTGGGAAAGATAAATCAATTTGCAGCAATTACAGACCTATTTCTCATTTGAACACAGACCTGAAACGTTTTGCTTCGCTGTTGGCACTAAGACTCAAACCTCTGCTGCACCGCTTGATAGGCCCGGACCAGGCTAGTTTTATGCCTGGTCGTGAGACGAGGGACAATGTCATTAAGGAGCTTTCTCTGATTCACAGATCCTCTAGCTCCTCCGTCCCTTGTTTACTTCTTTCTTTGGATGCGGAGAAGGCATTCGATAGGGTCCGTTGGTGTTTTATGAAGGAAAAGATCCATCGCTTTGGCTTGGGTGATCGTTTCATATCTGCTGTCTTTTCTATGTATAATTCGCCTTCTGCACAGGTCAGGGCTAATGGTACTCTCTCTCGCCCATTTTCCATCACGAATGGAACTCATCAGGGCTGCCCTCTTTCCCCTCTTCTCTTTATACTTTCTCTGGAGCCTCTACTTTCTACTATTCGGCTCTCTGACTCCGTTAGGGGGGTCCAGGTAGGAAGTAGGGAATTCAAGATAGCTAGTTATGCTGATGATGTCTTATTATTCATCACTTCCCCGGAACGTAGCCTTCCTTCACTGCTGGACATTCTTGAAGATTACGGTTTGGTCTCTTTTTATAAGTTGAATCTCGCTAAATCTGAAATACTTAATTTAACTGTATCGGACACTTCTAAATCTCGTCTTTTAGATCGATACCCGTTTAGTTGGAAAACAGATTATATCAAATATCTAGGGATCAAGCTTACCGGTCAGGCCTTATCCACTGTCTCGTTGAATCTGTCCACCCTTTTGGCCGCTATTAAGTCTGATATTCAGTCCTGGGCTGGCATTTTTGTTTTGTGGTTTGTCAGAATTAATCTTCTGAAAATGGTCATTCTTCCGAAAATTCTATACTGCTTTAGATCCCTACCATTGCGGATTCCTACTCATCAAATCAGACTTCTACAATCTTTGCTCAATGACTATGTATGGAATCATAAGCCGCCCCGTCTGGGTACAGCGGTCCTATATCGTCCTATCAAACTGGGGGGTCTGGGTTTTACTAGCCTATCAGCTTATCGCAAGATCGCATCCTTATCATTCATTCGGGAGCTAGGCTCCCCTACGTCTTCTATGGATTGGACGACACTGCTGCGTCTTTCGTTGGGGGCAGTGTCCCCCGTACAACTGCTGTGGGCTTCTCATCCCTCTGTCATGAAAGTAGTTAAAAGGGACCCAGTTCTCGTTTATCTTTATCATACTTGGCAAACGTGTAACTCTCGGTTGCGTCTGTCCCTGGCTCCTTCCCCACTCTGTGGTTTACTGGGCAACCCAGACTTCATACCTGGCCTCTCCAGTTCAGATTTTTCGCGATGGGCCAGCAATGGCTTGATCGATTTAGACCATCTTCTTCCAGACGGATCGCTCCCCACTTTTCCGACTCTCTGTAGATCTCACCAATTGTCCTCTTTGGACTTTTGGAGATACTGCCAAGTTCGACATTTTATTTTGTCATTACGTGATGGCCCTTACGTTCCTCGTCCCCTTACTGCTTTTGAGAAGATGATAACATTCCCTTCCGAGAGGAAACCCAGCCTCTCGGACATGCGCTTGTTCTGCGTGAACCCCATATCTTTCTCACCACTACTGAAGAGGGTTAAATGGAGTGATGACCTGCATGGGATATTTCTCTGAGTTCCTGGGAAAATGCCTTTCGCTTACACTCTAAATTTCTTTCTAACGTCAACATGCTAGAACTCAAATATAAAATCTTAATGCGTTGGTATCGTACCCCTGCAAAACTTGCAAGGATTTACCCGGGACTCTCTCCGATGTGTTGAAGATGTGGGCTGGAGGAGTGTTCCTTGTTTCACTTATGGTGGTCTTGCTCTTCCTTGAGATGGTTCTGGGCAGATGTTGCTACCCGTCTGTCCTCCCTGACAAGCACTCGCCTTCCTAGCTCCCCTCAAGTGTTGCTCCTCTCCCTTTTGCCCGATGATTCTCCAATTCCTCCCGCTTCTGCTCTGTCGTTATGGTTTATTTTGGTCACTCTTGCTAGGGCTTGCATCCCAGACAGGTGGAAATCGGCGACTTCTCCCACTATTCTAGATTGGAAGGAACGCATCCGCTCTTTCCTGAACCTAGAAAAACTATTTTTCAATTCTAACGGTAACTCTTCACTTTTTCTGGACAAATACAACAGTTGGCTAATTTTTGTCGATTCTTGAATTATAGTTATGGAGACTCGTCCATGTTTTAGACCAGACTTTATCTATTGTGGTTCGCTCTCCTTCTATTCCCCTCCTGCTACTGTCCTTACCTGCCCCTTTTCTACCATATTCTTATGCTGCTCATACCCTTTGCTTTATTATATGCCATGGTCACCTTCACTTGCCCTGCCTCTGTTCTCTTCTCTTCTCTCTTTCTATGCTGTATTTCTTGTTTCCTCTATTTCTACATATTTTGGTTGTTTACTTATTAGTTTTTCCCTTTTGCTTTTTCCTTTTATATTTTTTTTTTATTTGTATTCTAGGCATATCCGATGTATCTCCTTTTGGATTCCGATAATTGTCAACTGTCATCCACTTATTTTACTGTACTGCCTATGCTTCTGCACTTTGTATCATGTTACTATGTTTTTCTATTGTGCCTTTCTGTACTTGCATTATTTTCTATCAATAAAACCTTTCAAAAAAAAAAAAAAAAAAAAAAAAAAAGTTGGAAACGGAGTTTTTCAAAAACGCTGTTTCTCAGAGACATATAAACACAACAATAGTTTTAAACTGCATAAACCTGTACAGAACACTAGACTGAGTATAACTAGTCTAAATATTTTCATTAGACACATTATCGGTTTACAGGAAATCAAGACATATCCTCCTTTATAATTTTCATTAAAACAGCTAAACGCTGGGATTTTCACATCTCTCTGTTTCCAAGAGAGGTATCCACACATGGAATGTTTAAAACTGTATAATCCTATATAGTACTCTACTCTGAGTCTAAATATGCAAAGTATTTTTAACAGAAATGTTTTGGTTTTTGAGGAAATCAAATTATATGATCCAGTATAGTTTTCATTGAAATAGCTTCAAAGTGAGTTTTTCACAAAACTCTGTTTCTAAGAGACGTATAAACACATCAAATGTTTTAAACTGTAGAAACCTGTATAGACCAGACTTTATCTATTGTGGTTCGCTCTCCTTCTATTCCCCTCCTGCTACTGTCCTTACCTGCCCCTTTTCTACCATATTCTTATGCTGCTCATACCCTTTGCTTTATTATATGCCATGGTCACCTTCACTTGCCCTGCCTCTGTTCTCTTCTCTTCTCTCTTTCTATGCTGTATTTCTTGTTTCCTCTATTTCTACATATTTTGGTTGTTTACTTATTAGTTTTTCCCTTTTGCTTTTTCCTTTTATATTTTTTTTTTATTTGTATTCTAGGCATATCCGATGTATCTCCTTTTGGATTCCGATAATTGTCAACTGTCATCCACTTATTTTACTGTACTGCCTATGCTTCTGCACTTTGTATCATGTTACTATGTTTTTCTATTGTGCCTTTCTGTACTTGCATTATTTTCTATCAATAAAACCTTTCAAAAAAAAAAAAAAAAACAGTTGGAAACGGAGTTTTTCAAAAACGCTGTTTCTCAGAGACATATAAACACAACAATAGTTTTAAACTGCATAAACCTGTACAGAACACTAGACTGAGTATAACTAGTCTAAATATTTTCATCAGACACATTATCGGTTTACAGGAAATCAAGACATATCCTCCTTTATAATTTTCATTAAAACAGCTGAACGCTGGGTTTTTCACATCTCTCTGTTTCCAAGAGAGGTATCCACACATGGAATGTTTAAAACTGTATAATCCTATATAGTACTCTACTCTGAGTCTAAATATGCAAAGTATTTTTAACAGAAATGTTTTGGTTTTTGAGGAAATCAAATTATATGATCCAGTATAGTTTTCATTGAAATAGCTTCAAAGTGAGTTTTTCACAAAACTCTGTTTCTAAGAGACGTATAAACACATCAAATGTTTTAAACTGTAGAAACCTGTATAGTACGCTAGTCTGAGTGGAATTAGTCTAAATATTTTCATCAGGCACTTTACGGTTTTTCAGGAAATCAAGACATATGCTCCAGTACAGTTTTCATTAAAACAGCTGAATACTGTAATTTTCGCATGTCGCTGTTTCTCGGTGAGCTATAAACAAATGGAATGTTTTAAACTGCATAATCATGTTTAGTACACAGATCTGATTATAATTAGTCAAAATATCTTCACCAGACACTACTTGGTTTTTCAGGAAATCAAGAGATATGATTCTGTTTATCTTTCATTAAAACAGTGTAAACGGAGTTTTCCACAAACCGCTGTTTCTCAGAGACATATAAACAAATCACTAGTTTTAAACTGCATAAACCGGTATAGAACACTAGTCTGAGTGGAATTAGTCTAAATATTTTCATCAGATACTTTATGGTTTTTAGGAAATCAAGACATATACTCCAGTACAGTTTTCTTTAAAACAGCTGGCTACTGTAATTTTCGCATGTCGCTGTTTCTCGGAGAGCTATAAACAAATGAAATGTTTTAACCTGCATACTTCTGTTTAGTACACAGCTCTGAGTATAATTAGTCAAAATATTTTCACCAGACACTACTTGGTTTTTCAGGAAATCAAGACATATGCTCCAGTACAGTTTTCATTAAAACTGCTGGTTACTGTAATTTTTGCTTGTCGGTGTTTCTCGGAGAGCTATAAACAAATGGAATCTTTTAAACTGCATAATCCTGTTTAGTACACAGCTCTGAGTATAATTAGTCAAAATATTTTCAACAGACACTACTTGGATTTTCAGGAAATCAAGAGATATGACTCTGTATAGCTTTCTTTAAAACAGTTGGAAACGGAGTTTTCCACAAAACGCTCTTTCTCAGAGACATATAAACAAATCAGAAGTTTTAAACTGCATAAACCTGTATAGAACACTAGTCTGAGTATAACTAGTCTAAATATTTTAATCATACACATTATTGGTTTTCAGCAAATCAAGACATATCCTCCTTTATAATTTTCATTGAAACAGCTGAATACTGGGTTTTTCACATCTCTCTGTTTCTCAGAGAGGTATCAACACATGGAATGTTTAAAACTGTATAATCCTATAGAGTACTCTACTCTGAATTTAAATATGCAAAATATTTTTAATAGAAATCTTTTGGTTTTTCAGGAAATCAAGATCTATGCTCCAGTATAGTTTTCATAGAAAAAGCTTCAAAGTGAGTTTTTCACAAAACTCTGTTTCTCAGAGACGTATAAACAAATCAAATATTTTAAACTGTAGAAACCTGTATAGTACGCTAGTCTGAGTGGAATTAGTCTAAATATTTTCATCAGACACTTTATGGTTTTTCAGGAAATCAAGACATATGCTCCAGTACAGTTTTCATTAAAACAGCTGGTTACTGTAATTTTCGCATGTCGCCTTTTTCTCGGAGAGCTATAAACAAATGGAATGTTTTAAACTGCATAATCATTTTTAGTACACAGATCTGAGTATAATTAGTCAAAATATTTTCACCAGACACTACTTGGTTTTTCAGGAAATCAAGAGATATGATTCTGTTTATCTTTCATTAAAACAGTGGAAACTGAGTTTTCCACAAAACGCTGTTTCTCAGAGACATATAAACAAATCACTAGTTTTAAACTGCATAAACCGGTATAGAACACTAGTCTGAGTATAACTAGTCTAAATATTTTCATCAGACACATTATGGGTTTTCAGGAAATCAAGACATATCCTCCTTTATAATTTTCATTAAAACAGCTGAATACTGGGTTTTTCACATCTGTCTGTTTCTCAGAGAGGTATAAACACATGGAATGTTTAAAACTGTATAATCCTATATAGTACTCTACTCTGAGTTTAAATATGCAAAATATTTTTAACAGAAATTTTTTGGTTTTTCAGGAAATCAAGTTCTATGCTCCAGTATAGTTTTCATTGAAAAAGCTTCAAAGTGAGTTTTTCACAAAACTCTGTTTCTCAGAGACGTATTAACAAATCAAATGTTTTAAACTGTAGAAACCTGTATAGTACGCTAGTCTGAGTGGAATTAGTCTAAATATTTTCATCAGATACTTTATGGTTTTTTAGGAAATCAAGACATATACTCCAGTACACTTTTCTTTAAAACAGCTGGCTACTGTAATTTTCGCATGTCGCTGTTTCTCGGAGAGCTATAAACAAATGAAATGTTTTAACCTGCATAATCCTGTTTAGTACACAGCTCTGAGTATAATTAGTCAAAATATTTTCACCAGACACTACTTGGTTTTTCAGGAAATCAAGATATATGCTCCAGTACAGTTTTCATTAAAACTGCTGATTACTGTAATTTTTGCCTATCGCTGTTTCTCGGAGAGCTATAAACAAATGGAATCTTTTAAACTGCATAATCCTGTTTAGTACACAGCTCTGAGTATAATTAGTCAAAATATTTTCACCAGACACTACTTGGTTTTTCAGGAAATCAAGAGATATGACTCTGTATAGCTTTCTTTAAAACAGATGGAAACGGAGTTTTCCACAAAACGCTGTTTCTCAGAGACATATAAACAAATCAGAAGTTTTAAACTGCATAAACCTGTATAGAACACTAGTCTGAGTATAACTAGTCTAAATATTTTAATCACACACATTATGGGTTTTCAGGAAATCAAGACATATCCTCCTTTATAATTTTCATTGAAACAGCTGAATACTGGGTTTTTCACATCTCTCTGTTTCTCAGAGTGGTATCAACACATGGAATGTTTAAAACTGTATAATCCTATAGAGTACTCTACTCTGAATTTAAATATGCAAAATATTTTTAATAAAAATGTTTTGGTTTTTAAGGAAATCAAGAACTATGCTCCAGCATAGTTTTCATTGAAAAAGCTTCAAAGTGAGTTTTTCACAAAACTCTGTTTCTCAGAAATGTATAAACAAATCAAATATTTTAAACTGTAGAAACCTGTATAGTACGCTAGTCTGAGTGGAATTAGTCTAAATATTTTCATCAGATACTTTACGTTTTTTTAGGAAATCAAGACATATACTCCAGTACAGTTTTCTTTAAAACATCTGGTTACTGTAATTTTCGCATGTCGCTGTTTCTCGGAGAGCTATAAACAAATGAAATGTTTTAACCTGCATAATCCTGTTTAGTACACAGCTCTGAGTATAATTAGTCAAAATATTTTCACCAGACTCTACTTGGTTTTTCAGGAAATCAAGACATATGCTCCAGTACAGTTTTCATTAAAACTGCTGGTTACTGTAATTTTTGCCTGTCGCTGTTTCTCGGAGAGCTATAAACAAATGGAATCTTTTAAACTGCATAATCCTGTTTAGTACACGGCTCTGAGAATAATTAGTCAAAATATTTTCACCAGAAACTTCTTGGTTTTTCAGGAAATCAAGACATATGCTCAAGTACAGTTTTCATTAAAACAGCTGGTTACTGTAATTTTCGCATGTCGCTGTTTCTCGGAGAGCTATAAACAAATGGAATGTTTTAAAATGCATAATCCTGTTTAGTACACAGCTCTGAGTATAATAAGTCAAAATATTTTCACCAGACACTACTTTGATTTTCAGGAAATCAAGAGATATGATTCTATATATCTTTCTTTAAAAATGCTGGTTACTGTAATTTTCGCATGTCGCTGTTTCTCGGAGAGCTATAAACAAATGGAATGTTTTAAACTGCATAATCCTGTTTAGTACACAGATCTAAGTATAATTAGTCAAAATATTTTCACCACACACTACTTCGTTTTTCAGGAAATCAAGAGATATGATTCTGTATATCTTTCATTAAAACAGTGGAAATGAAGTTTTCCACAAAACGCTGTTTCTCAGAGACATATAAACAAATCAGTAGTTTTAAACTGCATAAATCTGTATAGAACACTAGTCTGAGTATAACTAGTCTAAATATTTTCATCAGACACATTATGGGTTTTCAGGACATCAAGAGATATCCTTCTTTATAATTTTCATTAAAACAGCTGAATACTGGGTTTTTCACATCTCTCTGTTTCTCAGAGAGGTAGAAACACATGGAATGTTTAAAACTCTATAATACTATATAGTACTCTACTCTGAGTTTAAATATGCAAAATATTTATAACAGAAATTTTTTTGGTTTTTCAGGAAATCAAGTTCTATGCTACAGTATAGTTTTCATTGAAAAAGCTTCACAAAACTCTGTTTCTCAGAGATGTATAAACAAATCAAATGTTTTAAACTGTAGAAACCTGTATAGTACGCTAGTCTGAGTGGAATTAGTTTAAATATTTTCATCAGACACTTTATGGTTTTTCAGGAAATCAAGACATATGCTACATTACAGTTTTCATTAAAACAGCTGGTTAATATAATTTTCGCATGTCGCTGTTTCTAGCAGAGCTATAAACAAATGGAATGTTTTAAACTGCATAATCCTGTTTAGTACACAGCTTTGAGTATAATTAGTCAAAATATTTTCACCAGACACTACTTGGATTTTCATGAAATCAAGAGATATGACTCTGTATAGCTTTCATTAAAACAGTTGGAAACGGAGTTTTCCACAAAACGCTGTTTCTCAGAGACATATAAACAAATCAGTAGTTTTAAACTGCATAAACCTGTATAGAACACCAGTATGAGTATAACTAGTCTAAATATTTTCATCAGACACATTATGGGTTTTCAGGAAATCAAGACATATCCTCCTTTATAATTTTCATTAAAACAGCTGAATGCTGAGTTTATCACATCTCTCTGTTTCTCAGAGAGGTATCAACACATGGAATGTTTAAAACTGTATAATCCTATATAGTACTCTACTCTGAGTTTAAATATGCAAAATATTTTTAACAGAAATGTTTTAGTTTTTCAGGAAATCAAGTTCTATGCTCCAGTATAGTTTACATTGAAAAAGCTTAAAAGTGAGTTTTTCACAAAACGCTGTTTCTCAGAGACGTATAAACAAATCAAATGTTTTAAACTGTAGAAACCTGTATAGTACGCTAGTCTGAGTGGAATTAGTCTAAATATTTTCATCAGACACTTTATGGTTTTTCAAGAAATCAAGACATATCCTCCTTTATAATTTTCATTAAAACAGCTGAATACTGGGTTTTTCACATCTCTCTGTATCTCAGAGAGGTATAAACACATGGAATGTTTAAAACTCTATAATCCTATATAGTACTCTACTCTGAGTCTAAATATGCAAAGTATTTTTAACTGAAATGTTTTGGTTTTTGAGGAAATCAAATTATATGCTCCAGTATAGTTTTCATTGAAATACCTTCAAAGTGAGTTTTTCACAAAACTCTGTTTCTAAGAGATGTGTAAACACATCAAATGTTTTAAACTGTAGAAACCTGTATAGTACGCTAGTCTGAGTGGAATTAGTCTAAATATTTTCATCAGACACTTTATGGTTTTTTAGGAAATCAAGACATATGCTGGTTACTGTCATTTTCGCATGTCGCTGTTTCTTGGAGAGCTATAAACAAATGAAATGCTTTAAATTGCATAATCCTGTTTAGTACTCAGCTCTGAGTATAATTAGTCAAAATATTTTCACCAGACACTAGTTGGAATTTCAGGAAATTTAGAGATATGACTGTATAGCTTTCATTAAAACAGTTGGAAACAGAGTTTTCCACAAAACGCTGTTTCTCAGAGACATATAAACAAATCAGTAGTTTTAAACTGCATAAACCTGTATAGAACACTAGTCTGAGAATCACTAGTCTAAATATTTTAATCAGACACATTATGGGTTTTCAGGAAATCAAGACATATCCTCCTTTATAATTTTCATTAAAACAGTTGAATACTGGATTTTTCAAATCTCTCTGTTTCTCAGAGAGGTATTAACACATGTTATGTTTAAAACTGTATAATCCTATATAGTACTCTACTCTGAGTCTAAATATGCAAAGTATTTTTAACAGAAATATTTTGTTTTTTGAGGAAATCAAATTATATGCTCCTGTATAGTTTTCATTGAAATAGCTTCAATGTGAGTTTTTCACAAAACTCTGTTTTTAAAAGTCGTATAAACACATCAAATGTTTTAAACTGTAGAAACCTGTATAGTGCGCTAGTCTGAGTGGAATTAGTCTAAATATTTTCATCAGACACTTTATGGTTTTTTATGAAATCAAGACATATGCTCCAGTACAGTTTTCAGTAAAACAGCTGGTTACTGTAATTTTCGCATGTCGCTGTTTCTCGGAGAGCTATAAACAAATGGAATGTTTTAAACTGCATATTCCTGTTTAGTACACAGCTTTGAGTATAATTAGTCAAAATATTTTCACCAGACACTACATAGTTTTTAAGGAAATCAAGAGATATGATTCTGTATATCTTTCATTAAAATAGTGGAAATGGAGTTTTCAACAAAACGCTGTTTCTCAGAGACATATAAACAAATCAGTAGTTTTAAACTGCTTAAACCTGTATAGAACACTAGTCTGAGTATAACTAGTCTAAATATTTTCATAACACACATTATGGGTTTTTAGGAAATCAAGACATATCCTCCTTTATAATTTTCATTAAAACAGCTGAATACTGGGTTTTTCCCATCTCTCTGTTTCTCAGAGAGGTATCAACACATGGAATGTTTAAAACTGTATAATCCTATATAGTACTCTACTCTGAGTTTAAATATGCAAAATATTTTTAACAGAAATGTTTTGGTTTTTCAGGAAATCAAGTTCTATGCTCCAGTATAGTTTTCATTGAAAAAGCTTCAAAGTGAGTTTTTCACAAAACGCTGTTTCTGAGAGACGTATAAACAAATCAAATGATTTAAACTATAGAAACCTGTATAGTGCGCTAGTCTAAGTGGAATTAGTCTAAATATTTTCATCAGATATTTTATGGTTTTTCAGTAAATCAAGACATATGCTCCAGTACAGTTTTCAATTAAAACAGCTGGTTAGTGTAATTTTCGCATGTCGCTGTTACTCGGAGCGCTATAAACAAAAGGAAAGTTTTAAACTGCATAATCCTGTTTAGTACACAGCTCTGAGTATAATTAGTCAAAATATTTTCACCAGACACTACTTGTATTTTAAAGTAATCAAGAGATATGACTCTGTATAGCTTTCATTAAAACAGTTGTAAACGGAGTTTTCCACAAAACACTGTTTCTCAGAGACATATAAATAAATCAGTAGTTTTAAACTGCATAAACCTGTATACAACACTAGTCTGAGTATAACTAGTCTAAATATTTTCATCAGACACATTATGGGTTTCAGGAAATCAAGACATATCCTCCTTTATAATTTTCATTAAAACCGCTGAATACTGGGTTTTTCACATCTCTCTGTATCTCAGTGAGGTATCAACACATGGTATGTTTAAAACTGTATAATCCTATATAGTACTCTACTCTGATTCTAAATATGCAAAGTATTTTTAACAGAAATGTTTTGGTTTTTGAGGAAATCAAATTATATGCTCCAGTATAGTTTTCATTGAAATAGCTTCAAAGTGAGTTTTTCACAAAACTCTGTTTCTAAGAGACGTATAAACACATCAAATGTTTTAAACTGTAGAAACCTGTATAGTACGCTAGTCTGAGTGGAATTAGTCTAAATATTTTAATCAGACACTTTATGTTTTTTTAGGAAATCAAGACATATGCTCCAGTACAGTTTTCATTAAAACAGCTGGTTACTATAATTTTCGCATGTCGCTGTTTCTCGGAGAGCTATAAACAAATGGAATGTTTTAAACTGCATAATATTGTTTAGTACACAGCTCTGAGTATAATTAGTCAAAATATTTTCACCAGACTCTACTTGGTTTTTAAGGAAATCAAGAGATATGATTCTGTATATCTTTCATTAAAACAGTGGAAATGGAGTTTTCCACAAAACGCTGTTTCTCAGAGACATATAAACAAATCAGTAGTTTTAAACTGCATAAACCTGTATAGAACTAGTCTGAGTATAACTAGTGTAAATATTTTCATCAGACACATTATGGGTTTTCAGGAAATCAAGACATATCCTCCTTTATAATTTTCATTAAAACAGCTGAATACTGGGTTTTTCGCATCTCTCTGTTTCTCAGAAAGGTATAAACACATGGAATGTTTAAAACGGTATAATCCTATATAGTACTCTTCTCTGAGTTTAAATATGCAAAATATTTTTAACAGAAATGTTTTGGTTTTTCAGGAAATCAAGTCCTATGCTCCAGTATAGTTTTCATTGAAAATGCTTCAAAGTGAGTTTTTCACAAAACGCTGTTTCTCAGAGACGTAAAAACAAATCAAATGTTTTAAACTGTAGAAACCTGTATAGTACGCTAGTCTGAGTGGAATTAGTCTAAATATTTTCATCAGACACTTTATGTTTTTTTAGGAAATCAAGACATATGCTCCAGTACAGTTTTCATTAAAACAGCTGGTTACTGTAATTTTCGCATGTCGCTGTTTCTCAGAGAGCTATAAATAAATGGAATGTTTTAAACTGCATAATCCTGTTTAGTACACAGCTCTGAGTACAATTAGTCAAAATATTTTCACCAAACACTACTTGGTTTTTAGGAAATCAAGAGATATGATACTGTATATCTTTCATTAAAACAGTGGAAACGGAGTTTTCCACAAAACGCTGTTTCTCAGAGACATATAAACAAATCAGTAGTTTTAGACTGCATAAATGTGTATAGAACACTAGTCTGAGTATAACTAGTCTAAATATTTTCATCAGACACATTATGGGTTTTCAGAAAATCAAGACATATCCTCCTTTATAATTTTCATTAAAACAGCTGAATACTGGGTTTTTCGCATCTCTCTGTTTCTCAGAGAGGTATCAACACATGGAATGTTTAAAACTGTATAATCCTATATAGTACTCTACTCTGAGTTTAAATATGCAAAATATTTTTAACAGAAATTTTTTGGTTTTTCAGGAAATCAAGTTCTATGCTCCAGTATAGTTTTCATTGAAAAAGCTTCAAATTGAGTTTTTCACAAAACTCTGTTTCTCAGAGACATATAAACAAATCAAATGTTTTAAACTATAGAAACCTGTATAGTAGGCTAGTCTGAGTGGAATTAGTCTTAATATTTTCATCATACACTTTATGGTTTTTCAGGAAATCAAGACATATGCTCCAGAACAGTTTTCATTAAAACAGCTGGTTACTGTAATTTTCGCATGTCGCTGTTTCTCGGAGAGCTATAAACAAATGGAATTTTTTTCAACTGCATAATCCTGTTTAGTACACAGCTCTGAGAATAATTAGTCAAAATATTTTCACCAGACACTACTTGGTTTTTCAGGAAATCAAGACATATGCTCAAGTACAGTTTTCATTAAAACAGCTGGTTAATGTAATTTTCGCATGTCGCTGTTTCTCGGAGAGCTATAAACAAATGGAATGTTTTAAACTGCATAATCCTGTTTAGTACACAGCTCTGAGTATAATTAGTCAAAATATTTTCACCAGACACTACTTGGTTTTTAAGGAATTCAAGATATATGATTCTATATATCTTTCATTAAAACAGTGCAAATGGAGTTTTCCACAAAACGCTGTTTCTCAGAGGCATATAAACAAATCAGTAGTTTTAAACAGCATACCCCTGTATAGAACACTAGTCTGAGTATTACTAGTCTAAATATTTTCATCAGACACATTAAAGGTTTTCAGGAAATCAAGACATATCCTCCTTTATAATTTTCATTAAAACAGCTGAATACTGGGTTTTTCACATCTCTCTGTTTCTAAGAGAGGTATAAACACATGGAATGTTTAAAACTGTATAATCCTATATAGTACTCTACTCTGAGTCTAAATATGCAAAGTATTTTTAACAGAAATGTTTTGGATTTTGAGGAAATCAAATTATATGCTCCAGTATAGTTTTCAATGAAATAGCTTCAAAGTGAGTTTTTCACAAAACTCTGTTTCTAAGAGACGTATAAACAAATCAAATGTTTTAAACTGTAGAAACCTGCTAGTCTGAGTGGAATTAGTCTAAATATTTTCATCAGACACTTTATGGCTTTTTAGGAAATCAAGACATATGCTCCAGTACAGTTTTCATTAAAACAGCTGGTTACTGTAATTTTCGCATGTCGCTGTTTCTCGGAGAGCTATAAACAAATGGAATATTTTAAACTGCATAATCCTGTTTAGTACACAGCTCTGAGTATAATTAGTCAAAATATTTTGACCAGACACTACTTGGTTTTTCAGGAAATCAAGAGGTATGATTCTTTATATCTTTCATTAAAACAGTGGAAACGGAGATTTCAACAAAACGCTGTTTCTCAGAGACATATAAACAAATCAGTAGTTTTAAACTGCATAAACCTGTATAGAACACTAGTCTGAGTATAACTAGTCTAAATATTTTCATCAGACACATTATGGGTTTTCAGAAAATCAAGACATATCCTCTTTTATAATTTTCATTAAAACAGCTGAATACTGGGTTTTTCACATCTCTCTGTTTCTCAGAGAGGTATAAAAACATGGAATGTTTAAAACTGTATAATCCTATATAGTACTCTACTCTGAGATTAAATATACAAAATATTTTTAACAGAAATGTTTTGGTTTTTGAGGAAATCAAATTATATGCTCCAGTATAGTTTTCTTTTAAATAGCTTCAAAGTGAGTTTTTCACAAAACTCTGTTTCTAAGAGACGTATAAACACATCAAATATTTTAAACTGTAGAAACCTGTATAGTACGCTAGTCTGAGTGGAATTAGTCTAAATATTTTCATCAGACACTTTATGGTTTTTCATTAAAACAGCTGGTTACTGTAATTTTCGCATGTCGCTCTTTCTTGGAGAACTATAAACAAATGAAATGTTTTAAACTGCATAATCCTGGTTAGTACACAGCTCTGAGTATAATTAGTCAAAATATTTTCACCAGACACTACTTGGTTTTTCAGGAAATCAAGAGATATGATTCTGTATATTTTTCATTATAACAGTGGAAACGGAGTTTTCCACAAAACGCTGTTTCTCAGAGACATATAAACAAATCAGTAGTTTTATACTGCATAAACCTGTATAGAACACTAGACTGAGTATAATTAGTCTAAATATTTTCATCAGAGACATTATGGGTTTTCAGGAAATCAAGACATATCCTCCTTTATAATTTTCATTAAAACAGCTGAATACTGGGTTTTTCACATCTCTCTGTTTCTCAGAGAGGTATCAACACATGGAATGTTTAAAACTGTATAATCCTATATAGTACTCTACTCGGAGTTTAAATATGCAAAATATTTTTAACAGAAATGTTTTGGGTTTTCAGGAAATCAAGTTCTATGCTCCAGTATAGTTTTCATTGAAAAAGCTTCAAAGTGAGTTTTTCACAAAACTCTGTTTCTCAGAGACGTATAAACAAACCAAATGTTTTAAACTATAGAAATCTGTATAGTGCACTAGTCTGAGTGGAATTAGTCTAAATATATTCATCTTACACTACTTGGTTTTTCAGGAAATCAAGACATATGCTCCAGTACAGTTTTCATTAAAACAGCTGGTTACTGTAATTTTCGCATCTCGCTGTTTCTCGGAGAGCTATAAACAAATGGAATGATTTAAACTGCATAATCCTGTTTAGTACACAGATCTGAGTATAATTAGTCAAAATATTTTCATCAGACACTACTTGGTTTTTCAGGAAATCAAGACATATGCTCCAGTACAGTTTTCATTAAAACTGCTGGTTACTGTAATTTTCGTATGTCGCTGTTTCTTGGAGAGCTATAAACAAATGGAATGATTTAAACTGCATAATCCTGTTTAGTACACAGATCTGAGTATAATTAGTCAAAATATTTTCATCAGACACTACTTGGTTTTTCAGGAAATCAAGACATATGCTCCAGTACAGTTTTCATTAAAACTGCTGGTTACTGTAATTTTCGCATGTCGCTGTTTCTTGGAGAGCTATAAACAAATGGAATGTTTTAAACTGCATAATCTTGTTTAGTATACAGATCTCAGTGTAATTAGTCAAAATATTTTCACCAGACACTACATGGTTTTTCAGGAAATCAAGACATATGCTCCAGTACAGTTTTCATTAAAACAGCTGGTTACTGTAATTTTCGTATGTCGCTGTTTCTTGGAGAGCTATAAACAAATGGATTGTTTTAAACTGCATAATCCTGTTTAGCACACAGCTCTGAGTATAATTAGTCAAAATATTTTCACCAGACACTACTTGGATTTTCAGGAAATCAAGAGATATGACTCTGTATAGCTTTCATTAAAACAGTTGGAAACTGAGTTTTCCACAAAACGCTGTTTCTCAGAGACATATAAACAAAAAAATAGTTTAAAACTGCATAAACCTGTATACAACACTACTCTGAGTATAACTAGTCTAAATATTTTCATCAGACACATTATGGGTTTTCAGGAAATCAAGACATATCCTCCTTTATAATTTTCATTAAAACAGCTGAATACTGGGTTTTTCACATCTCTCTGTATCTCAGAGAGGTATCAACACATGGAAAGTTTAAAACTGTATAATCCTATATAGTACTCTACTCTGAGTTTAAATATACAAAATATTTTTAACAGAAATGTTTTGGTTTTTCAGGAAATCAAGTTCTATGCTCCAGTATAGTTTTCATTGAAAAAGCTTCAAAGTGAGTTTTTCACAAAACTCTCTTTCTCAGAGACGTATAAACAAATCAAATGTTTTAAACTATAGACACCTGTATAGTACGCTAGTCTGAGTGGAATTAGTCTAAATATTTTCATCAGATCCTTTATGGTTTAGTACACAGCTCTGAGTATAGTCAAAATATTTTCACCAGACACTACTTGGTTTTTCAGGAAATCAAGACATATGCTCCAGAACAGTTTTCATTAAAACAGCTGGTTACTGTAATTTTCGCATGTCGCTGTTTCTCGGAGAGCTATAAACAAATGGAATGTTTTAAACTGCATAATCCTGTTTAGTACACAGCTCTGAGTATAGTCAAAATATTATCACCAGACACTACTTGGATTTTCAGGAAATCAAGAGATATGACTCTGTATAGCTTTCATTAAAACAGCTGGAAACCGAGTTTTCCACAAAACGCTGTTTCTGAGAGACATATAAACAAATCAGTAGTTTTAAACTGCATAAACCTGTATAGAACTAGTCAGAGTATAACTAGTGTAAATATTTTCATCAGACACATTATGGGTTTTCAGGAAATCAAGACATATCCTCCTTTATAATTTTCATTAAAACAGCTGAATACTGGGTTTTTAAAATCTCTCTGTTTCTCAGAGAGGTATAAACACATGGAATGTTTAAAACTGTATAATCCTATATAGTACTCTACTCTGAGTCTAAATATGCAAAGTATTTTTAACAGAAATGTTTTGGTTTTTGAGGAAATCAAATTATATGCTCCAGTAAAGTTTTCATTGAAATAGCTTCAAAGTGAGTTTTTCACAAAACTCTGTTTCTAAGAGACGTATAAACACATCAAATGTTTTAAACTTTAGAAACCTGTATAGTACGCTAGTCTAAGTGGAATTAGTCTAAATATTTTCATCAGACACTTTATGGTTTTTTAGAAATCAAGACATATACTCCAGTACAGTTTTCATTAAAACAGGTGGTTACTGTAATTTTCGCATGGCGCTGTTTCTCTTAGAGCTATAAACAAATGGTATGTTTTAAACTGCATAATCCTGTTTTGTACACAGCTCTGAGTATAATTAGTCAAAATATTTTCACCAGACGCTACTTTGATTTCAGGAAATCAAGACATATGCTCCAGTACAGTTTTCATTAAAACTGCTGGTTACTGTAAATTCCGCATGTCGCTGTTTCTCGGAGAGCTATAAACATATGGAATGTTTTAACCTTCATAATCTTGTTTAGTACACAGATCTGAGTATAATTAGTCAAAATATTTTCACTAGACACTACTTGGTTTTTCAGGAAATCAAGACATATGCTCCAGTACAGTTTTCATTAAAACAGCTGGTTACTGAAATTTTTGCATGTCGCTGTTTCTCGGAGAGCTATAAACAAATGGAATGTTTTAAACTGCATAATCCTGTTTAGTACACAGCTCTGAGTATAGTCAAAATATTTTCACCAGACACTACTTCGATTTTCAGGAAATCAAGAGATATGACTGTATAGCTTTCATTAAAACAGTTGGAAACGGAGTTTTCCACAAAACGCTGTTTCTCAGAGACATATAAACAAATCAGTAGTTTTAAACTGCATAAACCTGTATAGAACACTAGTCTGAGTATAACTAGTCTAAATATTTTCATCAGACACATTATGGGTTTTCAGGAAATCAAGAAATATCCTCCTTTATAATTTTCATTAAAACAGCTGAATACTGGGTTTTTCCCATCTCTCTGTTTCTGAGAGAGGTATCAACACATGGAATGTTTAAAACTGTATAATCCTATATAGTACTCTACTCTGAGTCTAAATATGCATAGTATTTTTAACAGAAATGTTTTGGTTTTTGAGGCAATCAAATTATATGGTCCAGTATAGTTTTCATTGAAATAGCTTCAAAGTGAGTTTTTCACAAAACTCTGTTTCTAAGAGACGTATAAACACATCAAATGTTTTAAACTGTAGAAACCTGTATAGTACGCTAGTCTGAGTGGAATTAGTCTAAATATTTTCATCAGACACTTTATGTTTTTTTAGGAAATCAAGACATATGCTCCAGTACAGTTTTCATTAAAACAGCTGGTTACTGTAATTTTCGCATGTCGCTGTTTCTCGGAGAGCTATAAATAAATGGAATGTTTTAAACTGCATAATCCTGTTTAGTACACAGCTCTGAGTACAATTAGTCAAAATATTTTCACCAGACACTACTTGGTTTTTCAGGAAATCAAGATATATGATACTGTATATCTTTCATTAAAACAGAGGAAACTGAGTTTTCCACAAAACGCTATTTCTCAGAGACATATAAACAAATCAGTAGTTTTAAACTGCATAAACGTGTATAGAACACTAGTCTGAGTATAACTAGTCTAAATATTTTCATCAGACACATTATGGGTTTTCAGAAAATCAAGATATATCCTCCTTTATAATTTTCATTAAAACAGCTGAATACTGGGTTTTTCACATCACTCTGTTTCTCAGAGAGTTATAAACACATGGAATGTTTAAAACTGTATAATCCTATATAGTACTCTACTCTGAGTTTAAATATACAAAATATTTTTAACAGAAATTTTTTGGTTTTTTAGGAAATCAAGTTCTATGCTCCAGTATAGTTTTCATTGAAAAAGCTTCAAAGTGAGTTTTTCACAAAACTCTGTTTCTCAGAGACGTATAAACAAATCAAATGTTTTAAACTATAGAAACCTGTATAGTACACTAGTCTGAGTGGAATTAGTCTTAATATTTTCATCATACACTTTATGGTTTTTCAGGAAATCAAGACATATGCTCCAGAACAGTTTTAATTAAAACAGCTGGTTACTGTAATTTTCGCATGTCGCTGTTTCTCGGAGAGCTATAAACAAATGGAATGTTTTAAACTGCATAATCCTGTTTAGTACACAGCTCTGAGAATAATTAGTCAAAATATTTTCACCAGACACTACTTGGTTTTTCAGGAAATCAAGACATATGCTCAAGTACAGTTTTCATTAAAACAGCTGGTTACTGTGATTTTCGCATGTCGCTGTTTCTCGGAGAGCTATAAACAAATGGAATGTTTTAAACTGCATAATCCTGTTTAGTACACAGCTCTGAGTATAATTAGACAAAATATTTTCATCAGACACTACTTGGTTTTTCAGGAAATCAAGACATATGCTCCAGTACAGTTTTCATTAAAACAGCTGGTTACTGTCATTTTCGCATGTCGCTGTTTCTCGGAGAGCTATAAACAAATGGAATGATTTAAACTGCATAATCCTGTTTAGTACACAGATCTGAGTATAATTAGTCAAAATATTTTCACCAGACACTACTTGGTTTTTCAGGAAATCAAGACATATGCTCCAGTACAGTTTTCATTAAAACAGCTGGTTATTGTCATTTTCGCATGTCGCTGTTTCTCGGACAGCTATAAAGAAATGAAATGTTTTAAACTGCATAATCCTGTTTAGTACACAGACACTACTTGGTTTTTCAGGAAATTAAGACATATGCTCCAGTACAGTTTTCATTAAAACAGCTGGTGACTGTAATTTTCGCATGTCGCTGTTTCTTGGAGAGCTATAAACAAATGGAATGTTTTAAACTGCATAATCCTGTTTAGTACACAGCTCTGAGTATAATTAGTCAAAATATTTTCACCAGACACTACTTGGATTTTCAGGAAATCAAGAGATATGACTGTATAGTTTTCATTAAAACAGTTGGAAACGGAGTTTTCTACAAAATGCTGTTTCTCAGAGACATATAAACAAATCAGTAGTTTTAAACTGCATAAACCTGTATAGAACACTAGTCTGAGTATAACTAATCCAAATATTTTCATCAGACACATTATGGGTCTTCAGGAAATCAAGACATATCCTCCTTTATAATTTTCATTAAAACAGCTGAATACTGGGTTTTTCACATCTCTCTGTTTCTCAGAGAGGTATTAATACATGTTATGGTTAAAACTGCATAATCCTATATAGTACTCTACTCTGAGTTTAAATATGCAAAATATTTTTAACAGAAATATTTTGTTTTTTGAGGAAATCAAATTATATGCTCCTGTATAGTTTTCATTGAAATAGCTTCAATGTGAGTTTTTCACAAAACTCTTTCTAAGAGACGTATAAACACATCAAATGTTTTAAACTGTAGAAACCTGTATAGTTCTCTAGTCTGAGTGGAATTAGTCTAAATATTTTCATCAGACACTTTATGGTTTTTTAGGAAATCAAGACATATGCTCCAGTACAGTTTTCATTAAAACAGCTGGTTACTGTAATTTTTGCATGTCGCTGTTTCTCGGAGAGTTATAAACAAATGGAATGTTTTAAACTGCATAATCCTGTTTAGTACACAGCTCTGAGTGTAATTAGTCAAAATATTTTCACCAGACACTACTTGGATTTTAAAGAAATCAAGAGATTTGACTCTGTATAGCTTTCATTAAAACAGTTGGAAACTGAGTTTTCCACAAAACGCTGTTTCTCAGAGACATATAAACAAATCAGTAGTTTTAAACTGCATAAACCTGTATAGAACACTAGTCTGAGTATAACTAGTGTAAATATTTTAATCAGACACATTATGGGTTTTCAGGAAATCAAGACATATCCTCCTTTATAATTTTCATTAAAACAGCTGAATACTGGGTTTTTCACATCTCTCTGTTTCTCAGAGAGGTATCAACACATGGAATGTTTAAAACTGTATAATCCAAAATAGTACTCTACTCTGAATCTAAATATGCAAAGTATTTTTAACAAAAATGTGTTGTACATTGAGAAAATCAAATTATATGCTCCAGTATAGTTTTCATTGAAATAGCTTCAAAGTGAGTTTTTCACAAAAATCTGTTTCTAAGAGACGTATAAACAAATCAAATGTTTTAAACTGTAGAAAGCTGTATAGTACGCTAGTCTGAGTGGAATTAGTCTAAATATTTTCATGAGACACTTTATGGTTTTTCAGGAAATGAAGACATATGCTCCAGTACAGTTTTCATTAAAACTGCTGGTTACTGTAATTTTCGCATGTCGTTGTTTCTCGGAGAGCTATAAACAAATGGAATGTTTTAACCTTCATAATCTTGTTTAGTACACAGATCTGAGTATAATTAGTCAAAATATTTTCACCAGACACTACTTGGTTTTTCAGGAAATCAAGACATATGCTCCAGTACAGTTTTCATTAAAACAGCTGGTTACTGTAATTTTCGCATGTCGCTGTTTCTCGGAGAGCTATAAACAAATGGAATGTTTTAAACTGCATAATACTGTTTAGTACACATCTTTGAGTATAATTAGTCAAAATATTTTCACCAGACACTACTTGGTTTTTAAGGAAATCAAGAGATATGATTCTGTATATCTTTCATTAAAACAGTGGAAATGGAATTTTCCACAAAACGCTGTTTCTCAGAGACATATAAACAAATCAGTACTTTTAAACTGCATAAACCTGTATAGAACACTAGTCTGAGTATCACTAGTCTAAATATTTTCATCAGACACATTATCGGTTTTCAGGAAATCAAGACATATCCTCCTTTATAATTTTCATTAAAACAGCTGAATACTGGGTTTTTCAAATCTCTCTATTTCTCAGAGACGTATAAACACATGGAATGTTTAAAACTATATAATCCTATATAGTACTCTACTCTGAGTTTAAATATGCAAAATATTTTTAAAAGAAATGTTTTGGTTTTTGAGGAAATCAAGTTCTATGCTCCAGTATAGTTTTCTTTGAAAAAGCTTCAAAGTGAGTTTTTCACGAAACTCTGTTTCTCAGAGACGTATAAACAAATCAAATATTTTAAACTGTAGAAACCTGTATAGTACGCTAGTCTGAGTGGAATTAGTCTAAATATTTTCATCAGACACTTTATGGATTTCAGGAAATCAAGACATATGCTCCAGTAGAGTTTTCATTAAAACAGCTGGTTACTGTAATTTTCGCATGTCGCTGTTTCTCTGAGAGCTATAAACAAATGGAATGTTTTAAACTGCATAATCCTGTTTAGTACACGGTTCTGAGAATAATTAGTCAAAATATTTTCACCAGAAACTTCTTGGTTTTTTAGGAAATCAAGACATATGCTCAAGTACAGTTTTCATTAAAACAGCTGGTTACTGTAATTTTCGCATGTTGCTGTTTCTCGGAGAGCTATAAACAAATGGAATGTTTTAAAATGCATAATCCTGTTTAGTACACAGCTCTGAGTATAATAAGTCAAAATATTTTCACCAGACACTACTTTGATTTTCAGGAAATCAAGAGATATGATTCTATATATCTTTCTTTAAAACTGCTGGTTACTGTAATTTTCGCATTTCGCTGTTTCTCGGAGAGCTATAAACAAATGAAATGTTTTAACCTTCATAATCTTGTTTAGTACACAGATCTGAGTATAATTAGTCAAAATATTTTCACTAGACACTACTTGGTTTTTCAGGAAATCAAGACATATGCTCCAGTACAGTTTTCATTAAAACTGCTGGTTACTGTAATTTTTGCCTGTCGCTGTTTCTCGGAGAGCTATAAACAAATGGAATCTGTTAAACTGCATAATCCTGTTTAGTACACAGCTCTGAGTATAATTAGTCAAAATATTTTCACCAGACACTACTTGGATTTTCAGGAAATCAAGAGATATGACTCTGTATAGCTTTCTTTAAAACAGTTGGAAACGGAGTTTTCCACAAAACGCTGTTTCTCAGAGACATATAAACAAATCAGTAGTTTTAAACTGCATAAACCTGTATAGAACACTAGTCTGAGTATAACTAGTCTAAATATTTTAATCACACACATTATGGGTTTTCAGGAAATCAAGACATATCCTCTTTTATAATTTTCATTAAAACAGCTGAATACTGGGTTTTTCACATCTCTCTGTTTCTCAGAGAGGTATAAAAACATGGAATGTTTAAAACTGTATAATCCTATATAGTACTCTACTCTGAGATTAAATATACAAAATATTTTTAACAGAAATGTTTTGGTTTTTGAGGAAATCAAATTATATGCTCCAGTATAGTTTTCTTTTAAATAGCTTCAAAGTGAGTTTTTCACAAAACTCTGTTTCTAAGAGACGTATAAACACATCAAATATTTTAAACTGTAGAAACCTGTATAGTACGCTAGTCTGAGTGGAATTAGTCTAAATATTTTCATCAGACACTTTATGGTTTTTCATTAAAACAGCTGGTTACTGTAATTTTCGCATGTCGCTCTTTCTTGGAGAACTATAAACAAATGAAATGTTTTAAACTGCATAATCCTGTTTAGTACACAGCTCTGAGTATAATTAGTCAAAATATTTTCACCAGACACTACTTGGTTTTTCAGGAAATCAAGAGATATGATTCTGTATATTTTTCATTATAACAGTGGAAACGGAGTTTTCCACAAAACGCTGTTTCTCAGAGACATATAAACAAATCAGTAGTTTTATACTGCATAAACCTGTATAGAACACTAGACTGAGTATAATTAGTCTAAATATTTTCATCAGAGACATTATGGGTTTTCAGGAAATCAAGACATATCCTCCTTTATAATTTTCATTAAAACAGCTGAATACTGGGTTTTTCACATCTCTCTGTTTCTCAGAGAGGTATCAACACATGGAATGTTTAAAACTGTATAATCCTATATAGTACTCTACTCGGAGTTTAAATATGCAAAATATTTTTAACAGAAATGTTTTGGGTTTTCAGGAAATCAAGTTCTATGCTCCAGTATAGTTTTCATTGAAAAAGCTTCAAAGTGAGTTTTTCACAAAACTCTGTTTCTCAGAGACGTATAAACAAACCAAATGTTTTAAACTATAGAAATCTGTATAGTGCACTAGTCTGAGTGGAATTAGTCTAAATATATTCATCTTACACTACTTGGTTTTTCAGGAAATCAAGACATATGCTCCAGTACAGTTTTCATTAAAACAGCTGGTTACTGTAATTTTCGCATCTCGCTGTTTCTCGGAGAGCTATAAACAAATGGAATGATTTAAACTGCATAATCCTGTTTAGTACACAGATCTGAGTATAATTAGTCAAAATATTTTCATCAGACACTACTTGGTTTTTCAGGAAATCAAGACATATGCTCCAGTACAGTTTTCATTAAAACTGCTGGTTACTGTAATTTTCGTATGTCGCTGTTTCTTGGAGAGCTATAAACAAATGGAATGATTTAAACTGCATAATCCTGTTTAGTACACAGATCTGAGTATAATTAGTCAAAATATTTTCATCAGACACTACTTGGTTTTTCAGGAAATCAAGACATATGCTCCAGTACAGTTTTCATTAAAACTGCTGGTTACTGTAATTTTCGCATGTCGCTGTTTCTTGGAGAGCTATAAACAAATGGAATGTTTTAAACTGCATAATCTTGTTTAGTATACAGATCTCAGTGTAATTAGTCAAAATATTTTCACCAGACACTACATGGTTTTTCAGGAAATCAAGACATATGCTCCAGTACAGTTTTCATTAAAACAGCTGGTTACTGTAATTTTCGTATGTCGCTGTTTCTTGGAGAGCTATAAACAAATGGATTGTTTTAAACTGCATAATCCTGTTTAGCACACAGCTCTGAGTATAATTAGTCAAAATATTTTCACCAGACACTACTTGGATTTTCAGGAAATCAAGAGATATGACTCTGTATAGCTTTCATTAAAACAGTTGGAAACTGAGTTTTCCACAAAACGCTGTTTCTCAGAGACATATAAACAAAAAAATAGTTTAAAACTGCATAAACCTGTATACAACACTACTCTGAGTATAACTAGTCTAAATATTTTCATCAGACACATTATGGGTTTTCAGGAAATCAAGACATATCCTCCTTTATAATTTTCATTAAAACAGCTGAATACTGGGTTTTTCACATCTCTCTGTATCTCAGAGAGGTATCAACACATGGAAAGTTTAAAACTGTATAATCCTATATAGTACTCTACTCTGAGTTTAAATATACAAAATATTTTTAACAGAAATGTTTTGGTTTTTCAGGAAATCAAGTTCTATGCTCCAGTATAGTTTTCATTGAAAAAGCTTCAAAGTGAGTTTTTCACAAAACTCTCTTTCTCAGAGACGTATAAACAAATCAAATGTTTTAAACTATAGACACCTGTATAGTACGCTAGTCTGAGTGGAATTAGTCTAAATATTTTCATCAGATCCTTTATGGTTTAGTACACAGCTCTGAGTATAGTCAAAATATTTTCACCAGACACTACTTGGTTTTTCAGGAAATCAAGACATATGCTCCAGAACAGTTTTCATTAAAACAGCTGGTTACTGTAATTTTCGCATGTCGCTGTTTCTCGGAGAGCTATAAACAAATGGAATGTTTTAAACTGCATAATCCTGTTTAGTACACAGCTCTGAGTATAGTCAAAATATTATCACCAGACACTACTTGGATTTTCAGGAAATCAAGAGATATGACTCTGTATAGCTTTCATTAAAACAGCTGGAAACCGAGTTTTCCACAAAACGCTGTTTCTGAGAGACATATAAACAAATCAGTAGTTTTAAACTGCATAAACCTGTATAGAACTAGTCTGAGTATAACTAGTGTAAATATTTTCATCAGACACATTATGGGTTTTCAGGAAATCAAGACATATCCTCCTTTATAATTTTCATTAAAACAGCTGAATACTGGGTTTTTAACATCTCTCTGTTTCTCAGAGAGGTATAAACACATGGAATGTTTAAAACTGTATAATCCTATATAGTACTCTACTCTGAGTCTAAATATGCAAAGTATTTTTAACAGAAATGTTTTGGTTTTTGAGGAAATCAAATTATATGCTCCAGTAAAGTTTTCATTGAAATAGCTTCAAAGTGAGTTTTTCACAAAACTCTGTTTCTAAGAGACGTATAAACACATCAAATGTTTTAAACTTTAGAAACCTGTATAGTACGCTAGTCTAAGTGGAATTAGTCTAAATATTTTCATCAGACACTTTATGGTTTTTTAGAAATCAAGACATATACTCCAGTACAGTTTTCATTAAAACAGGTGGTTACTGTAATTTTCGCATGGCGCTGTTTCTCTTAGAGCTATAAACAAATGGTATGTTTTAAACTGCATAATCCTGTTTTGTACACAGCTCTGAGTATAATTAGTCAAAATATTTTCACCAGACGCTACTTTGATTTCAGGAAATCAAGACATATGCTCCAGTACAGTTTTCATTAAAACTGCTGGTTACTGTAAATTCCGCATGTCGCTGTTTCTCGGAGAGCTATAAACATATGGAATGTTTTAACCTTCATAATCTTGTTTAGTACACAGATCTGAGTATAATTAGTCAAAATATTTTCACTAGACACTACTTGGTTTTTCAGGAAATCAAGACATATGCTCCAGTACAGTTTTCATTAAAACAGCTGGTTACTGAAATTTTTGCATGTCGCTGTTTCTCGGAGAGCTATAAACAAATGGAATGTTTTAAACTGCATAATCCTGTTTAGTACACAGCTCTGAGTATAGTCAAAATATTTTCACCAGACACTACTTCGATTTTCAGGAAATCAAGAGATATGACTGTATAGCTTTCATTAAAACAGTTGGAAACGGAGTTTTCCACAAAACGCTGTTTCTCAGAGACATATAAACAAATCAGTAGTTTTAAACTGCATAAACCTGTATAGAACACTAGTCTGAGTATAACTAGTCTAAATATTTTCATCAGACACATTATGGGTTTTCAGGAAATCAAGAAATATCCTCCTTTATAATTTTCATTAAAACAGCTGAATACTGGGTTTTTCCCATCTCTCTGTTTCTGAGAGAGGTATCAACACATGGAATGTTTAAAACTGTATAATCCTATATAGTACTCTACTCTGAGTCTAAATATCCATAGTATTTTTAACAGAAATGTTTTGGTTTTTGAGGCAATCAAATTATATGGTCCAGTATAGTTTTCATTGAAATAGCTTCAAAGTGAGTTTTTCACAAAACTCTGTTTCTAAGAGACGTATAAATACATCAAATGTTTTAAACTGTAGAAACCTGTATAGTACGCTAGTCTGAGTGGAATTAGTCTAAATATTTTCATCAGACACTTTATGTTTTTTTAGGAAATCAAGACATATGCTCCAGTACAGTTTTCATTAAAACAGCTGGTTACTGTAATTTTCGCATGTCGCTGTTTCTCGGAGAGCTATAAATAAATGGAATGTTTTAAACTGCATAATCCTGTTTAGTACACAGCTCTGAGTACAATTAGTCAAAATATTTTCACCAGACACTACTTGGTTTTTCAGGAAATCAAGATATATGATACTGTATATCTTTCATTAAAACAGAGGAAACTGAGTTTTCCACAAAACGCTATTTCTCAGAGACATATAAACAAATCAGTAGTTTTAAACTGCATAAACGTGTATAGAACACTAGTCTGAGTATAACTAGTCTAAATATTTTCATCAGACACATTATGGGTTTTCAGAAAATCAAGATATATCCTCCTTTATAATTTTCATTAAAACAGCTGAATACTGGGTTTTTCACATCACTCTGTTTCTCAGAGAGTTATCAACACATGGAATGTTTAAAACTGTATAATCCTATATAGTACTCTACTCTGAGTTTAAATATACAAAATATTTTTAACAGAAATTTTTTGGTTTTTTAGGAAATCAAGTTCTATGCTCCAGTATAGTTTTCATTGAAAAAGCTTCAAAGTGAGTTTTTCACAAAACTCTGTTTCTCAGAGACGTATAAACAAATCAAATGTTTTAAACTATAGAAACCTGTATAGTACACTAGTCTGAGTGGAATTAGTCTTAATATTTTCATCATACACTTTATGGTTTTTCAGGAAATCAAGACATATGCTCCAGAACAGTTTTAATTAAAACAGCTGGTTACTGTAATTTTCGCATGTCGCTGTTTCTCGGAGAGCTATAAACAAATGGAATGTTTTAAACTGCATAATCCTGTTTAGTACACAGCTCTGAGAATAATTAGTCAAAATATTTTCACCAGACACTACTTGGTTTTTCAGGAAATCAAGACATATGCTCAAGTACAGTTTTCATTAAAACAGCTGGTTACTGTAATTTTCGCATGTCGCTGTTTCTCGGAGAGCTATAAACAAATGGAATGTTTTAAACTGCATAATCCTGTTTAGTACACAGCTCTGAGTATAATTAGACAAAATATTTTCATCAGACACTACTTGGTTTTTCAGGAAATCAAGACATATGCTCCAGTACAGTTTTCATTAAAACAGCTGGTTACTGTCATTTTCGCATGTCGCTGTTTCTCGGAGAGCTATAAACAAATGGAATGATTTAAACTGCATAATCCTGTTTAGTACACAGATCTGAGTATAATTAGTCAAAATCAAGACATATGCTCAAGTACAGTTTTCATTAAAACAGCTGGTTATTGTCATTTTCGCATGTCGCTGTTTCTCGGACAGCTATAAAGAAATGAAATGTTTTAAACTGCATAATCCTGTTTAGTACACAGACACTACTTGGTTTTTCAGGAAATTAAGACATATGCTCCAGTACAGTTTTCATTAAAACAGCTGGTGACTGTAATTTTCGCATGTCGCTGTTTCTTGGAGAGCTATAAACAAACGGAATGTTTTAAACTGCATAATCCTGTTTAGTACACAGCTCTGAGTATAATTAGTCAAAATATTTTCACCAGACACTACTTGGATTTTCAGGAAATCAAGAGATATGACTGTATAGTTTTCATTAAAACAGTTGGAAACGGAGTTTTCTACAAAATGCTGTTTCTCAGAGACATATAAACAAATCAGTAGTTTTAAACTGCATAAACCTGTATAGAACACTAGTCTGAGTATAACTAATCCAAATATTTTCATCAGACACATTATGGGTCTTCAGGAAATCAAGACATATCCTCCTTTATAATTTTCATTAAAACAGCTGAATACTGGGTTTTTCACATCTCTCTGTTTCTCAGAGAGGTATTAATACATGTTATGGTTAAAACTGCATAATCCTATATAGTACTCTACTCTGAGTTTAAATATGCAAAATATTTTTAACAGAAATATTTTGTTTTTTGAGGAAATCAAATTATATGCTCCTGTATAGTTTTCATTGAAATAGCTTCAATGTGAGTTTTTCACAAAACTCTTTCTAAGAGACGTATAAACACATCAAATGTTTTAAACTGTAGAAACCTGTATAGTTCTCTAGTCTGAGTGGAATTAGTCTAAATATTTTCATCAGACACTTTATGGTTTTTTAGGAAATCAAGACATATGCTCCAGTACAGTTTTCATTAAAACAGCTGGTTACTGTAATTTTTGCATGTCGCTGTTTCTCGGAGAGTTATAAACAAATGGAATGTTTTAAACTGCATAATCCTGTTTAGTACACAGCTCTGAGTATAATTAGTCAAAATATTTTCACCAGACACTACTTGGTTTTCAGGAAATCAAGACATATCCTCCTTTATAATTTTCATTGAAACAACTGAATACTGGGTTTTTCACATCTCTCTGTTTCTCAGAGAGGTATCAACACATGGAATGTTTAAAACTGTATAATCCTATATAGTACTCTACTCTGAGTTTAAATATGCAAAATATTTTTAACAGAAATGTTTTGGTTTTTCAGGAAATCAAGTTCTATGCTCCAGTATAGTTTTCATTGAAAAAGCTTCAAAGTGTGTTTTTCACAAAACGCTGTTTCTCACAGACGTATAAACAAATCAAATGTTTTAAACTGTAGAAACCTGTATAGTACGCTAGTCTGAGTGGAATTAGTCTAAATATTTTCATCAGACATTTTATGGTTTTTCAGTAAATCAAGACATATGCTCCAGTACAGTTTTCATTAAAACAGCTGGTTACTGTAATTTCCGCATGTCGCTGTTTCTCGGAGAGCTTTAAACAAATGGAATGTTTTAAACTGCATAATCCTGTTTAGTACACAGCTCTGAGTGTAATTAGTCAAAATATTTTCACCAGACACTACTTGGATTTTAAAGAAATCAAGAGATTTGACTCTGTATAGCTTTCATTAAAACAGTTGGAAACTGAGTTTTCCACAAAACGCTGTTTCTCAGAGACATATAAACAAATCAGTAGTTTTAAACTGCATAAACCTGTATAGAACACTAGTCTGAGTATAACTAGTGTAAATATTTTAATCAGACACATTATGGGTTTTCAGGAAATCAAGACATATCCTCCTTTATAATTTTCATTAAAACAGCTGAATACTGGGTTTTTCACATCTCTCTGTTTCTCAGAGAGGTATCAACACATGGAATGTTTAAAACTGTATAATCCAAAATAGTACTCTACTCTGAATCTAAATATGCAAAGTATTTTTAACAAAAATGTTTTGTATATTGAGAAAATCAAATTATATGCTCCAGTATAGTTTTCATTGAAATAGCTTCAAAGTGAGTTTTTCACAAAAATCTGTTTCTAAGAGACGTATAAACAAATCAAATGTTTTAAACTGTAGAAAGCTGTATAGTACGCTAGTCTGAGTGGAATTAGTCTAAATATTTTCATGAGACACTTTATGGTTTTTCAGGAAATGAAGACATATGCTCCAGTACAGTTTTCATTAAAACTGCTGGTTACTGTAATTTTCGCATGTCGTTGTTTCTCGGAGAGCTATAAACAAATGGAATGTTTTAACCTTCATAATCTTGTTTAGTACACAGATCTGAGTATAATTAGTCAAAATATTTTCACCAGACACTACTTGGTTTTTCAGGAAATCAAGACATATGCTCCAGTACAGTTTTCATTAAAACAGCTGGTTACTGTAATTTTCGCATGTCGCTGTTTCTCGGAGAGCTATAAACAAATGGAATGTTTTAAACTGCATAATACTGTTTAGTACACATCTTTGAGTATAATTAGTCAAAATATTTTCACCAGACACTACTTGGTTTTTAAGGAAATCAAGAGATATGATTCTGTATATCTTTCATTAAAACAGTGGAAATGGAATTTTCCACAAAACGCTGTTTCTCAGAGACATATAAACAAATCAGTACTTTTAAACTGCATAAACCTGTATAGAACACTAGTCTGAGTATCACTAGTCTAAATATTTTCATCAGACACATTATCGGTTTTCAGGAAATCAAGACATATCCTCCTTTATAATTTTCATTAAAACAGCTGAATACTGGGTTTTTCAAATCTCTCTATTTCTCAGAGACGTATAAACACATGGAATGTTTAAAACTATATAATCCTATATAGTACTCTACTCTGAGTTTAAATATGCAAAATATTTTTAAAAGAAATGTTTTGGTTTTTGAGGAAATCAAGTTCTATGCTCCAGTATAGTTTTCTTTGAAAAAGCTTCAAAGTGAGTTTTTCACGAAACTCTGTTTCTCAGAGACGTATAAACAAATCAAATATTTTAAACTGTAGAAACCTGTATAGTACGCTAGTCTGAGTGGAATTAGTCTAAATATTTTCATCAGACACTTTATGGATTTCAGGAAATCAAGACATATGCTCCAGTAGAGTTTTCATTAAAACAGCTGGTTACTGTAATTTTCGCATGTCGCTGTTTCTCGGAGAGCTATAAACAAATGGAATGTTTTAAACTGCATAATCCTGTTTAGTACACGGTTCTGAGAATAATTAGTCAAAATATTTTCACCAGAAACTTCTTGGTTTTTTAGGAAATCAAGACATATGCTCAAGTACAGTTTTCATTAAAACAGCTGGTTACTGTAATTTTCGCATGTTGCTGTTTCTCGGAGAGCTATAAACAAATGGAATGTTTTAAAATGCATAATCCTGTTTAGTACACAGCTCTGAGTATAATAAGTCAAAATATTTTCACCAGACACTACTTTGATTTTCAGGAAATCAAGAGATATGATTCTATATATCTTTCTTTAAAACTGCTGGTTACTGTAATTTTCGCATTTCGCTGTTTCTCGGAGAGCTATAAACAAATGAAATGTTTTAACCTGCATAATCCTGTTTAGTACACAGATCTGAGTATAATTAGTCAAAATATTTTCACCAGACACTACTTGGTTTTTCAGGAAATCAAGACATATGCTCCAGTACAGTTTTCATTAAAACTGCTGGTTACTGTAATTTTTGCCTGTCGCTGTTTCTCGGAGAGCTATAAACAAATGGAATCTGTTAAACTGCATAATCCTGTTTAGTACACAGCTCTGAGTATAATTAGTCAAAATATTTTCACCAGACACTACTTGGATTTTCAGGAAATCAAGAGATATGACTCTGTATAGCTTTCTTTAAAACAGTTGGAAACGGAGTTTTCCACAAAACGCTGTTTCTCAGAGACATATAAACAAATCAGTAGTTTTAAACTGCATAAACCTGTATAGAACACTAGTCTGAGTATAACTAGTCTAAATATTTTAATCACACACATTATGGGTTTTCAGGAAATCAAGACATATCCTCCTTTATAATTTTCATTGAAACAGCTGAATACTGGGTTTTTCACATCTCTCTGTTTCTCAGAGAGGTATCAACACATGGAATGTTTAAAACTGTATAATCCTATATAGTACTCTACTCTGAGTTTAAATATGCAAAATATTTTTAACAGAAATGTTTTGGTTTTTCAGGAAATCAAGTTCTATGCTCCAGTATAGTTTTCAATGAAAAAGCTTCAAAGTGAGTTTTTCACAAAATGCTGTTTCTCAGAGAAGTATAAACAAATCAAATGTTTTAAACTATAGAAACCTGTATAGTACGCTAGTCTGAGTGGAATTAGTCTAAATATTTTCATCAGACACTTTATGGTTTTTCAGGAAATCAAGACATATGCTCCAGTACAGTTTTCATTAAAACAGCTGGTTACTGTAATTTTCACATGTCGCTGTTTCTCGGAGAGCTATAAACAAATGGAATGTTTTAAACTGCATAATCCTGTTTAGTACACAGCTCTGAGTATAATTAGTCAACATATTTTCACCAGACACTACTTGGTTTTTCAGGAAATCAAGAGATATGATTCTGTATATCTTTCATTAAAACAGTGGAAACGGAGTTTTCCACAAAACGCTATTTCTCAGAGAGATATAAACAAATCAGTAGTTTTAAACTGCATAAACCTGTATAGAACACTAGTCTGAGTATAACTAGTCGAAATATTTTCATCAGACACATTATGGGATTTCAGGAAATCAAGACATATCCTCCTTTATAATTTTCATTAAAACAGCTGAATACTGGGTTTTTCACATCTCTCTGTTTCTCAGAGAGGTATCAACACATGGAATATTTAAAACTGTATTATCCTATATAGTACTCTACTCTGACTTTAAATATGCAAAGTATTTTTAACAGAAATGTTTTGGATTTTGAGGAAATCAAATTATATGCTCCTGTATAGTTTTCATTGAAATAGCTTCAAAGTGAGTTTTTCACAAAACTCTGTTTCTAAGAGACGTATAAACACATCAAATGTTTTAAACTGTAGAAACCTGTATAGTGCACTAGTCTGAGTGGAATTAGTCTAAATATTTTAATCAGACACTTTATGGTTTTTCAGGAAATCAAGACATATGCTCCAGTACAGTTTTCATTAAAACAGCTGGTCACTGTAATTTTCACATGTCGCTGTTTCTCGGAAAGCTATAAACAAATGGAATGTTTTAAACTGCATAATCATGTTTAGTACACAGCTCTGAGTATAATTTGTCAAAATATTTTCACCAGACACTACTTGGTTTTTCAGGAAATCAAGACAAATGGTCCAGTACAGTTTTCATTAAAACAGCTCGTTACTGTAATTTTCGCATGTCGCTGTTTCTCGGAGAGCTATAAACAAATGGAATGTTTTAAACTGCATAATACTGTTTATTACCAGCTCTGAGTATAATTAGTCAAAATATTTTCACCAGATACTACTTGGATTTTCAGGAAATCAAGAGATATGATTCTGTATTTCTTTCATTAAAACAGTGGAAACGGAGTTTTCAACAAAACGCTGTTTCTCAGAGACATATAAACAGAACAGTAGTTTTAGACTGCATAAACCTGTATAGAACACTAGTCTGAGTATAACTAGTCTAAATATTTTCATCAGACACATTATGGGTTTTCAGGAAATCAAGACATATCCTCCTTTAAAATTTTCATTAAAACAGCTGAATACTGCGTTTTTCACATCTCTCTGTTTCTCAGAGAGGTATCAACACATGGAATGTTTAAAACTGTATAATCCTATATAGTACTCTACTCTGAGTTTAAATATGCAAAATATTTTTAACAGAAATGTTTTGGTTTTTGAGGAAATCAAGTTCTATGCTCCAGTATAGTTTTCATTGAAAAAGCTTCAAAGTGAGTTTTTCACAAAACTCTGTTTCTCAGAGACGTATAAACAAATCAAATGTTTTAAACTGTAGAAACCTGTATAGTACGCTAGTTTGAGTGGAATTAGTCTAAATATTTTCATCAGACACTTTATGGTTTTTCAGGAAATCAAGACATATGCTCCAGTACAGTTTTCATTAAAACAGCTGGTTACTGTAATTTTCGCATGTCGCTGTTTCTCGGAGAGCTATAAACAAATGGAATGTTTTAAACTGCATAATCCTGTTTAGTACACAGCTCTGAGTATAATTAGTCAAAATATTTTCACCAGACACTACTTAGTTTTTCAGGAAATCAAGACATATGCTCCAGTACAGTTTTCATTAAAACAGCTGGTTACTGTAATTTTCGCATGTCGCTGTTTCTCGGAGAGCTATAAACAAATGGAATGTTTTAAACTTCATAATACTGTTTAGTACACAACTCTGAGTATAATTAGTCAAAATATTTTCACCAGACACTACTTGGTTTTTCAGGAAATCAAGACATATGCTCCAGTACAGTTTTCATTAAAACAGCTGGTTACTGTAATTTTCGCATGTCGCTGTTATAGGAGAGCTATAAACAAATGGAATGTTTTAAACTGCATAATCCTGTTTAGTACACAGCTCTGAGTATAATTAGTCAAAATATTTTCACCACACACTACTTCGCTTTTCAGGAAATCAAGAGATATGATTCTGTATATCTTTCATTAAAACAGTGGAAATGAAGTTTTCCACAAAACGCTGTTTCTCAGAGACATATAAACAAACCAGTAGTTTTAAACTGCATAAACCTGTATAGAACACTAGTCTGAGTATAACTAGTCTAAATATTTTCATCAGACACATTATGGGTTTTCAGGAAATCAAGACATATCCTCCTTTATAATTTTCATTAAAACAGCTGAATACTGGGTTTTTCACATCTCTCTGTTTCTCAGAGAGGTATAAACACATGGAATGTTTAAAACTCTATAATCCTATATAGTACTCTACTCTGAGTTTAAATATGCAAAATATTTTTAACAGAAATTTTTTGGTTTTTTTAGGAAATCAAGTTCTATGCTCCAGTATAGTTTTCATTGAAAAAGCTTGAAAGTGAGTTTTTAACAAAACACTGTTTCTCAGAGACGTATAAACAAATCAAATGTTTTAAACTGTAGAAACCTGTATAGTACGCTAGTTTGAGTGGAATTAGTCTAAATATTTTCATCAGACACTTTATGGTTTTTCAGGAAATCAAGACATATGCTCCAGTACAGTTTTCATTAAAACATCTGGTTACTGTAATTTTCTCATGTCGCTGTTTCTCGGAGAGCTATAAACAAATGGAATGTTTTAAACTGCATAATCCTGTTTAGTACACAGATCTGAGTATAATTTGTCAAAATATTTTCACCCGACACTACTTGGTTTTTCAGGAAATCAAGACATATGCTCCAGTACAGTTTTCATTAAAACAGCTGGTTACTGTAATTTTCGCATGTCGCTGTTTCTCGGAGAGCTATAAACAAATGGAATGTTTTAAAATGCATAATCCTGTTTAGTACACAGCTCTGAGTATAATTAGTCAAAATATTTTCACCAGACACTACTTGGTTTTTCAGGAAACTATCACAGTGCCTATGATTCCTGTCACTCTCTGTTGTGGATGTCACTGATTTGCTGACTGAGTTTGACCCGCCTCCTGATGACCTTTTTATACCTGGCTATCTCTTATGTCAGTTGCCCTTTCGTGGTGTTCCTGAGCCAGTGTGCTTTTGCTGTGTTCCTGTATTCTGAGTTCCTGTGTACCGATTCGGCTTGTCCTGACCATTCTCCAGTGTTCCTGCCTGTGCATGACCCGGCTCGTCTGCGGACCACCCTTGGATCCTGACCCGGCTAGTTTGACGTTCCTGCCTGTGCATGACCCGGCTCGTCTGCGGACCACCCTTGGACCCTGACCCGGCTAGTTTGACGTTCCTGCCTGTGTATGACCCGGCTCGTCTACGGACCACCCTTGGATCCTGACCTGGCTAGTTTGACGTCCCTGCCTGTGTATGACCCGGTCCGGCTGACTTCCTGCTCCGAAGATCGACTTCCAGCTTGTTCCAGTGACCTGCGTTCCAGTTGTCGCCGTCGCGACAGTTTCCAGTCTCTGCTGCCCACGAGAGTGCCATTGCCTAGCCTGGTGATTCCTTCGATAGTGCTGTGCCTCGTTCTAGTGCAGAGCTGTGTGTATTCTGTGGGCCTTCCTCTCCTTGCAGAGCCTGAGCGTAGCGTTGAATCCTCGAGTAACGTTACAGAGCCTTGCAGTAGCGCTGAATCCTCAAGTAAACGTGCATTTTAACTCTTGCAGTGCTGCCTCTTTTTCACTCTCTCTATCTCCATTACGAGCCTTGTTACAAGTGATACTGCTGCTGAGTTGGCCGCTCTCCGTCGGCAACTCTAGTCTAACGTTGCAGAGTGTTCACAAAGCTTGGGCCGTTTGGGCGCTTACAGGCTCTCCGGTGTTGGTTACCGACGAGATCATATACCCAGAGTGTTGGCAGAAAGGCTTCAGTGTTGGCTATCCGGTACTACGCCCGCGGGGGCTAGTGGCTTTGGCTCTAGTATTACTGCATTTGATTACACCTGAGGAGGCTATTAGCTCTTGCATTGCAGGCCGGTTTCCATATTGCCCCAAGGGGCTATTCGCACTTGCACATACTTAAGCAGTTCCTGTAGCTACGCCCGTGGGGGCTAAGTTGTTACCCAGTCTGCTTATCATCTACCACCTTGGCAAGGCAACTCGTTTCTCAGCACCTGATGAACTTCGTCTGTACAGCACAGTCTATTTAACATCAAGGGCGTGTCAAACTTCCACATCTGAGACTGAGTATAATTTGGACTTTAACCCCTTTGGGGCCCATATCATCCTAGTGCATACTGACTTGCATTTATGTCCTTAATACTATTTTCCTTGTATTATCTCAGTTTACATTATCTGTGTATTACCTACCGCCTCTAGAGGGCGTAAGTGTCATCATTCACTTTAATAAAGTGTGTTTTTATTTTCACTTATTGGTCTGAGTGTCTTAAAAACCGTAACAGAAATCAAGAGATATGATTCTGTATATCTTTCATTAAATCAGTGGAAATGAAGTTTTCCACAAAACGCTGTTTCTCAGAGACATATAAACAAATCAGTAGTTTTAAACTGCATAAACCTGTATAGAACACTAGTCTTAGTATAACTAGTCTAAATATTTCATCAGACAGATTATGGGTTTTCAGGAAATCAAGACATATCCTCCTTTATAATTTTCATTAAAACAGCTGAATACTGGGTTTCTCACATATCTTTGTTTCTAAGAGAGGTATAAACACGTGGAATGTTTAAAACTATATAATCCTACATAGTACTCTACTCTGAGTTTAAATATGCAAAATATTTTTAACAGAACTTTTTTGGTTTTTTTAGGAAATCAAGTTCTATGCTCCAGTATAGTTTTCATTGAAAAAGTTTCAAAGTGAGTTTTTCACAAAACACTGTTTCTCAGAGACGTATAAACAAATCAAATGTTTTAAACTGTAGAAACCTGTATAGTACGCTAGTCTGAGTGGAATTAGTCTAAATATTTTCATCAGACACTTTATGGTTTTTCAGGAAATCAAGATATATGCTCCAGTACAGTTTTCATTAAAACAGCTGGTTACTGTAATTTTCGCATGTCGCTGTTTCTCGGAGAGCTATAAACAAATGGAATGTTTTAAACTGCATAATCCTGTTTAGTACACAGCTCTGAGTATAATTAGTCAAAATATTTTCACCAGACACTACTTGGTTTTTCAGGAAATCAAGACATATGCTCCAGTACAGTTTTCATTAAAACAGCTGGTTAATGTAATTTTCGCATGTCGCTGTTTCTCGGAGAGCTATAAACAAATGGAATGTTTTAAACTGCATAATCCTGTTTAGTACACAGATCTGAGTATAATTAGTCAAAATATTTTCACCAGACACTTCTTGGTTTTTCAGGAAATCAAGACATATGCTCCAGTACAGTTTTCATTAAAACAGCTGGTTACTGTAATTTTCGCATGTCGCTGTTTCTAGGAGAGCTATAAACAAATGGAATGTTTTAAACTGCATAATCCTGTTTAGTACACAGCTCTGAGTATAATTAGTCAAAATATTTTCACCAGACACTACTTCGTTTTTCAGGAAATCAAGAGATATGATTCTGTATATCTTTCATTAAAACAGTGGAAATGAAGTTTTCCACAAAACGCTGTTTCTCAGAGACATATAAACAAATCAGTAGTTTTAAACTGCATAAACCTGTATAGAACACTAGTCTGAGTATAACTAGTCTAAATATTTTCATCAGACAGATTATGGGTTTTCAGGAAATCAAGACATATCCTCCTTTATAATTTTCATTAAAACAGCTGAATACTGGGTTTTTCACATCTCTCTGTTTCTCAGAGAGGTATAAACACATGGAATGTTTAAAACTCTATAATCCTATATAGTACTCTACTCTGAGTTTAAATATGCAAAATACCTTTAACAGAAATTTTTTGTTTTTTTTAGGAAATCAAGTTCTATGCTCCAGTATAGTTTTCATTGAAAAAGCTTCAAAGTGAGTTTTTCACAAAACACTGTTTCTCAGAGACGTATAAACAAATCAAATGTTTTAAACTGTAGAAACCTGTATAGTACGCTAGTTTGAGTGGAATTAGTCTAAATATTTTCATCAGACACTTTATGGTTTTTCAGGAAATCAAGACATATGCTCCAGTACAGTTTTCATTAAAACAGCTGGTTACTGTAATTTTCGCATGTCGCTGTTTCTTGGAGAGCTATAAACAAATGGAATGTTTTAAACTGCATAATCCTGTTTAGTACACAGCTCTGAGTATAATTAGTCAAAATATTTTCACCAGACACTGCTTTGATTTTCAGGAAATCAAGAGATATGATTCTGTATATCTTTCATTAAAACTGCTGGTTACTGTAATTTTCGCATGTCGCTGTTTCTCGGAGAGCTATAAACAAATGGAATGTTTTAAACTGCATAATCCTGTTTAGTACACAGCTCTGAGTATAATTAGTTAAAATATTTTCACCAGACACTACTTGGTTTTTCAGGAAATCAAGAGATATGACTCTGTATAGCTTTCATTAAAACAGTTGGAAACAGAGTTTTCCACAGAACGCTGTTTCTCAGAGACATAGAAATAAATCAGTATTTTTAAACTGCATTAACCTGTATAGAACACTAGTCTGAGTATAACTAGTCTAAATATTTTCATCAGACACATTATGGGTTTTCAGGAAATCAAGACATATCCTCCTTTATAATTTTCATTAAAACAGCTGATTTTTGGGTTTTTCACATCTCACTGTTTCTCTGAGAGGTATAAACACATGGAATGTTTAAAACTGTATAATCCTATATAGTACTCTACTCTGAGTCTAAATATGCAAAATATTTTTAACAGAAACGTTTTGGTTTTTCAGGAAATCAAATTATATGCTCCTTTATAGTTTTCATTGAAATAGCTTCAAAGTGAGTTTTTCACAAAACGCTGTTTCTCGGAGACTATAAACAAATGGAATGTTTTAAACTGCATAGTCCTGTTTAGTACACGGCTCAGAGTATAATTACTCAAAATATTTTCACCAGACACTACTTGGTTTTTCAGGAAATCAAGAAATATGACTCTGTATATCTTTCATTAAAACAGTTGGAAACGGAGTTTTCCACAAAACGCTGTTTCTCAGAGACATATAAAGAAATCAATAGTTTTAAACTGCATAAACCTGTATAGAGCACTAGCCTGAGTATAACTAGTCTAAATATTTTCATCAGACACATTATGGGTTTTCAGGAAATCAAGACATATGCTCCAGTACAATTTTCATTAAAACAGCTGGTTACTGTAATATTTGCATGTCGCCGTTTCTCAGAGAGCTACAAAGAAATGGAATGTTTTAAACTGCATAATGCTGTTTCATACACAGCTCTGAGTATAATTAGTCAAAATATTTTCACCAGACACTACTTGGTTTTTCAGGAAATCAAGAGATATGATTCTGTGCATCTTTCATTAAAAAAGTTGGAAACGGAGTTTTTCAAAAACGCTGTTTCTCAGAAACAGATAAACACATCAATAGTTTTAAACTGCATAAATCTATATAGAACACTAGTCTGAGTATAACTAGTCTAAATATTTTCATCAGACACATTATGGGTTTTCAGGAAATCAAGACATATACTCCATTATAATTTTCATTAAAACAGCTGATTACTGGGTTTTTCACATCTCTCTGTATCTAAGAGAGGTATAAACACATGGAATGTTTAAAACTGTATAATCCTATATAGTACTCTACTCTGAGTCTAAATATGCAAAATATTTTCAACAGAAATGTTTTGGTTTTTCAGGAAATCAAATTATATGCTCCAGTATAGTTTTCATTGAAATAGCTTCAAAGTGAGGTTTTTACAAAACTCTGTTTCTAAGAGACGTATAAACAAATCATATGTTTTAAACTGTAGAAACCTGTATAGTACGCTAGTCTGAGTGGAATTAATCTTAATATTTTCATCAGACACTTTATGGTTTTTCAGGAAATCAAGACATATGCTCCAGTACAGTTTTCATTAAAACAGCTGGTTACTGTAATTTTTGCATGTCGCTGTTTTTCGGAGAGCTATAAGCAAATGGAATGTTTTAAACTGCATAATCCTGTTTAGTACACAGCTCTGAGTATAATTAGTCAAAATATTTTCACCAGACACTACTTGGTTTTTTAGGAAATCAAGAGATATGATTCTGTGTATCTTTCATTAAAAAAGTTGGAAACGGGGGGGCGGAACTTGCCGCCGAACGGGATGTTGGCATGTTAGTGGCGCTCTGGAATTGAGCCTGCTTTTACTGCTTTTTTTATAGCCTTTTCAGCGCCCTTACACTTTATTATATTGGCTATTACCACCAGCTATTCCATGACTTATAAGAGACGGGGGAAGCCTCGTGAGAAGGATCGGACGGCGTCGGGATACATAACAGCCTTTCTACTGCCTCCCTCCCACGCAGCGTGTGACCGCTTACCTACTCCCTCCTCCAGCGACGACACCTGTGAACCACTGCGCCAGGAGTTCCCTTTGAAGGCCATGGAGAGTGCGTGTGATTCGGGCACGTCTACGCCGGTGCCGGACACAGTCCCCCTATCTGCTTTAGCTGCGTTCGCAACCAAGGAAGACCTTTCGGCATTGTCTACTGACATTAAAGAGGCCCTACGTACCGAATTTGCAGACCTCCGTAGAGACTTTCAGCAACTATCTCATCGCCTGGATCAGGTGGAGGAGGCCCAAACAGAGATATCGGAGCACCTCATGGGTTTTGAACCAATTATTTTTGATCAAAGAGAGACTATTGACCGCCTTGAGCTACGCCTAGATGAATTGGACAATAGGGGGAGGCGAAATAACTTACGACTTCGCAACGTCCCGGAATCCACGGGCCAGAGAGACCTGGCTGCCTTTCTCCAATCTTTCTTTGCCCACGTTTTAGGCCGGAATGATCAGATCCTGCTGGATCGTGCACATCGGGCCTTGAGACCTAGAGGTCAGGCTGGTGACCCTCCCAGGGACATTATTTGTCGCTGTCATTATTTTGCAGATAAGGAGGCAATTATGGAAGCGTGCCGAAACAAGGAATATATATCATACGCTTGGGTGCAAGTAAAGATATACCAAGACCTATCCCCCCACACGCTATTTCTACGACGCCAGCTTAAACCAATTACGGAACACCTAAGGTCACTGCCTATCCGCTATAAATGGGTACAACAGGCTCTGCTTCACCGTCCGGAAGAAATTCCCTCCTTCTGCGAAGCTTTATCTATCTCCCTCCCTCCACCGCCAAAGGCCTCAGACAGACCTCCGATTCCTCCCCTGGAGAAGAATCAACGCCTCCGGTGGCATCTTGTGGCTGATTCCTCTAGGAAGATACGGCGGCTACCGGACGCAGATGCCAGCACTCTTCCGCCGGTGGGCGGCCATTGACACTGGACGCTTTCCTGGTGGACTCAGGAAGTATATGGACAGGGCTCTGATCCTCCACTACCAGTTATTTCCTCTTTGTGGGGTCAGTTGGACCTCATTTTATTTTCATAATCCACAGTTTTAAATCTTTGTTTACCACAGTGTATGTGCCCGGTTATACCCTGGGGAGTTTCAAACAGTGGGGGACTTTTTTTTCCCCCTTTCCTGGGTGCTATTCCTCATTGTGTGCTTTGCACTGCGCTTTGTTTATTACTCGCTACTATACTGGTGGGGTGTTGGTGGCTTCCCTTTGGGGGCCCCCTGTTCGCAGGTCTCTGCGCATTGGGGGCTCCCGTGGGGGACCCGGTTGCTTTCTACCTGTCTATGTATGGGTTTTTTTTATTTTTATGCATTTTTCACATTTATGTCCCCTCTTGTGAGGGTCTGCACATCGCTCCATTTATTATACGAATGCGGCTCCTCCTTGGGACCCCCCCGTGTGCGCGTGTGCAGTGCATTGGGGGCTTCCATGGATGACCCTATATGTATGCTATGCTCGTGTGGTGTCGCTGGCTTCCCTTTGGGACTCCCCCGTGCGCGGGACTCTGTATGCTGGGGGCTCTCGTGGGGGACCCTGTGACGCTCTGCCTGTCTCCTATGATGGTCAATTGTTTTGTGCTTATTATGTTTGAGTTCCTTTATACAGGAGACTGCCCGCCATTCCTCTTCTTACATGGTGGGGGTTTTCCCCTGGGACCCCCCCTGTGCGCGTGTGCTCGTTGCACTGGGGGCTTCCATGGGCAACCCTACGGATTTTTTTTATTTTTATTTTTCTTTCTTCTATTCTTTTTGTTGGTCGCTGTTCTGTTTGCTGGTGGGAGGGTCCTCTCTGTATGGGGGGTTTTGTTCCGCATTTGGTTGGTTTGGGAGTCGATGGCTCCCCATTGGGACTCCCCTGTGCGCGGGTCTCTGTGTGCTGGGGGCTCTCACTGGGGACCCCGGGACCTTTTTTTTTGTTTTCAAGGTAAAATGTGGTGTGAAAGGTAAAAAAAAAGTTGTTGGTGGGCATATGCTACAAACCACCAAATATCGATGACAATGATGAGGCCCAACTGCTATTGCAAATGAGGAAAGCTGCCCAGTTTGGGCATACTATAATTATGGGAGATTTTAATTATCCAGATATCAACTGGAAAAATGAGACCTGTCAGAGTGCTAAGGGTAGCAGGTTTTTGAACACGCTTCATGAAAGCTACATGTCACAAATGGTGGGAGCGTCGACAAGAAATAACAATGTATTGGACCTAGTGATCACTAATAACACAGAAATGGTATCCAATATTAAGGTAAGAGAACATTTGGGAAACAGTGATCACAACATGGTTACATTTGAGATCTGTCTGGCAAAGCAAAAATGTATAGGTTCAACCAAAACTCTTAATTTTAAAAAAGCAAACTTCAAATTGTTAAGGGCCTCAATGCAACGCATAGACTGGGATATGTTATTTAAAGGCAAAAATACTGAGGAAAAATGGTCAGAATTCAAATTTAGGTTGCAGAAATGTACCCAACTGTATATACCAATGGGGAACAAGTGCAAAAGAAGTAAGTCACAGCCAATGTGGTTAACTGCACATGTAAAGAAGGAAATGGCAAGGAAAAAAAAAGCATTCAAATTATTTAAGTCAGAAGGAACTGAACAATCTTTCTTAAAATACAGGGAGAGCAACAAAGATTGCAAAAAGGCAATTAGGGTAGCAAAAATAGATAATGAAACTCGAATTGCAAGGGAAAGCAAGACTAATCCAAAAAAGTTTTTTAAATATATAAATAGCAAAAAACTTAAGAGGGAGTGCATTGGACCATTCAAAAATGAGATGGGTGAGTTGGTTAGTGAGGATAAGGAAAAGGCTGATGTTTTAAACACTTTCTTTGCATCAGTATATACAAGGGAGCAAGGAATGGTAGAAGAGCCTCCGCAAGTATCAAATAAAACAATACAATTAATAGATATTGGGTTAACTCAAGGAGATGTCATGGGAAGACTGAACAAAATTAAGACCGACAAAGCACCGGGTCCTGATGGTATACATCCAAGGGTTCTTCAGGAACTCAGTGCAGTGTTAGCAAAACCCCTATATTTACTCTTTAAAGATTCTATTACCACAGGCTCAGTGCCACAGGATTGGCGAAGAGCTAACATAGTGCCTCTATTTAAGAAGGGAACTAAAACAGAACCTGGGAATTATAGACCAGTGAGTTTGACCTCTGTAGTGGGAAAACTATTAGAAGGCATAATAAGGGACTATATTCAGGATTACAACGCAAAAAATAAGATCATTAGCACAAATCAACATGGTTTTATGAAGAATAGGTCATGCCAAACTAATCTTTTCAGCTTCTATGAGGAGGTAAGCAGCAACCTTGACAATGGCAAGGCAGTAGATGTAGTATATCTAGACTTTGCAAAGGCATTTGATACAGTACCACACAGAAGGCTGGTGTATAAAATAAGGAAATTGGGGCTAGGAGATAACCTTTGCAATTGGATACAAAACTGGTTGAAGGATAGGGAACAGTGTGTGGTTGTAAATGGAAAATTCTCCAGTATAGTTAAAGTGGAGAGTGGAGTACCTCAGGGTTCAGTATTGGGTCCGCTGCTTTTTAACATGTTTATAAATGACCTGGAAATAGATATAGAAAGCAAAATATCAATATTTGCAGATGATACTAAATTATGCAAAGTCATTAATTCAGAACAGGATATTTTCTCTCTACAGAGGGACTTACATACAATGTCAGATTGGGCAAACATGTGGAATATGAAGTTTAATGTGGGGAAGTGTAAAGTCATGCATTTGGGAGGAAACAATCCCAAGGCTACTTATAAACTTAATGGAATAATTTTAGGTGACTCGTTGCTAGAAAAAGACCTGGGTATCCTTGTCAACTACAAACTTGGAAACAGTGACCAGTGTCAAACAGCAGTAGCAAAGGCAAACAAAGTCCTGTCTTGCATAAAAAGAGGTATTGAAGCAAGAGTGCATAACATTATTTTGCCATTATACAAATCATTGGTAAGACCTCACCTTGAGTATGCAGTGCAATTTTGGGCACCGGTTCTGAAAAAGGATATACTAGAACTAGAGAGGGTACAGCGGAGAGCAACAAAATTAATTAAGGGAATGGAGGACTTGACATATGAGGAACGACTAAACAAACTTGGTTTATTTACTCTAGAGAAAAGACGACTAAGAGGAGACCTTATCACATTGTACAAGTATATGAGAGGTCAATACAAGGATCTCTGCGGTGAGCTATTTATTCCAAGGCCTGCTCAGGTGACCAGGGGACACCTCTTGAGATTAGAGGAAAGGAGGTTTAAACTTCAGCAGAGGAAGGGTTTTTTTTACGGTAAGGTCTGTCAAATTGTGGAATTCATTGCCCAGGGAGGTAGTTATGGCAGATACAATGGACACATTTAAGAGAAGATTAGATACATTTCTTTCAAAAGGGAACATACAGAGTTATACTGTTTATCAGTAGGCAGATCAGGAAGGTCTGATAAAGACTAATTTAATTGGTAGCAGGAAAGCTATAAAATTCTTAGTTACTGAGGTATGAAGCGAAGGTTGAACTTGATGGACTTGTGTCTTTTTTCAACCTAATTTACTATGTTACTATATGCTATGCTCTGGTACTTCTTCACGTATTGTATATAACTGCTTTTGGTACCTACTGCTGAGTTCTGGGTCCTGGCTATGGGCGGAGAACGCAGGCCATTACAACTGTTCTAATTATTATTTTAGAATTGCTACGTTTTTTGTTTGTGAACCATTGGGACACGTTCCTTGGCCCAGTTGTTGCTTCTTGAGGGGCCTTGTGGCGGGGCCGTATGGGCATTTGCCCGTTTGGCCCGTCCGCAATGCCTCCAATGGGGGGGGTTTGCTTGTAGTTCCGCTTCGCTGTTCTTTCCTTGCCTCTCTGTGTGTTTCTTTTATTTGTTGCCGATCTTCAGTTTTTTTTTTTTTTTTACTTTTCTCTTTTCTAATACGTGTATGGGCCTTCTGTTCTAGATAGTTTTTGTGCAGCTTCTTGGCTCTCGCCTTGCTCTGCTCTACCTTCATTCTTGTTCTGCGCGATTTACCTCCCCTCAGACCATACATTTTGGTCAGACTTGGATTTCGGTCATGTTACCGTTTCCTGACATGCCTGATGTCACGCCTCCCTGCTTTGTGACAGGGGGAGGCCTCTCATCAGACATCTCACTTTTCTTTCCTTCCCTTTTCAGTCTACGCTTTACCTCTCTCTCTCTTAGCTTTATTTCATTCTCTCTCCCCCTACTTTTCCTCTTTAAGGGCAGATGTTCAGGACTCTCGTTGAGACTCTATTTTTATAGTTCCTCATGGTATTATCCACCGTAAAGTTACTCTCTTATAACGTTAAGGGCTTCAATTGTCCAGAAAAGAGGGCAACTGTTCTGAGAGAATTGGCTAATTATGGGGCGGATATAGCTTTCTTAAAAGAGATGCATTTTGATATTCATTCTCAACCCAAATTGTCCTCCCGCCGGTTTCCGCATTGGCTGGTTTGCATCTGCAGCTGAAAAAAAACGAGGGGTCGCCATAATCTGTGCTAATCATTTACCCTGGACGCACATTGATCAATGTAGTGATCCTAACGGGCGGTATTTATTTCTGAAAGGCTCCTTGGATGGCACTATAGTTACCTTAGCTAACTTGTACGCTCCCAATACTTCGCAGCTGAAATTTTTTCAATCCACACTGCGTAAGTTGGATTCCTTTGTGGACGGTCACCTACTTATTGGTGGGGATTTCAACTTAGCCCTATGCCCCTCCCTTGATCTATCCTCGCCCCATTCTTCCCATCCCCACTCCCCTGCTCGGAAGGTGAGTGCTTTGCTCAGTGCTAGGTCTCTGTTGGACCCTTGGAGATTGTTACATCCCACCAGCAGGGATTATACCTTTTTCTCTAATCCACATCAGTGTTACTCTAGAATTGATTATTTTTTCTTTGACCACTTTTGTATTGAGAAAGTGACGCAGGCTGAAATTCTACCTACCACGCTTTCGGATCATGCTCCTTTAGCTGCTGTTTTGACCTTTTCTTCTACCAAAGGATCATTTTCCTCTTGGAAACTTAACAAATCACTTCTATCTGATCCTGAAATCGTTACTAAGGCGGTAGACATCTTATCGGATTACTTTACGCTGAACACTTCTGCGGATGTCTCCTTACCTAACGTGTGGGAGGCGCATAAATGTGTCTTCATGGCTTTTTCATTTCACAGGGTGCGAGGAAACAGAAACTTAAACGTACCAAATTTAATTCTTTATTATCGTCCCTCATTGCATTGGAACAGACGCACAAGGCTTCGGGGGACAGTGAAACGCTCCTTAGGCTACAGGATGTTAGGGGCTCAGGTGTCTGAGTTTTTGAAAGCACAATCCCTTAAATCTTTTATGTGGCATAAATATAGACAATTCCTATAAGGCAACAAGTGTGGTAGGACATTGGCTGCTTTAGTCAGACGGGCGCGACACAAGTCGCACATTCAGCGAGTGCTTGATACTGCTGGTAAGCCAGCGTCCACTGGCGCAGAGATCGCTAAGGCCTTCCGTGACTATTACTTTACCTTATATAATCTCTCTACGGCTGATCCTTCTCTTGATACCTCCCCCTCTTCTGCTATTTCAGCTTTTCTGGATAAGGCTAAACTTCCCTGCCTCTCTAATGAGGAAACTCGATCTCTGAATTTAGACTTCACAGAAGCCGAAGTAACTTTAGCTATTAATTGTTCCCCTAAAGGGAAATGCCCTGGCCCAGACGGCTTCTCTTCCTCTTACTATAAATGCTTCAAAGACACTTTGATTCCGCATCTTACCTCTACGTTCAATGCGATCCTGGCCGGTCACCCCTGGCACACACAATCCCTTATGGCTCACATTGAAGTTCTTCCAAAGCCTGGGAAAGATAAATCGATTTGCAGCAATTACAGACCTATTTCTCTTTTGAACACAGACCTGAAACGTTTTGCTTCGCTGTTGGCACTAAGACTCAGACCTCTGCTGCACCGCTTGATAGGCCCGGACCAGGCTGGTTTTATGCCTGGTCGTGAGACGAGGGACAATGTCATTAAGGAGCTTTCTCTGATTCACAGATCCTCTAGCTCCTCCGTCCCTTCTTTACTTCTTTCTTTGGAGGCGGAGAAGGCATTCGATAGGGTCCGTTGGTGTTTTATGAAGGAAAAGATCCATCGCTTTGGCTTGGGTGATCGTTTCATATCTGCTGTCTTTTCTATGTATAATTCGCCTTCTGCACAGGTCAGGGCTAATGGTACTCTCTCTTGCCCATTTTCCATCACGAACGGAACTCGTCAGGGCTGCCCTCTTTCCCCTCTTCTCTTTATACTTTCTCTGGAGCCTCTTCTTTCTACTATTCGGCTCTCTGACTCCGTTAGGGGGGTCCGGGTAGGGAGTAGGGAATTCAAGATAGCTAGTTATGCTGATGATGTCTTATTATTCATCACTTCCCCGGAACGTAGCTTTCCTTAACTGCTGGACATTCTTGAAGATTACGGTTTGGTCTCTTTTTATAAGTTGAATCTCGCTAAATCTGAAATACTTAATTTAACTGTATCGGACACTTCTAAATCTCGTCTTTTAGATCGATACCCGTTTAGTTGGAAAACAGATTATATCAAATATCTAGGGATCAAGCTTACCGGTCAGGCCTCATCCACTGTCTCGTTGAATCTGTCCACCCTTTTGGCCGCTATTAAGTCTGATATTCAGTCCTGGGCTGGCATTTTTGTTTCGTGGTTTGTTAGAATTAATCTTCTGAAAATGGACATTCTTCCGAAAATTCTATTCTGCTTTAGATCCCTACCATTGCGGATTCCTACTCATCAAATCAGACTTCTACAATCTTTGCTCAATGACTATGTATGTAATCATAAGCCGCCCCGTCTGGGTACAGCGGTCCTATATCGTCCTATCAAACTGGGGGGTCTGGGTTTTACTAGCCTATCAGCTTATCGCAAGATGGCATCCTTATCATTCATTCGGGAGCTAGGCTCCCCTACGTCTTCTATGGATTGGACGACACTGCTGCGTCTTTCGTTGGGGGCAGTGTCCCCCGTACAACTGCTGTGGGCTTCTCATCCCTCTGTCATGAAAGTAGTTAAAGGGGACCCAGTTCTCGTTTATCTTTATCATACTTGGCAAACGTGTAACTCTCGGTTGAGTCTGGCCCCGGCTCCTTCCCCACTCTGTGGTTTACTGGGCAACCCAGACTTCATACCTGGCCTCTCCAGTTCGGATTTTTCGCGATGGGCCAGCAATGGCTTGATCGATTTAGACCATCTTCTTCCAGACGGATCGCTCCCCACTTTTCCGGCTCTCTGTAGATCTCACCAATTGTCCTCTTTGGACTTTTGGAGAGACTGCCAACTTCAACATTTTATTTTGTCATTACGTGATGGCCCTTACGTTCCTCGTCCCCTTACTGCTTTTGAGAAGATGATAACATTCCCTTCCGAGAGGAAACCCAGCCTCTCGGACACGCGCTTGTTCTGCGTGAACCCCACATCTTTCTCACCACTACTGCAGAGGGCTAAATGGAGTGATGACCTGCATGGGATATTTCTCTGAGTTCCTGGGAAAATGCCTTTCGCTTACACTCTAAATTTCTTTCTAACGTCAACATGCTAGAACTCAAATATAAAATCTTAATGCGTTGGTATCGTACCCCTGCAAAACTTGCAAGGATTTACCCGGGACTCTCTCCGATGTGTTGAAGATGTGGGCTGGAGGAGGGTTCCTTGTTTCACTTATGGTGGTCTTGCTCTTCCTTGAGACGGTTCTGGGCAGATGTTGCTACCCATCTGTCCTCCCTGACAAGCACTCGCCTTCCTAGCTCCCCTCAAGTGTTGCTCCTCTCCCTTTTGCCCGATGATTCTCCAATTCCTCCCGCTTCTGCTCTGTCGTTATGGTTTATTTTGGTCACTCTTGCTAGGGCTTGCATCCAAGCCAGGTGGAAATCGGCGACTTCTCCCACTATTCTAGATTGGAAGGAACGCATCCACTCTTTCCTGAACCTAGAAAAACTATTTTTCAATTCTAACGGTAACTCTTCACTTTTTCTGGACAAATACAACAGTTGGCTAATTTTTGTCGATTCTTGAATTATAGTTATGGAGACTCGTCCATGTTTTAGACCAGACTTTATCTATTGTGGTTCGCTCTCCTTCTATTCCCCTCCTGCTACTGTCCTTACCTGCCCCTTTTCTACCATATTCTTATGCTGCCCATACCCTTTGCTTTATTATATGCCATGGTCACCTTCACTTGCCCTGCCTCTGTTCTCTTCTATTCTCTCTTTCTATGCTGTATTTCTTGTTTCCTCTATTTCTACATATTTTGGTTGTTTACTTATTAGTTTTTCCCTTTTGCTTTTTCCTTTTATGTTTTTTTTTTATTTGGATTCTAGGCATATCCGATGTATCTCCTTTTGGATTCCGATAATGGTCAACTGTCATCCACTTATTTTACTGTACTGCCTATGCTTCTGCACTTTGTATCATGTTACTATGTTTTTCTATTGTGCCTTTCTGTACTTGCATTATTTTCTATCAATAAAACCTTTCAAAAAAAAAAAAAAAGTTGGAAACGGAGTTTTTCAAAAACGCTGTTTCTCAGAGACATATAAACACAACAATAGTTTTAAACTGCATAAACCTGTACAGAACACTAGACTGAGTATAACTAGTCTAAATATTTTCATCAGACACATTATCGGTTTTCAGGAAATCAAGATATATCCTCCTTTATAATTTTCATTAAAACAGCTGAACACTGGGTTTTTCACATCTCTCTGTTTCTCAGAGAGGTATAAACACATGGAATGTTTAAAACTGTATAATCCTATATAGTACTCTACTCTGAGTTTAAATATGCAAAATATTTTTAACAGAAATTTTTGGGTTTTTCAGGAAATCAAGTTCTATGCTCGAGTATAGCTTTCATTGAAAAAGCTTCAAAGTGAGTTTTTCACAAAACTCTGTTTCTCAGAGACGTATAAACAAATCAAATGTTTTAAACTGTAGAAACCTGTATAGTACGCTAGTCTGAGTGGAATTAGTCTAAATATTTTCATCAGACACTTTATGGTTTTTCAGGAAATCAAGACATATGCTCCAGTACAGTTTTCATTAAAACAGCAGGTTACTGTAATTTTCGCATGTCGCTGTTTCTCGGAGAGCTATGAAGAAATGGAATGTTTTAAACTGCATAATCCTGGTAAGTACACAGCTCTGAGTATAATTAGTCAAAATATTTTCACCAGACACTACTTGGTTTTTCAAGAAATCAAGAGATATGATTCAGTGAATCTTTCATTAAAACAGTTGGAAACGGAGTTTTTCACAAAACGCTGTTTCTCGGAGAGCTATAAACAAATGGAATGTTTTAAACTGTATAGTCCTGTTTAGTACACAGCTCTGAGTATAATAAGTCAAAATATTTTTACCAGACACTACTTGGTTTTTCAGGAAATCAAGAGATATGATTCAGTGTATCTTTCATTAAAACAGATGGAAACAGAGTTTTTCACAAAACGCTGTTTCTCAGAGACATATAAACAAATCAATAGTTTTAAACTGCATAAACCTGTATAGAACACTAGTCTGAGTATAACTAGTCTAAATATTTTCATCAGACACATTATGGGTTTTCAGTAAATCAAGATATATATTCCATTATAATTTTCATTAAAACAGCTGATTTTTGGGTTTTTCACATCTCACTGTTTCTTTGAGAGGTATAAACACATGGAATGTTTAAAACTGTATAATCCTACATAGTACTCTACTCTGAGTTTAAATATGCAAAATATTTTTAACAGAAATTTTTTGGTTTTTCAGGAAATCAAGTTATATGCTCCTGTATAGTTTTCATTGAAATAGCTTCAAAGTGAGTTTTTCACAAAACGCTGTTTCTCGGAGAGCTATAAACAAATGGAATGTTTTAAACTGCATAGTCCTGTTTAGGACACGGCTCTTAGTATAATTACTCAAAATATTTTCACCAGACACTACTTGGTTTTTCAGGAAATCAAGAGTTATGATTCCGTATATCTTTCATTAAACCAGTTGGAAACCGAGTTTTCCACAAAACGCTGTTTCTCAGAGACATATGAACAAATCAATAGTTTTAAACTGCATAAACCTGTATAGAACACTAGCCTGAGTATAACTAGTCTAAATATTTTCATCAGACACATTATGGGTTTTCAGGATATCAAGACATATCCTCCCTTATAATTTTTATTAAAACAGCTGAATACTGGGTTTTTCATATCTTTCTGTTTCTCAGAGAGGTATAAACACATGGAATGTTTAAAACTGTATAATGCTATATAGTACTGTACTCTGAGTCTAAATATGCAAAGTATTTTTAACAGAAATGTTTTGCTTTTTGAGGAAATCAAATGATATGCTCAAGTATAGTTTTCATTGAAATAGCTTCAAAGTGAGTTTTTCACAAAACTCTATTTCTAAGAGATGTATAAACACATAAAATGTTTTAAACTGTAGAAACCTGTATAGTACGCTAGTCTGAGTGGAATTAGTCTAAATATTTTCATCAGACACTATCGATTTTCAGGAAATCAAGACATATGCTCCAGTACAGTTTTCATTAAAACAGCTGGATACTGTAATTTTCGCATGTCGCTGTTTCTCGGACAGCTATAAACAAATGGAATGTTTTAAACTGCATAATCCTGTTTAGTACACAGCTCTGAGTATAATTAGTCAAAATATTTTCACCAGACACTACTTGATTTTTCAGGAAATCAAGAGATATGATTCTGTGTATCTTTCCTTAAAACAGTTAGAAACGGAGTTTTTCACAAAACGCCGTTTCTCAGAGACATATAAACAAATCAGTAGTTTTAAACTGCATAAACCTATATAGAACACTAGTCTGAGTATAACTAGTCTAAATATTTTCATCAGACACATTATGGGTTTTCAGGAAATCAAGACATATGCTCCTGTACAGTTTTCATTAAAAAACAGCTGGTTACTGTAATTTTCGCATGTCGCTGTTTCTCGGAGAGCTATAAACAAATGGAATGTTTTAAACTGCATAATGCTGTTTAGGACACAGCTCTGAGTATAATTAGTCAAAATATTTTCACCAGACACTAGCTGATTTTTCAGGAAATCAAGAGATATGATTCTGTATATCTTTCATTAGAACAGTTGGAAATGGAGTTTTCACAAAACGCTGTTTCTCAGAGACATTTAAACACATCAATAGTTTTAAACTGCAAAAACCTATATAGAACACTAGTCTGAGTATAACTAGTCTAATAATTTTCATCAGACACATTAAGGGTTTTCAGGAAATCAAGACATATCCTCCATTATAATTTTCATTAAAACAGCTGGATACTGGGTTTTTCACATCTCTCTGTTTCTCAGAGAGGTATAAACACATGTGTAAGGGATGGGTTTTGGTGTTCTCCTCACGGTCAGTTGGGGGTTAATGCTCTGCATTAGTTTATCAACAGCAGAGGGGCAGGCACTGTGAGGCCACGTGATGTTTGTGAGAGTAATTTGGAGATGTCTCCTATACTCAGTGTTATATAACCAAGCACATACGCATGTGTAGTTTTAGACATCTTAGGGCGTAGTCTGTATTTTAACCTGTAATCAAGACAACAGTGGTCAGAGCCATTTTTTGGAGACTAGGAAAGAGTGGACCTGGTCTCAAGTAGGAGAGGTACAATGTTGCTGTCTAGCCATTTGGAACGTCTGGTCTGTCAGGCTATTCACGTCTGTAGACTGTACCTCATCCAAACTTGTGTGTTGCTGTTTAGCCATTTGGGACGTCAGGTCTGTCGGGCTATTCATCTGTATGTGATCCTACGGAGTTAGTGTGGAAAGGCTCTCCCACACTGATGTTTTGCTCCAGGGGATAGATAAGTAACTTGTTTACTTATTGTATGTTTGTTTTGTATGTCTCTCTTATGTTTGTGTCTGTTTAGATCCCAGGGTCGGGTATGTCTCCCATATTCCTGTGAACTCTGGCAAAAAGCTCTTTCTTTTTTAAATCCATTCCGGAGTTGGTATGCTGTCATACTTGTGTGAACTCTGGCCATAACCTGTTTAATTATTGCATGTTTAAATAAACTGCATTTCACTTCAGTGTTTGTCTTTATTCTGAAATTCCAAACTTCTATTTGTAACAACATGGAATGTTTAAAACTGTATAATCCCTCTTGTCTGAGTCTAAATAGGCAAATTATTTTTAATAGAAATGTTTTGGTTTTTCAGGAGATCAAGTTATATGCTCCAGTATAGTTTTCATTGAAATAGCTTCAAAGTGAGTTTTTCACAAAACGCTGTTTATCGGAGAGCTATAAACAAATGGAATGTTTTTAACTGCAAAATCCTGTTTAGTACACGGCTCTGAGTAAAATTAGTCAAAATACTTTCTCCAGACACTACTTGGTTTTTCAGGAAATCAAGAGATATGATTCTGTATATATTTCATTAAAACAGTTGGAAACGGAGTTTTCACAAAAAGCTGTTTCTCAGAGACATATAAACAAATCAATAGTTTTAAATTGCATAAACCTGTATAGAACACTAGTCTGAGTATAACTAGTCTAAATATTTTCATCAGACACATTATGGGTTTTCAGGAAATAAAGACATATCCTCTATTATAATTTTCTTTAAAACTGCTGAATACTGGGTTTTTCACATCTCTCTGTTTCTCAGAGAGGTATAAACACATGGAATGTTTAAAACTGTATAATCCCATATAGTACTCTACTCTGAGTTTAAATATGCAAAATATTTTTAACAGAAATGTTTTGGTTTTTCAGGAAATCAAGTTATATGCTCCAGTATAGTTTTCATTGAAATAGCTTCAAAGTGAGTTTTTCACAAAACGCTGTTTCTCAGAGACATATAAACAAATCAATAGTTTTAAACTGCATAAACCTGTATAGTACATTAGTCTGAGTATAACTAGTCTAAATATTTTCATCAGACACATTATAGGTTTTTAGGAAACCAAGACATATGCACCATTATAATTTTCATTAAAACAGCTGAATACTGAGTTTTTCACATCTCGTTGTTTCTCAGAGAGGTATAAACACATGGAATGTTTAAAACTGTATAATCCTATATAGTACTCTACTCTGAGTCTAAATTTGTAAAATGTTTTTAACAGAAATGTTTTGGTTTTTCATGAAATCAAGATATTTGCTCCAGTATAGTTTTCATTGAAATAGCTTCAAAGTGAGTTTTTCACAATACGCTGTTTCTCAGAGATGTATAAACAAATCAAATGTTTTAAACTGTAGAAACCTGTATAGTACGCTAGTCTGAGTGGAATTAGACTAAATATTTTCATCAGACACTTTATGATTTTTCAGGAAATGAAGACATATGCTCCAGTATAGTTTTCATTAAAACAGCTGGATACAGTAGTTTTCGTATGTCGCTGTTTCTCAGAGAGCTATAAACAAATGGAATGTTTTAAACTATATAATTATGTTTAGTACACAGCTCTGAGTATAATTAGTCAAAATATTTTCACCAGACACTACTTGGTTTTTCAGGAAATCAAGAGATGTGTTTCTGTATATCTTTCATTAAAACAGTTTGAAACTGAGTTTTTCACAAAACGCTGTTTCTCAGAGAGGTATAAACAAATTGAATGTTTAAAACTGTATAATCCTGTAGAGTACTGTGCTCTTTGTCTAAATATATTAAATATTTTTACCATAAACGTTTTGGTTTTTCAGGAAATAAAGTTATATGCTCCAGTATAGTTTTCATGGAATCAGCGTGAAACTGAGTTTTTCACAAAACTCTGCTTCTCAGTGACGTAACAACAAATCAAATATTTAACACTGTACAAACCTGTAAAGTACACTAGTCTGAGTGTAATTTGTCTGAATATTTTCATTAGACACATTATGGTTTTTCAGGAAATCAAGACATATGCTCCAGTACAGTTTTCATTAAAACAGCAGAATACTGAAATGTTCGTATGTCGCTGTTTCTCAGAGAGGTATAAACAAATGGAATGTTTTAAACTGTATAATCATGTTTTGTACACTGCTCTGAGTCTAATTAGTCAAAACATTTTCACCAGACACTACTAGGTGTTTCAGGAAATCAAGAGATATGCTTCTGTATATCTTTCATTAAAACAGTTTGAAACTGAGTTTTTCACAGAACTCTGTTTCTCAGAGAGGTATAAACACATGGAATGTTTAAAACTGTATAATTCTGTATAGTACTCTACTCTGAGTCATAGAAACATAGAAACATAGAAGATTGACGGCAGAAAAAGACCACCTGGTCCATCTAGTCTGCCCTTTAGTATTCCTTTATTGTTATCTTAGGATAGATACATGTTTATCCCAGGCATGTTTAAACTGTGTTACTGTGGATTTATCAACCACCTCTGCTGGAAGTTTGTTCCAAGTTTCTACTACTCTTTCAGTGAAATAATATTTTCTAATGTTTTTCTTGATTTTTCCTCCAACTAGCCTCAGATTGTGCCCCCTTGTTCTTGTATTCAGATTCTTATTAATCACACTTCCTTCCTGAACCTTGTTCAGTCCTTTAACATATTTAAAGGTTTCAATCATGTCCCCCCTTTCTCTTCTTTCCTCCAGACTATACATATTTAGATCTCTGAGTCGTTCTTGATAAGTTCTATGCTTTAGACCTTCCACCATTTTTGTAGCTCTTCTTTGAACCCGCTCAATTTTAGTTATATCCTTTTGCAGATGAGGCCTCCAGAACTGTACACAGTATTCCAGATGTGGTCTCACTAGAGCTCTATACAGAGGGATCACAATCTCCCTCTTCCTGCTTGTTATACCTCTAGTCTAAATATACTAAATATTTTCATCAGAAACATTTTGTTTTTTCATGAAATCAAGTTATATGCTCCAGTATAGTTTTCATTGAAACAGCGTGAAACTGAGTTTTTCACAAAACGCTGTCTCTCAGCGACGTATAAACAAATCAAATAATTTACACTGTACAAACCTGTATAGTACACTAGTCTGAGTGTAATTTATCTAAATATTTTCATTAGACACATGGTTTTCAGGAAATCAAGACATATGCTCCAGAATAGTTTTCATTGAAACAGCTGGTGTCACGGTATTTGAAGACTCTGAGACTTAAGGTTTGGTAAAAACGTAACTTTATTGAAAAGTTAAGGCAATTCCCCGTAAGGTAACATACATATATAACAATACAACAATAAATGACAAGGGAATAGGTTCTACCGGCCTTACCAATAATACCGGGCAAGGCAACCCGAGTGACAGTTGCAATAGCGATAGGCTTTACCGGCCTTGCCTATACCGGGTAAGGCAACCGTGAGATGACATGTACCGGTTCTACCGGCCTTACCAATACCAGGCAAGGCAGCCCAATGGAGTACTGAGTGTAGGCTCTACCGGCCCTGCCTATACCTGGTAAGGCAACCTTAGGATGGCAGGAAGAACAGGTTCTACCGGCCTTACCAATACCGGGCAGGGCAGACTGAGGAAATGCTGATAGTAGGCTCTACCGGCCCTGCCTATACCGGGTAAGGCAACATTAAGATGTTAACGTATTTAGGTTCTACCGGCCTTACCAATACCGGGTAGGGCAGCCCAAGAGAGGAGACCAAGCTGTCAGGTGACAATAACAGGAGTATGGAGAGGAACAATGGTCTCTTCAGCAGAAGTCTTTGGCCTGAGAATACCAGACAACTGCGTAAGGAATTGGACAGCAACCTGTCTTCAGTATATGAGTAGTCAAGGAGCAAACCAGCATCCGCACGCTGGGACCAACAGTTATTAGCGCCACCAGGTTTAATGGAGTAAACCAGCGTCCACACGCTGGGACCAACAGTAATGAGCGCAACCAGATCAATGGTTACATTATGAATGTGCATGGATGCAGGTAATTCCAAAGCATAGGAAACAGGGTTAATCTTGCGAATAATTCTGTAGGGACCAATAAACCGTGGTGCCACTGAGAGGTACGAAGTGAGCCATTTTAGAAAACCTGTCTACCACCATCAATATGAAGACCTGGGCAATTCTCCCATAAAGTCGATAGAGACATGAGACCAAGGGTGTTCACCATTAGGCACCGGCTGAAGCAAGCCCACCGGGAGATGTCTAGGGGTTGTGGCACGGGCGCAGGTGGCACAGGCATTCATAAAATTGGCACAATCTGCTCTCATAGAAGGCCACCAGAATAACTGAGAAAGGGACCAAAACAATTGATCTCTACCAATATGTCCCGCAGCCTTAGAGGAGTGGTAGGTTTCAAGTAATCGAGTACGGAATGGTTCAGTGACAAAACATTTGCCCGCTGGAGTTTCATGAGGAGCAGAGGCTTGGGAAGCCAAAATCTCTTCCCCTAGTGGTGAAGTGATACTAGTACGTATGGTGGCCAGTATTCGATCAGGTTAAATGATAGGTGCTGGTGCTTCTTCTCTGTCTACCTCAGCCTCAAATTGTCTAGACAGAGCATCAGCCTTAACATTTTTAGATCCCGGCAAATATGATACAATAAAATTGAATTGGGATAGAAACAATGCCCATCTGGCCTGGCAAGAAGATAATCTCTTGGCCTCAAAGATAAGTCAGATTCTTGTGATCTGTCAGAATCAAAACGGGATTTTTTGTGCCTTCAAGTAAATGACGCCATTCTTTGAGAGCAAGGATAATTGCCAGTAATTCTCTATCACCAATTTCATAATGACTTTGTGCTCCGGTCAGTTTCTTAGAAAAGAACCCACAGGGTCTGAGTGTGCCGCCTTTGACCTGTCGTTGAGACAGATCTGCCCCAACCCCAATATCTGAGGCATCAACCTCTAATGTAAAGGGAAGTAGCGGATTGGGGTGTGATAACACTGGAGCTTTAGCAAAGGCTACCTTCAATTTCTCAAAGGCCTCCTCAGCAGCCACCGGCCAGAGAGAGATGGGTTAGCACCCTTATGTGTAAGGTCAGACAGAGGTTTCACAATAGAGGAGAAGTTCTTAATAAACTTCCTATAATAATTGGCGAAGCCCAGGAATCGTTGGATGGCTTTAAGACTCTTAGGTTTAGGCCAGTGTAAGACTGCCGTCAATTTTTCTTTATCCATGGCAATGCCGTCTTTGCCAATTATGAACCCCAGAAATGGTACACTGGTTTTGTGGAACTCGCATTTTTCCAGTTTACAGAATAATCTTTTTTTGCGTAAGCGCAGCAACACTTCAGACACATCCTTAATGTGTTGTGACAAATCTTTGGAGTGGATAAGTATATCGTCAAGGTAAACTACGACACATGATTGTAACATATCTCTGAGACGTCATTGATCAATTCTTGATAGACTGCAGGCGCATAACATAGACCAAATGGCATGACTAGGTATTCATAATGTCTAGATCTCGTATTGAAGGCAGTTTTCCACTCATCACCGGCTCTGATATGTATCAAATTGTAAGCTGCCCGTAAGTCCAATTTGGTGAAAATCGAGGACCCCTTAAGTCTATCAAAAAACTCGGTGATGAGTGGTATCGGGTAAGCATTCTTTGCCATTAGCTTATTCAGCCCACGATAGTCTATGCATGGTCGCAGTTCTCCACTTTTTTCTTAACAAAAAAGAACCCGGCCCCAGCCGGAGAAGTAGATTTCCTTATGATCCCTCTACTAAGGGCATCAGCTATGTATTCTTCCATAGCTTGGTTTTCCTCACAAGACAATGGATATGTGCATCCCCTTGGTGGTACTGCTCCAGGACTCAGTTCTATACGATAGTCGTATGGTCTGTGCTGAGGTAAGGCGCCAGCCTCTCCCTTACTGAAAACATCGCTAAACTGCTGGTAGACATCAGGTAGTGAAGGGGAGGTGCACAAGACCTTAACAGGATGGGTAACTCACTTATCCATACAGAACTGAGACCAAGCAGAAATCCTACATTTCTGCCAATCAAATTGTGGGTTGTGCAACTGTAACCAAGGAAAGCCCAAAATCACGGTGAGGAGAGTTAATTAACTGAAACTGCTGCTCCTCCTTGTGGAGAGCCCCAATAGTCATGGACAATGGCATTGTTTCAAAAGTAACCTGGGCAGGTTCCAAAGGTCTGCCATCAATCGCTTCAATAGCAAGAGGGGTTTCTCTCTGGATGCGTGGTACCCCGTGCAACTCAGCAAAGGTATTGTCCATAAAATACCCAGCTGCACCAGAATCAACCAGGGCCAAAACCTCCACTGAGCATTGTGCCCATAACAATACCACCTGTATGGTGGGTTTAAGTGTGCCCATCACTGGGGACGATTGGACACCACCTAGGGCCTGTCCCCCAAGGTACCCTAGGTGTGTTCATTTCCCGGACGTACTGGACAAGATCTCAACAGGTGACCATTTTTACCGCAATATAAACATAATCCCTGTATCTTGCGATACCTCCTCTGTTCCTTGGTTAACCTAGTGAAACCCACCTGCCATAGGTTCATCTGGTTCCTGTATTGGTCCACTAGGTTTGGATGCCAAGGGAGGGTTGGGTGGGCAAAATAAGCTACTGGACCCATTATTTTTAAGCCGTGCTCGTCGCTCTCTGGCGGTTAATCTCTCACGTATTCTGGAGTCAATTAGAATAACGTATTCAATATAATCATCTAGGTCAGTGGGTAAATCTTTTGCTGCAATCTCGTCTTTAATCTGGTCACTCAAGCCTTGAGCAAAAGCTGCCAACAGGGCCTCGTTATTCCATCCTACCTCTGCTGCCAAGGTGCAGAATTCGATGGCATAATCGCCTACTGTGCGCCTGCCCTGTTGTATCCCCATAAGACGTTTAGCAGCAGAGGTAGTTCTACCAGGAGGCTCGAATACTCTCCAAAAGGATTGCACAAAATCACAGAAATTCTTTGTGCAAGGTTTAGCGTTTTCCCATAGTGGGTTAGCCCAGGCTAATGCTCTACCAGTCAGCAGGGATATAATGAACCCAACCTTGCTGCGATCACTAGGAAATGCGTGTGCCGTCAATTCCATAAATATTTCAAGTTGATTAATAAACCCTCTACATAGTTGACGGTCACTGTCATATCTTAGCGGCAAGGGTGCAGAAGCCGTTAACCCTTTGACTGCGGTCCCTGAGGGCCTAGACTCATTCCCCGGTGTCTGAATTGACAGGACCACCGAGCTAGCACCGGACTTATCAGCAAGTACCGTGCGTTCAAGAATAGTTTGGATAGCTACCGCTAGCTGATCCAAACGTTGCTCGTGCATATCCATCCTCCAATGGATATTCTGCGCGTTACCGTCACTCTTAGTGTTTGAGGTCATGGCCCTTTCGTACTGTCACGGTATTTGAAGACTCTCAGACTTAATGTTTGGTAAAAATTTAACTTTATTGAAAAGTTAAGGCAATTCCCCGTAGGGTAACATACATATATAACAATACAACAATAAATGACAAGGTTTTACCGGCCTTACCAATACCGGGCAACGCAGCTCAATGGAGTACTAAGTGTAGGCTCTACCGGCCCTGCCTATACCTGGTAAGGCAACCTTAGGATGGCAGCAAGAACAGGTTCTACCGCCTTACCAATACCGGGCAGGGCAGCCTGAGGAAATGCTGATAGTAGGCTCTACCGGCCCTGCCTATACCGGGTAAGGCAACCTTAAGATGTTAAAGTATTTATGTTCTACCGGCCTTACCAATACCGGGCAGGGCAGCCCAAGAGAGGAGACCAAGCTGTCAGGTGACAATGACAGGAGTATGGTCTCTTCAGCAGAAGTCTTTGGCCTGAGAATACCAGACAACTGCGTAAGGAATTGGACAGCAACCTGTCCTCAGTATATGAGTAGTCAAGGAGCAAACCAGCGTCCGCACGCTGGGACCAACAGTTACTAGCGCCACCAGGTTTAATGGAGTAAACCAGCGTCCACACACTGGGACCAACAGTAATGAGCGCAACCAGATCAATGGAGTAAACCAGCGTCCGCACGCTGGGACCAACAGTAATGAGCGCAACCAGGTTAATGGAGTAAACCAGCGTCCGTATGCTGGGGCCAACAGAGTGAGCGCAACCAGGTTAATGGAGTAAACCAGCGTCCGCACGCTGGGACCAACAGAGTGAGCGCAACCAGATTAATGGAGTAAACCAGCGTCGCACACTGGGACCAACAGAGTGAGCGCAACCAGATAAATGGGTAAACCAGCGTCCGCACGCTGGGACCAACAGAGTGAGCACAACCAGGTTTATGGAGTAATCCAGCATCCGCACGCTGGGACCAACGGAGTGAACGCAACCAGGTTAATGGAGTAAACCAGCATCCGCACGCTGGGACCAACAGTACAGGTCGCCTAAGCAACAGCAGATAGAGCAAGAGTCCAGATATCAAGCGGAGGATACACTGGATCGAGCACAGCTGCACTGACAGATGAGCGGAACTGCTGGAGCCACGGAAGAGACCGGAACCGGCTGGAGACTCAGGAACGATCAGCTGGCGAGGTACTGGAACCCAGGAACACAGGAACACCGGAACAACGGAGTACTGGAACACAGGAACACCAGAACAAAGGAGTACTGGAATACTGGAACACTGGTATATCAGGCCCAAAAGCCTGACAAGCAGGTCAGTTAAAGTGATGTCAGAAACACCACGAAAGGGCAACCTGGGAGTGCCCAAACTGGGTTTAAATAGGCTGAGTAAGGAGGGCTGATAACAGACAGCCAATGAGGAACTCCAGCAAGTGATAGACACAGGATAGCACGAATCACGGGCACCGTGATAGCTGGATACTGAAATTTTAGCATGTCGCTGTTTCTCAAAGAGATATAAACAAATGGAATGTTTTAAACTGTATAATCCTGTTTACTACAAAGGTCTGAGTATAATTAGTCAAAATATTTTCACCATACACTACTTGGTTTGTCAGGAAATCAAGAGATATGTTTCTGTATATCTTTCATTAAAACAGTTTGAAACTGAGATTTTCACAAAACGCTGTTTCTCAGAGATTTATAAACAAATTATTAGTTTTAAACTGCATAAACCTGATAGTAAACTAGTCTGAGTGTATTTAGTCTAAATATTTTCATCAGACACATTATGGTTTTTCAGGAAATCTAAGACATATGCTCCATTATAATTTTCATTAAAACAGCTGAATACTGAGTTTTTCACATGTCGCTGTTTTTCAGAGAGGTATAAACAAATGGAATGTTTAAAACTGTATAATCCTGTATAGTACTCTGCTCTTTGTCTAAATATATTCAATATTTTTACCAGAAACATTTTGGCTTCTCAGGAAATCAAGTTATATGCTCCAGTATAGTTTTCACTGAAACAGTGTGAAACTGAGTTTTCACAAAACATTGTTTCTCAGAGATGTATAAACAAATCAAATGTTTTACACTGTAGAAACATGTATAGAACACTAGTCTGAGTGTAATTTGTCTAAATATTTTCATTATAGTTTTTCAGGAAATCAAGACATATGCTCCAGTGTAGTTTTCATTTAAACAGCTGGATAGTGAAATTTTCGCATGTCGCTGTTTCTCAGAGAGGTATAAACAAATGGAATGTTTTAAGCTGTATAATTTTGTTTAGTACACAGCTCTGAGTATAATTAGTCAAAATATTTTCACCAGAAACAACTTGGTTTTTCAGTAAATCAAGAGATATGCTTCGGTATATCTTTCATTAAAACAGTTTGAAACTGAGTTTTTCACAGAATGCTGTTTCTCAGAGAGGAATAAACACATGGAATGTTTAAAACTGTATAGTACTCTACTCTGAGTCTAAATATACTAAATATTTTCAACAGAAACATTATGGTTTTCAGGATATCAAGACATATGCTCCAGTATAGTTTTCATGGAATCAGAGTGAAACTGAGTTTTTCACAAAACGCTGTTTCTCAGCGAAGTATAAACAAATCAAATGTTATACACTCTACAAACCTGTATAGTACACTAGTCTGAGTGTAATTTTTCAGAATATTTTCATTAGACACATTATGGTTTTTCAGGAAATCAAGATATATGCTCCAGTATAATTTTTATTAAAACAGTAGAAGACTGAAATTTACGCATTTCGCTGTTTCTCAGAGAGGTATAAACAAATGGAATGTTTTAAACTGTATAATCCTGTTTAGTACACTGCTCTGAGTATAATTAGTCAAAATATGTTTATCAGACACTACTTGGTTTTTCAGGAAATCAAGAGATATAGCTTTCATTAAAACAGTTTGAAACTGAGTTTTTCACAGAACGCTGTTTCTCAGAGAGGTATAAACACATGGAATGTTTAAAACTATATAATTCTGTGTAGTACTCTACTCTGAGTCTAAATATACTAAATATTTTCAACAGAAACATTTTGTTTTTTCAGGAAATCAAGTTATATGCTCCAGTAAAGTTTTCATTGAAACAGCGTGAAACTGAGTATCACGGTGCCCGTGATTCGTGCTGTTCTGTGTCTGTCACTTGCTGAGTATTCCTTATTGGCTGTCTGCTATTAGCCCTCCTCACACAGCCTTTTTAAACACAGATTGAGCACTTCCAGGTTGCCCTTTCGTGTTGTTTCTGACTTCACTTGGCCTGATCTGCATGTCAGGCTTCTGGGCCTGCTGTTCCTGCTGATCCTGTGTTCCGGTGGTCCAGTGTTCCATGTTCCTGGATGCTAGTGTTCCGGTGTTCCTGTGTTCCAGCACCTAGAGGGTTAATCTTACTGAGTTCCTGTGGCTCCTGCCTGCCGCTTCTCCAGCCGGTTCACTTTGCATCGGCGGTTCCGGTGGTTCCTGTCATCTGTCAGTGCATCAGTCTCGCCCCGGTGGACTCCCCGTTGGAGTGTAGGGCTCCTGCTCTAGCCCTGTCGCTCCGGCAACATTGTTCTTCTTGCTGCTGCTTATACATTGTTGGTTCCAGCGTGCGGACGCTGGTTTACTCCATTAAACCTGGTGGCGACACTTACTGTTGGTTCCAGCGTGAGGACACTGGTTTACTCCATTAAACCTGGTTGCGATATACACTGTTGGTTCCAGCGTGCGGACGCTGGTTTACTCCATTTAAACCTGGTGGCGACATTTACTGTTGGTTCCAGCGTGAGGACGCTGGTTTACTCCATTAAACTTAGTTGCGATATACACTGTTGGTTCCAGCGTGAGGACGCTGGTTTACTCCATTAACCTGATTGCAATATACACTGTTGGTTCCAGAGTGCGGACGCTGGTTTACTCCATTAAACCTGGTTGCGATATACACTGTTGGTTCCAGCGTGAGGACGCCGGTTTACTCCATTAAAACCTCGTGGAGAAAGTTACTGTTGGTCCCAGCGTGAGGACGCTGGTTTACTCCATTAAACCTGGTGGCGACACTTACTGTTGGTTCCAGCGTGAGGACGCTGGTTTACTCCATTAACCTGGTTGCGATATACACTGTTGGTTCCAGCGTGCGGACGCTGGTTTACTCCATTAAATCTGGTTGCCATATACACTGTTGGTTCCAGCGTGCAGACGCTGGTTTACTCCATTAAACCTGGTTGCGATATACACTGTTGGTTCCAGCGTGAGGACGCTGGTTTACTCCATTAAACCTGGTTGCGATATACACTGTTGGTTCCAGCGTGCGGACGCTGGTTTACTCCATTAAACCTGCTGGCGATACTCTGTTGGTCCCAGCGTGCGGACGCTGGTTTACTCCATTAACCTGGTGGCGATATTTATTGTTGGCCCCAATGTGCGGACATTGGTTCGCTCCTGATCTATCCAGTACTGAGGCTAGGTCGCTGTCCACTCCTATGCAGTTGTCCGATTTTTCCCTGGCAATAGACTCCTGCTGAGTAAGACCTTAGTCCCTATTCCTCTCTGCTGTCATAATCATCTGACAGCTGGTCTACTCGCTCAGGCTGCCCTGCCTGGTATTGGTAAGGCCAGTAGAACCTTTGTTGTTACCATCCTTAAGGTTGCCTTACCCGGTATTGGCAGGGCCGGTAGAGCCTACTACAGTGTTCCTCAGGCTGCCCTGCCCGGTATTGGTAAGGCCGGTAGAACCTTGTACATTACCATCTTTAAGGTTGCCTTACTCGGTATTGGCAGGGCCGGTAGAGCCTACACTCAGTACTCCTTTGGGCTGCCTTGCCCGGTATTGGTAAGGCCGGTAGAACCGGTATATGTCATCTCACGGTGTTACGGTTTTTCTGACACTCAGACCAGGTTGTAAAGTAAAAACACAGTTTATTGAAACAGAATGATAAACAGTGCCCCTAGGGGCCAGTATAGGTAAGAACAATACTGACAATACAGACAAAGTATAGGTAATATAAACAGAGGATTAAATATAGCTAAAGGCTGTAGCTACCCCAAAGGGTTAACAGGAGCAACTGGTGAGGCTCAGGCTAGATTGGTAAACGCCCAGGAGATATATCAGTCTCTGGAGAACAGTCTCTAGATGTAGAGCCAGGAACACAGGATCAGCACTGTATCACTCTCTAAGCAGAAGCAGGATGCGCCCCTGTTGCTCTGAGCTGAGCCAGTACCACCACCGTGGGCTAGGAGGAATGCTACTGCCAAATCTGATGTAACCAGAATAGGAATCGCCCAGAATGAGTAGTGAGTAACCCTGCGTGTGCCAAGGATAGTATACAAGCCCTTGGGATGTCACAGTAGATGGTAGTTGCCCAAGCTACGAAAAGCCGATGCACAGAGCAGTGTAGGTGGAACTGTACACTTTGAGAGAACGAGAGACGGGCCCAGACACCCTTCCGGTGTCGCACAGAATCCTATAGCAAGACTGCCGGCGCCAACCGGCGTGATCACGGTGCACCCAGAACACTGGACAAGCGGAGCTCTGCAAGGACTGATATAGCGTCAAGAGGAGACTCAAAGTGTAACGGCTCAGAGAACCAACAGAAGCTTGGCAAGCTAAACAAGTGGCACGTAATCAGAGACTACAGGCACTGCAAGGGTTAATCTGGTACATTTAAGAGAGCAATGCTCAGCGAGTACAAGGCAGGCAACCTCGGCTACAGCTAACTGAGCGAGAGAGGAACAGAGAAACAGTTCAGAATGTCGCCAGCGCGACCGGAGGACACTGGAGCAGCAACCGGACAGGAGCGATAACCGGAACCGGATGACACAGCCCCAGGAACACCACCGGAGAGCGAATCAATCACGGAGCAGGATCAGTAGCCAGAACCGGGTCGAATCACGGAGCAGGGTCGTCAGCCAGAGCCGGGTCAGATCACGGAGCAGGGTCTTCAGCCAGAGCCGGGTCAGATCACAGTGCAGGGTCGTCAGCCAGAGCCGGGTCAAATCACGGAGCAAGGTCGTCAGCCAGAACCGGGTCAAATCACGGAGCAGGAACAGGAGAAGAGTCAGACTAGCCGGGTCAATATACAGGAGACACTGGAAATCAGCAACAAGGCGCAGCAACAGGAACACCACGAAAGGGCAACCTGACAAGTGCCCAAACCCCAGCATAAAAAGGCACATCCTGGGCAGGCCAATCAGACTCCTCCAATGCAAAGGTACACAGTCAGAGATTGACAGGGAATCACGGGGACCGTGATAGTACCCCCCTCTCAAAGACCCCCTCCCCTGCCAGAGGGTCTAGGTTTAAGAGGATATTTAGAGTGAAAGCTGCGCATCAGTCGTGGAGCATGTAGATCCTTATGATCAACCCAAGAGCGCTCCTCAGGCCCATAACCTTTCCAGTGGACCAAATATTGCAACTTGCCTCTAAATCTCCTCGAGTCAATAATGCTCTGAATTTCGTACTCCTCTTGGCCTTGTACATCCACCGGCCCAGGAACCACCACTCCGGTAGTATAACGGTTGCAAACCAAGGGCTTAAGAAGAGACACATGAAACACGTTATGAATACGCATAGTCCTAGGGAGCTCCAATGCGTATGCCACGGGGTTGACCTTGCGAATAATCTTAAAGGGCCCAATGAACCGGGGAGCCAGTTTGTTCGAAGGCACTTGCAGGTTAAGATTCCTGGAGGAAAGCCATACCCTGTCCCCAACCTGGTAGGAGACCGCTGGTAGCCGTCTGCGATTAGCCTGCCGCTGATGTCTCAGGATGGACTGACTGAGGGACCGTTGTACCTGTGCCCAAGTGGAACGGAGCTGCTCCATGTGCTCATCCAGAGCCGGAATCTGTTGGGACTGAAATGAGTCTGGGAGTAGAGAGGGTTGGAACCCATAATTAACCAGGAACGGAGAACTCCCAGACGATGAATTAACCACACAGTTCCTGGCGAACTCCGCCCATGGCAACAGGTCAGCCCAGTTATCATGATGATCAGTCACGAAGCAGCGCAAAAACTGCTCAAGTCCCTGATTGGCACGCTCAGCTGCCCCATTGGTCTGGGGATGGTAGGCAGAGGAAAATGACAATTGAATGCCCATCTGGCCACAGAATGCCCTCCAGAATCTAGACACGAATTGGCTTCCCCAATCCGACACTATCACTCTGGGAACCCCGTGCAAGCAGAATACCTCCCTGGCAAAAATCACTGCCAATTCCTGGGCCGAAGGGAGGCCAGAGAGGGGCACGAAATTAGCCATTTTAGAGAACCTATCTACCATCATCAGGATAAACGTGTAGCCCTTAGATAAAGGCAGCTCTCCCAAGAAATCAATAGAAATATGGGACCAGGGACAGTCACCATTGGGTACTGGTTGGAGTAACCCCACGGGGAGATGTCTGGGAGTTTTAGCACGGGCACAGGTGGCACAGGCAGCTGTAAATGCGGAGCAGTCCGCTCTCAGGGAAGGCCACCAGAATGTTCGTGACAAAGACCAAACCAACTGATCCCTGCCAATGTGCCCGGCTGCCTTAGATGAGTGATAGGTCTCGAGTAACTGGGTATGAAAAGGTTCGTCCACAAAACACCTGCCAGCTGGGGTTTCGGGAGGTGCCCGTGCTTGTGAAGCCATGATTTGCTCCCCCAGTGGCGAAGTGATGTTGGTACGAATAGTAGCCAGGATCCTATCTGGCTGAATTATAGGCACTGGGGCTTCATCCCTCTCAATGTCTGTGCAGAATTGTCTGGAAAGAGCATCTGCCCTAATATTTTTGGACCCCGGCAAGTAGGAGACTATGAAATTAAATCTAGACAAGAAGAGAGCCCAACGAGCCTGGCGAGAAGACAGCCTTTTGGCCTCAGACAAGTAAATTAGATTTTTATGGTCAGTGAGGATTAAGACTGGGGTCCTAGTGCCCTCCAGAAGATGTCGCCATTCTTTCAAAGCCAAGATGATAGCCAACAATTCCCTATCACCAATTTCATAATGGCTTTGGGCACTAGAAAGCTTTTTGGAAAAAAATCCGCACGGTCTCAGGTTACCTCCCTCCCTGGGTCGTTGGGAGAGAACTGCCCCTACCCCAACCTCGGAGGCATCAACTTCTAGGGTAAAAGGCAGGGTAGGATTAGGATGGCACAGAATAGGGGCAGATGTGAATGCCTGCTTGAGGGTCACGAAGGCCTGTTCAGCTGCCTCAGACCATTGAGAGGGATTTGCGCCCTTATGCGTCAGGTCAGAGAGAGGTTTAGTAATGGTAGAAAAGTTCTGAATAAATTTTCTGTAATAGTTGGCAAAGCCCAGGAATCTTTGAATAGCTTTTAACCCCTTGGGTCGTGGCCATTTAAGAACTGCAGCCAACTTTTCTTGGTCCATAGCTATGCCATCCTTGGATATAACGAAACCCAAAAAAGGTACTTGAGAACAGTGAAATTCACACTTTTCTAGTTTACAGAACAATTTGTTCTTGCACAAACGAAGCAATACCTCAGAAACATCCTGGATATGCTGGGTTAAATTAGCTGAGTGAATCAAAATATCGTCCAGATATACCACTACACAAGACTGTAACATATCGCGGAAGATATCGTTGATGAACTCCTGAAATACGGCAGGTGCATTACATAATCCGAATGGCATAACTAGGTATTCGTAGTGCCCTGACCTTGTATTGAAGGCTGTCTTCCATTCATCTACGGCCCTTATTCTTATTAAATTGTAAGCAGCTCGTAAATCGAGTTTTATGAAAATAGAGGAGCCTTTCAACCTATCAAATAACTCTGTGATGAGTGGAATGGGGTACACATTTTTGGACATAATCTTATTGAGTCCACGGTAGTCAATTCAAGGTCGCAATTCGCCATTTTCCTTTTTCACAAAAAAGAACCCTGCACCTGCCGGAGAGGATGATTTGCGAATAATCCCTCATTTGAGAGCATCCTCAATATATTCCTCCATTGCCTTAGTCTCATCACAGGACAATGGGTACGTCCTACCCCTCGGTGGCACCACTCCCGGGGGCAAATCAATAGCGCAGTCACATTGCCGATGCTGCGGCAGAGAGCTAGCCTCCCCTTTACTGAAAACGTCACTGAACTTGCTGTATTCAGTTGGCACAGAAGGGGAGGTACACATAATCTTAACTGGATGAGATAGACAGTGATTAGTGCAGTATTCTGACCATGACTTGACTTCACATGTCTGCCAGTCAAACTGGGGATTGTGCACTGTCAACCAAGGGAACCCCAGAATGACCACATGATGGGGTGAGTGAATAATCTGGAAACGAACCTCCTCCTTGTGGAGGGCCCCCACTGCCATAGTAAGGAGAATAGTCTCCATCGTGATAAGTGCTGGTTCAAGAGGTCTGCCATCAATAGCCTCAATGGCTAGTGGAGTATTTCTTTTAGACAGAGGAATATTATGTCTTTCAGCAAATGCCTGGTCCATGAAATAGCCAGCTGCGCCAGAATCTACCAGGGCTAGTACCTCCACAGCTTGGTCGCCTAGGAGAAAACTCACAGGTATAGTGGGTTTCATGGAGCAAGGATCTGAGGACGACTGTACACCACCTAGGGCCTGTCCCCTAAGGTACCCTAGGTGCGTGCGTTTCCCGGACGCACCGGACATGTGCGTAATAAATGCCCACCTTTGCCACAATACAGGCATAATCCTTGTCTTTTGCGATATGCCCTCTCCTCCCTGGTCAATCTAGTGAAACCAATCTGCATAGGTTCCCCAGTATCAGGTACACTGTCAGGAGGAATGGGAGGAGAGGGTGGGTTAAACAATCTCTCATGCCCATGGGTTTTGGAACTCGCCCTTTTAACCAAGCGCTTCTCGCGCATGGGAGTATCAATGAGTATAACATAATCGATGTACTCATCCAAATCGGTAGGTACCTCCCTGGCAGCTATTTCATCTTTGATAGCATCCGAAAGCCCTTGGGCAAATGCTGCCAGGAGTGCCTCATTATTCCATGCCACCTCTGCAGCTAGAATCCGAAATTCTATAGCATAGTCAGCCACAGTATGATCGCCCATCTGAATTGTCAACAGTTTTTTGGCCGCAGAGGTAGCTCGCCCAGGTGTCTCAAACACTCTACGGAACTGTTTAACAGCACAACGTGCAAGGTTTAGCTTGTTCCCATAAAGGATTGGCCCATGCCAGAGCTTTGCCAGTTAAAAGGGATACCATGAACCCCACCTTGCTACGGTCATTCGGGAAGGCATGGGGTGTGAGTTCTAGGAATCTCTCTAGCTGGTTAAGGAAACCCCTGCACAGTGTGGGTTTGCCATCATATCTTAGCGGTAACGGCGCCGCCGCCGTTAAACTTCTCGGGGGAGCCAAGCATTGCCCAGTAGTATTATCCGGTGTCATAACTGGGGGGACCACCGGATTTTGATTCGGTTTATCAAGATGTACCGTCCGTTCAAGCAAGGTCTGCATGGCCAATGCCAACTGATCTAAGCGTTGCTCGTGAACATCCATCCTCCAGTGGAGGTTCTGTGTATTACTGTCACTTTTCCCCTCTGAGGTCATGGCCCTTTCGTACTGTTACGGTTTTTCTGACACTCAGACCAGGTTGTAAAGTAAAAACACAGTTTATTGAAACAGAATGATACACAATGCCCCTAGGGGCCAGTATAGGTAAGAACAATACTGACAATACAGACAAAGTATAGGTAATATAAACAGAGGATTTAATATAGCTAAAGGCTGTAGCTACCCCAAAGGGTTAACAGGAGCAACTGGTGAGGCTCAGGCTAGATTGGCCAACGCCCAGGAGATATATCAGTCTCTGGAGAACAGTCTCTAGATGTAGAGCCAGGAACACAGGATCAGCACTGTATCACTCTCTAAGCAGAAGCAGGATGCGCCCCTGTTGCTCTAAGCTGAGCCAGTACCACCACCGTGGGCTAGGAGGAATGCTACTGCCAAATCTGATGTAACCAGAATAGGAATCGCCCAGAATGAGTAGTGAGTAACCATGCGTGTGCCAAGGATAGTATACAAGCCCTTGGGATGCCACAGTAGATGGTAGTTGCCCAGGCTACGAAGAGCCGATGCACAGAGCAGTGCAGATGGAACTGTACACTTTGAGAGAATGAGAGACGGGCCCAGACACCCTTCAGGTGTCGCACAGAATCCTATAGCAAGAGCGAACAGACTGCCAGCGCCAACCAGCGTGATCACGGTGCACCCCGAACACCGGACAAGCGGAGCTCTACAAGGACTGGTATAGCGTCAAGAGGAGACTCAAAGTGTAATGGCTCAGAGAACCAACAGAAGCTTGGCAAGCTAAACAAGTGGCATGTAATCGGAGACTACAGGCACTGCAAGGGTTAATCTGGTACATTTAAAAGAGCAATGCTCAGCGAGTACAAGGCAGGCAACCTCGGCTACAGCTAACTGAGCGAGTGAGGAACAGAGAAACAGTTCAGAATGTCGCCAGCGCGACCGGAGGACACTGGAGCAGCAACCGGACAGGAGCGATAACCGGAACCGGATGACACAGCCGCAGGAACACCACTGGAGAGCGGATCAATCACGGAGCAGGATCAGTAGCCAGAACCGGGTCGAATCACGGAGCAGGGTCGTCAGCCAGAGCCGGGTCAGATCACGGAGCAGGGTCTTCAGCCAGAGCTGGGTCAGATCACAGTGCAGGGTCGTCAGCCAGAGCCGGGTCAAATCACGGAGCAAGGTCGTCAGCCAGAACCGGGTCAAATCATGGAGCAGGAACAGGAGAAGAGTCAGACTAGCCGGGTCAATACACAGGAGACACTGGAAATCAGCAACAAGGAGCAGCAACAGGAACACCACGAAAGGGCAACTGACAAGCGCCCAAACCCCAGCATATAAAGGCACATCCTGGGCGGGCCAATCAGACTCCTCCAATGCAAAGGTACACAGTCAGAGATTGACAGGGAATCACGGGGACCGTGATACACGGTTGCCTTACCCGGTATAGGCAAGGCCGGTAGAGCCTGTTATTGCTACTGTCACTTGGGTTGCCTTGCCTGGTATTTTAGGCAAGGCCGGTAGAACCTATTGTACGGACTATTAATGTTGTATTGTTATGTATGTTTCCCTATGGGGATTGCCTTAACTTTTCAATAAAGTTACGTTTTTACCAAACCTTACGTCTGAGAGTCTTTGAAAACCGTGACAGTACGAAAGGGCCATGACCACAGACAATAAGAGTGATGGTAACACACAAAATATCCATTGGAGGATGGATATGCATGAGCAACGTTTGGATCAGCTGGCGGTTGCTATTCAAACTATTCTTGAACGCACGGTACTTGCTGATAAGTCCGGTTCTAGCCTGGTGTTCTCTCCAATTCAGACACCGGAGAATGAGTCTAGGTCCCCAGGGACCGCAGTCAAAGGGTTAACGGCTTCTGCACCCTTGCCGTTGAGATATGACGGTGACCCTCAACTATGTAGATGGTTCATTAATCAACTTGAAATATTTATGGAATTGACGGCACACGCATTTCCTAGTGACCGCAGCAAGGTTGGGTTCGTGATATCCCTACTGACCGGTAGAGCATTGGCCTGGGCTAACCTACTGTGGGAAAACGCTAAACCTTGTACAAAAAATTTCTGTGATTTTGTACAATCCTTTCGGAGAGTTTTCGAGCCTCCTGGTAGAACCACCTCTGCTGCTAAACGTCTTATGGAGACACAACAGGGCAGTCGCACGGTTGGCGATTATGCCATTGAATTCCTCACCCTGGCAGCAGAGGTAGGATGGAATAACGAGGCCCTGTTGGCAGCCTTTGCCCAAGGCTTGAGTGACCAGATTAAAGATGAGATTGCAGCAAAAGATTTACCTACTGACCTAGATGATTATATTGAATACGTGATTCTAATTGACTCCAGAATACGAGAAAGATTAACCGCCAGAGAGCGACGAGTACGGTTAAAAAATAATGGGTCCAGTAGCACATTTTGCCCACCCAACCCTCCCTTGGCATCCAAACCTAGTGAACCAATTCATGAACCAGGTGAACCTATGCAGGTGGGTTTTACTAGGTTAACCAAGGAACAGAGGAGGTATCGCAAGATACAGGGATTATGTTTGTACTGCGGTAAAAATGGTCACCTGTTAAGATCTTGTCCGGTACGTCCGGGAAATGAACACACCTAGGGTACCTTGGGGGACAGGCCCGAGGTGGTGTCCAATCGTCCCCAGTGTTGGGCACACTTAAACCCACCATACAGGTGGTATTGTCATGGGCACAACGCTCAGTTGAGGTTCTGGCCCTGGTTGATTCTGGTACAGCTGGGTATTTTATGGACAATACATTTGCTGAATTGCATGGGGTACCACGGATTCAGAGAGAAACCCCTCTTACTATCGAAGCAATTGATGGCAGACCTTTGGAACCTGCCCAAGTTACCTTTGAAACGATGCCCTTGTCCATGACTATTGGGGCTCTTCACAAGGAAGAGCAACAGTTCCAATTGATTAGTTCTCCTCACCATGCCGTGATCTTGGGCTTTCCTTGGTTACAGTTGCACAACCCACAATTTGATTGGCAGAAATGTGAGATTGCTGCTTGGTCTCAGTTCTGTAGGATAAGTGCGTTACCCATCCTGTTAAGGTCTTGTGCACCTCCCCTTCACTACCTGATGTCTACCAACAGTTCAGCAACGTTTTCAGTAAGGGAGAGGCTGGCGCCCTACCTCAGCACAGACCATACAATTGTCATATAGAACTAAGTCCTGGAGCAGTACCACCGAGGGGACGCACGTATCCATTGTCTTGTGAGGAGAACCAAGCTATGGAGGAATAAATAGCGGATGCCCTCAGTAGAGGGATCATAAGGAAATCTACTTCTCCGGCCGGCGCCGGGTTCTTTTTTGTTAAGAAAAAAAGTAGCGAACTGCGACCATGCATAGACTATCGTGGGCTGAACAAGCTAATGGCAAAGAATGCCTATACGATACCACTCATCACCGAGCTGTTTGATAGACTTAAGGGGTCCACGATTTTCACCAAATTGGACCTAAGGGCAGCCTACAATTTGATACGTATCTGAGCCGGTGATGAGTAGAAAACTGCCTTTAATACGAGATCAGGGCATTATGAATACCTAGTCATGCCATTCAAGAACTAATCAATGACGTTCTTAGAGATATGTTACAATCATGTGTTGTAGTCTATCTTGACGACATACTTATCCACTCCAAAGACCTGTCACAACACATCAAGGATGTGTCTGAAGTGTTGCTGCGCTTATGCAAAAATAGATTATTTTGTAAATTGGAGAAATGCGAGTTCCACAAAACCAGTGTACCATTTCTGGGGTTTATAATTGGCAAAGATGGCATTGCCATGGATAAAGAGAAATTAACTGCAGTCTTACAGTGGCCTAAACCCAAGAGTCTTAAAGCCATCCAACGATTTCTGGGCTTCGCCAATTATTACAGGAAGTTTATTAAAAACTTCTCCTCTATCGTGAAACCTCTGTCTGACCTCACGCATAAGGGCGCAAATCCATCTCTCTGGCCGGTGGCTGCTGAAGAGGCCTTTGAGAAATTGAAGGTAGCCTTTGCCGAAGCGCCTGTGTTGTCCCACCCCAATCCACTACTTCCCTTTACTTTAGAGGTTGATGCCTCAGATATTGGGGTCGGGGCGGTGCTTTCTCAGCGACAGGTTAAAGGTGGTACACTCAGACCCTGTGGATTCTTTTCTAAAAAATTAACCAGTGCTCAAAGTCATTACAAGATTGGTGATCGAGAATTACTGGCCATTATCCTTGCTCTCAAAGAATGGTGTCATTTACTTGAAGGCACAAAAAACCCCGTTTTGATTCTAACTGATCACAAGAATCTGACTTATCTCTCTGAGGCCAAGAGATTGCCTCCTCGCCAGGCCAGATGGGCACTGTTTCTATCCCGATTCAATTTTGTTGAATCATACTTGCCTGGATCAAAAAATGTTAGGGCTGACGCTCTGTCTAGACAATTTGAGGCGGAGGTTGACAGAGAAGAAGTACCAGTACCTATCATTCAACCTGATCGAATATTGGCTACCATACGTACTAGTATTAGTTCACCACTAGGGGAGGAGATTTTGTCGTCCCAAGCCTCTGCTCCCCATGAAACTCCAGCAGGCAAATGTTTTGTTGCTGAGCCATGCCATACTCGACTACTTGAAACCTACCACTCCTCTAAGCCTGCGGGATATATTGGTAGAGATCAATTGTTTTGGTCCCTCTCTCAGCTATTCTGGTGGCCTCCTATGAGAGCAGATTGTGCCAATTTTACGAATGCCTGTACCACCTGTGCCCGTGCCAAAACCCCTAGACATCTCCTGGTGGGCTTACTTCAGCCGGTGCCTAATGGTGAACGCCCCTGGTCTCACGTCTCTATCGACTTTATGGGAGAATTGCCCAGGTCTAGAGGCTATTCCTTCATATTGATGGTGGTAGAAAGGTTTTCGAAAATGGCACACTTCGTACCCCTCCGTGGCCTTCCTTCGGCCAAAGAACTGGCAATGGTATTCGCTCGAGAGGTGTTTTGATTGCATGGAGTACCCAGGGTGCTGGTGTCTGACAGGGGGAGCCAGTTTGTGTCCAGATTCTGGAGGGCATTTTGCGAACAGATGGGCATACAGCTATCATTTTTCTCTGCATATCATCCCCAGACTAATGGGGCCACTGAGAGGGCCAATCAAGAGTTGGAACAGTTTCTGCGAAGTTTTGTGACTGACCATCATGATAATTGGGCCGACTTGTTGCCTTGGGCAAAGTTCGCCAGGAACTGCGCAGTTAATTCTTCCTCCGGGAGCTCTCCGTTTTTGATCAGTTATGGGTTCCAACCCTGTCTGCTCCCGGATTCCTTTCAGACACAGCAGATTCCAGCTCTGGATGAATATATAGAGCAACTCCGTTCCACATGGGCACAAGTTCAGAGGGCATTGGGTCAGTCTTTTCAGCGACATCAGCGTCATGCCAATCGCAGAAGGCTTCCAGCAGTTTCCTTTCAAGCCAGGGATAGAGTATGGCTGTCCTCTAAGAATCTGAAGCTCAAGGTCCCATCTAATAAGCTGGCACCTCGGTTCATTGGTCCGTACAAGGTAATTCGCAAAATTAACCCCGTTTCCTATGCCTTGGAATTACCTGCTTCTATGCGCATTCATAATATATTCCATGTGTCTCTCCTTAAACGTCTGGTTTGTAACCGTTATACTACCACACCTGTGATGCCAGGTCCTGTTGAAGTCGAAGGGCAGGAGGAGTATGAAGTACAAAATATTATTCATTCCCGTAGGCATAGACGAGGGGTACAGCATCTGGTGCATTGGAAAGGTTATGGTCCTGAGGATCGTTCCTGGGTAGACAGTAAGGACCTTCATGCACCCAAGTTACTACGAATATTTCATACCAAATACCCTCAGAAGCCCAGATCCCACTCTAGGAGAGGGGGTCTTTGAAAGGGGGGTACAATCACGGTGCCCGTGATTCGTGCTGTTCTGCGTCTGTCACTTGCTGAGTATTCCTGATTGGCTGTCTGCTATTAGCCCTCCTTACACAGCCTTTTTAAACCCAGGTTGAGCACTTCCAGGTTGCCCTTTCATGTTGTTTCTGACTTCACTTGGCCTGATCTGCATGTCAGGCTTCTGGGCCTGCTGTTCCTGCTGATCCTGTGTTCCGGTGGTCCAGTGTTCCATGTTCCTGTATGCTACTGTTCCGGTGTTCCTGTGTTCCAGCACCTAGCACCTGTGGCTCCTGCCTGCCGCTTCTCCAGCCGGTTCGCTCTGCATCGGCGGTTCCGGTGGTTCCAGTCATCTGTCAGTGCATCAGTCTCGCCCCGGTGGACTCCCCGTTGGAGTGTAGGGCTCCTGCTCTAGCCCCGTCGCTCCGGCGACATTGTTCTTCTCGCTGCTGCTTATACATTGTTGGTTCCAGCGTGCGGACGCTGTTTTACTCCATTAAACCTGGTGGCGACACTTACTGTTGGTTCCAGTGTGAGGACGCTGGTTTACTCCATTAAACCTGGTTGCGATATACACTGTTGGTCCCAGCGTGAGGACGCTGGTTTACTCTATTAAACCTGGTGGCGACACTTACTGTTGGTTCCAGCATGAGGACGCTGGTTTACTCTATTAAACCTGGTGGCGACACTTACTGTTGGTTCCAGCATGAGGACGCTGGTTTACTCTATTAAACCTAGTTGCGATATACACTGTTGGTTCCAGCGTGAGGACGCCGGTTTACTCCATTAACCTGGTTGCGATATACACTGTTGGTTCCAGTGTGCGGACGCTGGTTTACTCCATTAAACCTGGTTGCGATATACACTGTTGGTTCCAGCGTGCGGACGCTGGTTTACTCCATTAAACCTGGTTGCGATATACACTGTTGGTTCCAGCGTGAGGACGCTGGTTTACTCCATTAAACCTGGTTGCGTTATATACTGTTGGTCCTAGCGTGCGGACGCTGGTTTACTCCATTAACCTGGTGGCGATATTTATTGTTGGTCCCAACGTGCGGACGTTGGTTCGCTCCTGATCTATCCAGTACTGAGGCTAGGTCTCTGTCCACTCCTATGCAGTTGTCCAATTTTCCCTGGCAATAGACTTCTGCTTAGTCCCTATGCCTCTCTGCTGTCATAATCATCTGACAGCTGGTCTACTCGCTCAGGCTGCCCTGCCCGGTACTGGTAAGGCCGGTAGAACCTTTGTCGTTACCATCCTTAAGGTTGCCTTACCCGGTATTGGCAGGGCCGCTAGAGCCTACTACAGTGTTCCTCAGGCTGCCCTGCCCGGTATTGGTAAGGCTGGTAGAACCTTGTACATTACATAGTAACATAGTAAATTAGGTTGAAAAAAGACACAAGTCCATCAAGTTCAACCTTCACCTCATACCTCAGTAACTGAGAATTTTATAGCTTTCCTGCTACCAATTAAATTAGCTTTATCAGACCTTCCTGATCAGCCTACTGATAAACAGTATAACTCTGTATGTTCCCTTTTGAAAGAAATGTATCTAAACTTCTCTTAAATGTATCCATTGTATCTGCCATAACTACCTCCCTGGGCAATGAATTCCACAATTTGACAGACCTTACCGTAAAAAACCCTTCCTCTGCTGAAGTTTAAACCTCCTTTCCTTGGAATAAATAGCTCACCACAGAGATCCTTGTATTGACCTCTCATATACTTGTACAATGTGATAAGGTCTCCTCTTAGTCGTCTTTTCTCTAGAGTAAATAAACCAAGTTTGTTTAGTCGTTCCTCATATGTCAAGTCCTCCATTCCCTTAATTAATTTTGTTGCTCTCCGCTGTACCCTCTCTAGTTCTAGTATATCCTTTTTCAGAACCGGTGCCCAAAATTGCACTGCATACTCAAGGTGAGGTCTTACCAATGATTTGTATAATGGCAAAATAATGTTATCCACTCTTGCTTCAATACCTCTTTTTATGCAAGACAGGACTTTGTTTGCCTTTGCTACTGCTGTTTGACACTGGTCACTGTTTCCAAGTTTGTAGTTGACAAGGATACCCAGGTCTTTTTCTAGCAACGAGTCACCTAAAATTATTCCATTATGTTTATAAGTAGCCTTAGGATTGTTTCCTCCCAAATGCATGACTTTACACTTCCCCACATTAAACTTCATATTCCATGTTTGTCCAATCTGACATTGTATGCAAGTCCCTCTGTAGAGAGAAAATATCCTGTTCTGAATTAATGACTTTGCATAATTTAGTATCATCTGCAAATATTTATATTTTGCTTTCTATATCTATTTCCAGGTCATTTATAAACATTTAAAAAGCAGCGGAACCAATCCTGAACCATGAGGTACTCCACTCTCCACTTTAACTGTACTGGAGAATTTTCCATTTACAACCACACACTGTTCCCTATCCTTCAGCCAGTTTTGTATCCAATTGCAAAGGTTATCTCCCAGCCCCAATTTCCTTATTTTATACACCAGCCTTCTGTGTGGCACTGTATCAAATGCCTTTGCAAAGTCTAGATATATACATCTACTGCCTTGCCATTGTCTAGGTTGCTGCTTACCTCCTCATAGAAGCTGAAAAGATTAGTTTGGCATGATCTATTCTGCATAAAACCATGTTGATTCGTGCTAATGATCTTATTTTTTGTGTTGTAATCCTGAATATAGTCCCTTATTATCCCTTCTAACAGTTTTCCCACTACAGAGGTCAAACTCACTGGTCTAGAATTCCCAGGTTCCGTTTTAGTTCCCTTCTTAAACAGAGGCACTATGTTAGCTCTTCACCAATTCTGTGGCACTGAGCCTGTGGTAATAGAATCTTTAAAGAGTAAATATAGGGGTTTTGCTAACACTGCACTGAGTTCCTGAAGAACCCTTGGATGTATACCATCAGGACCCGGTGCTTTGTCGGTCTTAATTTTGTTCAGTCTTCCCACGACATCTCCTTGAGTTAACCCAATATCTATTAATTGTATTGTTTTATTTGTTACTTGCGGAGGCTCTTCTACAATTCCTTGCTCCCTTGTATATACTGATGCAAAGAAAGTGTTTAAAACATCGGCCTTTTCCTTATCCTCACTAACCAACTCACCCATCTCATTTTTGAATGGTCCAATGCACTCACTCTTAGAGGGATAGTAATGTTTCATAATAAAAACAGCTCTAATTAATCATCATAGTATTTGGACTTTGGAGAGTGTTATTTCAATTGTGTCAGAGTTGTAGTTCCAGAGTAATTCAGTGACAAAGTGTCCCCCTCCCTCCCCTTTTGCTGATGTCACACTGTTCAGCCTGAGCAGAAGGGAGGTGCCCAGGTAGACTGCAGCGAGGGACAATCTTCAATTAAGATAAGGGAAAAACCTGAAAAGCTTGTCAAGGGGGGCAGGGATTTCATTGTCTTCACAGGAATATGAGTGTCCCCTTCTGTTATCTGTCCAGTCTATGGCCTGCATTCCACATCTGAGAAGAGATTGTTTACACTAGGTAAAAGGGGCGGGAGGGGGAAACTTTGCTTGTGAATATCTCATAAACCATAAAGGTTTGAGAGATAAGACTTGTATCATTATTCATGTTTTTTTAATTCCTACAAAATAAAATAAAGTTAAAACAAAGTATTACTATCCCTTTAAGTTTTTTGCTATTTATATATTTGAAAAACTTTTTGGATTAGTCTTGCTTTCCCTTGCAATTCGAGTTTCATTATCTATTTTTGCTACCCTAATTGCCTTTTTGCAATCTTTGTATTTTAAGAAAGATTGTTCAGTTCCTTCTGACTTAAATAATTTGAATACTTTTTTTTTCCTTGCCATTTCCTTCTTTACATGTGCAGTTAACCACATTGGCTGTGACTTACTTCTTTTGCACTTGTTCCCCATTGGTATATACTGTTGGGTACATTTCTGCAACCTAAATTTGAATTCTGACCATTTTTCCTCAGTATTTTTGCCTTTAAATAAAATATACCAGTCTATGTGTTGCATTGAGGCCCTTAACAATTTGAAGTTCGCTTTTTTAAAATTAAGAGTTTTGGTTGAACCTATACATTTTTGCTTTGCCAGACTGATCTCAAATGTAACCATGTTGTGATCACTGTTTCCCAAATGTTCTCTTACCTTAATATTGGATTCCATTTCTGTGTTATGAGTGATCACTAGGTCCAATACATTGTTATTTCTTGTCGGTGCTTCCACTATTTGTGACATGTAGCTTTCACGAAGTGTGTTCAAAAACCTGCTACCCTTAGCACTCTGACAGGTCTAATTTTTCCAGTTGATATCTGGATAATTAAAATCTCCCATAATTACAGTATGCCCAAACTGGGCAGCTTTCCTCATTTGCAGTAGCAAATCGATATTTCGTGGTTTGTAGCATATGCCCACCAACAACTTTTTTTTTTACCTTTCACACCACATTTAGTCTCGATTTCTACCCACATGGACTCCACAGTTTGGCCAGTTTCCTCACTAATATCACCTCGCAAAACTGGATTTAGCTCTGTTTTCATATATAAGCACACACCTCCACCTTTTCTTTTAATTCTGTCTCTTCTAAACAGGGAATAGCCCTCTATATTTACAGTCCAGTCATGTGCATCGTTCCACCATGTTTCTGTTATTCCAATTATGTCCAATTGCTCATTAACCGCCAGCAATTCTAGTTCTCCTATTTTATGTACCATACTTCTTGCATTTGCTAGCATACAATTGATTTTGAAGTCTTTACATTATATTAATCCCTACATGCCTTTTTTCTTCACCTTCATTTACTAGGAGTTCCTCCCTACTGACTAAATTTCTCCCCACCCTTTCTCCACCCCCCTGGTCATTTACTTGGACCCAGTTCCTATCTGCTCTATCTACCCCATTTTTGCTATCTATACCCACCCCCCCTTTCCTAGTTTAAAAGCTCCTCCAAGCTTCCAAGCATTCTCTCCCCTAACACAGAGGCTCCTCTGCCATTTAGGTGCAATCCATCTCTTCCATATAGATTGTACCCAAGAGCAAAGTCTGCCCAGTGTTCTAAAAACCCCAAACCCTCCTTCCTACACCATTGCTTGAGCCATGCTTTAAGCTCCCTGAGCTCCCTCTGCCTACCTGCAATGGCGCATGGCACAGGTAGTATTTCAGAAAATACTACCTTAGAGGTCCTTGCCTTGAGCTTGCACCCTAAATCCCTGAAATCATTCTTTAGGGACCTCCATCTTCCTCCTATTTTGTCATTGGTTACAATATGTACCAAGACAGCTGGATCACTTCCAGCCCCTCCCAATAATCTGTCAGCCCTGTCCGCAACATGCCGAACCCGAGCACCCGGGAGACAGCATACTGTTCGGCATTCACGTTCCTGGCGGCAGATTACCCTATCTACCCTCCTAATAATAGAGTGCCCTATTACCACCACCTGCCTTGGTTTCTGCCTGCTCTGCATCCCCTCTAGCCTGGCAGGAGGACTGTTCCCTTGGATGCTAGAGGAATCAGCCCTCTCCAGTGTTGCTAATTCTGAGCAATTCTCATCAATATCTTCACACAATCTTGCAAATCTGTTGGACTGAGTCAACTCAGAACTGGCCTTCCTCTTCCTCTGCCCACTACCTCCCCTCCTTACTGTTACCCAGCTGCCTACCTGTCGCTCTTCATCTACAACTCCACCCTCTTCACCACTAACCCCACATACTACCTGCTCTGTGAGTTCTAAACTCCTTTCCAGGTTTCCAATGTCTCGCAATGTTGCAATATTACTCTCCAAATCCAATATCTTAGACTCTAAAGAGAAAATATGCTCACACTTGGCACAGCGGTATGACCCCTGGAACGATTGCTCCAAGTGTTCAAACATGTGACAAGATGTGCACTGCGTGAGATTGGCTAACCTGCTATCACTCATGCTTGGTTTTACAATTCAAATAGCTTTAAATTATCCTCTAATGCTCACTATATGGTAAGTAACCAACCTTAAACGTGAAAGCAATAAATCCTTTGAAATGATAGTCACCAGATTCATTCTAACTCTTCACCTGGAACCAGTCACTTGTAATAGCAGTCTCACAGAGCTAATGGACTGTATTTATAGTAACTAGCAGTCAGGTGAAATCCATTATCAATCAGCCCTAATCACACAGGCCAGAGAAAACCCAGTAAACAGTTTTTTTAACTCTTGCAATACCCACACAAATTTTTTATTTATTTATTTATTTATTTTAAACCTTAATAAAATACCAATAAAACACCAAACACACTCTTATGTACTTAACCAGATTCCTTCTAACCCTTCACTTGGAACCAGTCACTTGTAATAGCAGTACCATCTTTAAGGTTGCCTTACTCGGTATTGGCAGGGCCGGTAGAGCCTTTGGGCTGCCTTGCCCGGTATTGGTAAGGCCGGTAGAACCGGTATATGTCATCTCACGGTTGCCTTACCCAGTATAGGCAAGGCCGGTAGAGCCTGTTATTGCTACTGTCACTTGGGTTGCCTTGCCCGGTATTTTAGGCAAGGCCGGTAGAACCTATTGTATGGACTATTAATGTTGTATTGTTATGTATGTTTCCCTATGGGGATTGCCTTAACTTTTCAATAAAGTTACGTTTTTACCAAACCTTACGTCTGAGAGTCTTTGAAAACCATGACGCTGAGTTTTTCACAAAACGCTGTTTCTCAGCGAAGTATAAACAAATCAAATGTTTTACACTGTACAAACCTGTATAGTACACTAGTCTGAGTTTAAATTATCTAAATATTTTCATTAGACACATTATGGTTTTCAGGAAATCAAGACATATGCTCCAGTATAGTTTTCATTAAAAAAGCTGGATACTGAAATGTTCGCATGTCGCTGTTTCTCACAGAGATATAAACAAATGAAATGTTTTAAACTGTATAATCCTGTTTAGTACACAGCTCTGAGTATAATTAGTCAAAATATTTTCACCAGACACTACTTGGTTTCTCAGGAAATCAAGAGATATGTCTCTGTATATATTTCATTAAAACCGTTTGAAACTGAGATTTTCACAAAACGCTGTTTGTCAGAGACTTATAAACAAATTAATAGTTTTAAACTGCATAAACCTGATAGTACACTAGTCTGAGTGTATTTAGTCTAAATATTTTCATCAGACACATTATGGTTTTTCAGGAAATCAAGACATATGCTCCATTATAATTTTCATTAAAACAGCTGAATACTGAGTTTTTCACATGTCGCTGTTTTTCAGAGAGGTATAAACACATGGAATGTTTAAAACTGTGTAATCCTGTATATAGTACTCTGCTCTTTGTCTAAATATATTCAATATTTTTACCAGAAACATTTTGGCTTTTCAGGAAATCAAGTTATATGCTCCTGTATAGTTTTCATTGAAACAGCATGAAACTGAGTTTTTCACTAAACGCTGTTTCTCAGCGATGTATAAAGAAATCAAACGTTTTACACTGTACAAACCTGTATAGTACACTAGTCTGAGTGTAATTAGTCTAAATATTTTCATCAGACACATTATGGTTTTTCAGGAAATCAAGACACATGCTCCAGCATAGTTTTCATTAAAACAGCTGGATACTGAAATTTTCGCATGTCGCTGTTTCTCAGAGAGGTATAAACTAATGGAATGTTTTAAACTGTATAATCCTGTTTAGTACACTGCTCTAAGTACAATTAGTCAAAATATTTTCACCAGACACTACTTGGTTTTTCATGAAATCAAGAGATATGTTTCTGTATATCTTCCATTAAGACAGATTGAAACTGAGTTTTTCAGAAAACGCTGTTTCTCAGAGAGGTATAAACACATGGAATGTTTAAAACTGTATAATCCTGTATAGTACTCTGGTCTTTGTCTAAATATATTAAGTTTTTTTTAACCAGAAACATTTTGGCTTTTCAGGAAATCAAGTTATATGCTCCTGTATAGTTTTCATTGAAACAGCATGAAACTGAGTTTTTCACTAAACGCCGTTTCTCAGAGATGTATAAAGAAATCAAACGTTTTACACTGTACAAACCTGTATAGTACACTAGTCTGAGTGTAATTTGTCTAAATATTTTCATCAGACACATTATGGTTTTTCAGGAAATCAAGACACATGCTCCAGCATAGTTTTCATTAAAACAGCTGGATACTGAAATTTTCGCATGTCACTGTTTCTCAGAGAAGTATAAACAAATGGAATGTTTTAAACTGTATAATCCTGTTTAGTACACAGCTCTGAGTATAATTAGTCAAAATATTTTCACCAGAAACGACTTTGTTTTTCAGGAAATCAAGAGATATGCTTCTGTATATCTTTCATTAATACAGTTTGAAACAGAGTTTTTCACAGAACGCCATTTCTCAGAGACTTATAAACAAATTAATAGTTTTAAACTGTACAAACCTGTGTAGTACACTAGCCTGAGTGTAATTAGTCTAAATATTTTCATCAGACACATAATGGTTTTTCAGGAAATCAGGACATATGCTCCAGTATATTTTTCATTAAAACAGCTGGATACTGAAATTTTCGGATGTCGCTGTTTCTCAGAGAGGTATAAACAAATGGAATGTTTTAAAACTGTATAATAATGGAATGTGGGGGCGGAGCGACAGCCAAACAAGATGGCTATTTGAGCACTGTGCTCTGCGTTCTGAGTATATATTTTAGCTATAAACTGAGCTTCAGGGTTCCTTACTCGCTTTCAGACGACTGTAGATGGAAAGTAAAGTGGCAGAGATGTCTTCGCTCAAGAAAAAGTCTAAAAAGACTCGCGGGAAGGGTAAAATCACAGAATACTTACCTCCGCAATGTTGTGATACGCCTGAGCCCTCGTGTCCTGCAGAAGATTCGGATCACAGCTCGGATTCCTGTGTGGACTCTGATCCTAGAACACCCACTTCCTTGCGTGTCTCTGGACATGGGGACCTGCCAGACGACATTAACCATACTGTAGTGGATAACTCCTGGCCTGGCCCTCTCTACCTAATGACGGCGGATATTGTGCACCTCTCGACGAAGCAGGATATCAAGGCCCTAGTGGTTGAGGTGAAGGAGATGTTGCGAGGGGAACTCGCGGAACTCAAGAAAGATATCGTAATCTTGGGTCAAAGAGTTGCTGATTTAGAGCAGAATAAAGAAAATATCTGTCAACACCAGGATCATTTGGATTCTATTGTGGCGCAGCAAGATGAAACGACTGAACTGTTGTTGAATCGCGTCAATGATTTGGAAAACAGGAGCCGCAGATGTAACGTGCGCATTAGAGGCCTGCTGGAATCGGTTCCAGCTAAAGATCTTCCAGCGGCACTGGATACAATTTTCAAGGAGTTGTTGGGGGTTCAATCGGACTTACCTATCCCCTTGGAGAGAACTCACAGGGCTCTTCACCTGCGTGGAGGCCCCTCTGATCCTCCCCGGGATGTGATATGTTGCTTCTCTTAATTTCAAGATAAAGAAAAAGTTATGCAAAAGAGCAGGGAGAGAGGTGATATCTGTTATGCGGGAGTGACCCTTCAGCTCTTTCAGGACTTGGCTCCACGCACCCTGCAACAAAGAAGGGCTTTGAAACCTTTAACGGATCATTTACGCAATTTGCAGGTCCACTATTAATGGGGCTTCCCCTTTGCCTTGATAGCAACTCATCAAGGGATCACTGCCACCTTGAAATGCAGGGATGAAATTCCTACTTTCTGCAACACCTTGGGGATTGTCAGCCCACTGGATGCTGTTTCATGCCAGACTTATCCTCCTCATCAGTGGCATTCTTCCCCTAAAGAGCGCAAAGATAGGTGGTCTATCATTAAACCTGCACTCTGAAACGTCTGCGTGTTGAAGGGTTAGATGTGACTGTGCCGATGATATCTTCCACTTGACTGCTACCTGTCTTCCTTGCCTCTATGACCAGTGTTGTTATCCTCTGACCCTGACTACATGTTGCACTTTGTGCCCCATGGAACTATATTTGTGTGGATGGTCTGCTCCTGTTTGGACTTTCTGCAGTTCCTGGGACTCTAATTATTCACTGTTTTGTACCTCCAGGTTTGCTATTGCTGGGAATGTTATGTGGGGAGGTCCACCGGTTGGGCGGTGTGGGTCCTAGGCATGGCTTGGGTTCCCTATGCCTCCCGGTCATGGGATACTCTCGGGTGCTGTCTATGCCAAATGTTATAACTTTCTGTTTGACATTATACCATTCTAATCTCTGATCTCTTATGTGCGTGTGTTTTTTTTTCTCGTAGCACTTGGGGCATAAGGGGGAAGAATGCGCTCTGGTGTGGTTGCTATGATGGAATGTGTGGAGGTTTCTGTGGATGGGCCGTGTTTTCCCGTTGCCCGTGATTTATGTTCCCTCCTACTATTGTCCCTTCTTCTTTCCATACCCATTTGTGCCTGTTGTGAAGTGTGTGGGGTGACTGTGTGGGTTTGTTGGTTAAGGGGTTTGTGTGTGCTGCAGAATTTGGATAGCCCCCACAGGTTGGCTGTTGGGATGTGGTCATAGTTGTATGTTGTGCTGTATGTGAGGTGAGTGCTTGGGAGGGTTGAACGTGAGTGATTGGTTGTTGTGTTCCCTGGTTGTTTGTCAGGATGTGGTGTGTTTCGATTGCTATGGGTGATGGTTGTTTCGGGATGTGTGCGGAGATGGATGGGGCCTGGGGTTATGTTGTGCTGTATGTGAGGTGAGTGTTTGGGAGGGTTGAACGTGAGTGATTGGTTGTTTTTTTTACGGATGATGCCCTGGTTGTTTGTCAGGATGTGGTGTGTTTCGATTTATATGGGAGATGGTTGTTTTGGGATGCGTGCGGAGATGGATGGGGCCTGGGGTCCATGTGGGCTGTGTGTCCCGCATCTGCTGTGAGGCTTCTTCTTGGGATTGTGGCAGGCTGTTCCCTTCCCTGTTCCGGGTGCGGCTGGGGGGGGCAGCAGACTGTGATGGGAGACTTCACTATTTGAATGTTATTTTCTGCTTCCCTGATGGATTAAATTACTGTTTCTAACCAGGGATGTTGGGGGGTATTGTTAAAGCATATTATACATTTTATGTTCTATTTTGCTCTCAGTCCGACCCTCTTTGGAGGGTATCCTAGGGGTGCATCTGCGGAAGCCATAGATGGCCGTGTGGGTCACATACATGGCTGGTATGTTTTTGATTTGGGCTGTGGCCCTACGGTCGGCAAGTTGCTTTCCTTATGCATCCCTGGATTGGGGGGCTAGTCTCGCGAAGTAGACTACTGCATATGTTTTATATTTGTATGCTTTTTTATATTGCTGGTATGGGATTAGTGTTTGCTTACTATGGGAGGTGATAGATCTAGTTACCCGTTCTTTTTATTGTTATGTATACAGATAGCTTGTGTGATGTTTTTCCCTTTGTCACATATTTATATTATATGTTTACCATACGCATGTCTGCTCTACAATTATCTATACCCTCTGTTATGTTAGGGACTCTACAACGGTGGTGATTAGGTGTATTCCTTATGCACTTCTTTTCAAACTCCCCCTGGGTCTGTGAGACCTCTTCGACTCTTCACTGGCAGGTGCTAGGTGTCCTGGTGACCTTAGTCTCCTGTCATCGATTACAGATATTCTTTCTTCTTTCTGGTACTTTCCTTTTCTATTTTTCTGGTCTCTTCTTCGTCTGGCTTTTGCCTATCTTCTTCATATCATTATTCAGCACTTTGCCCCCTTTATCTTGTCTCACTTTTCTTACTTTCTTTTCTGTGTCCGACAGGGGTGTTATGGCAACTTCCTTGTCTATGTTGATAGTATGTCCATGGTTGATCTTCTATGGCTAATAACACTAGAGGTCATCTGAAATTGTTGTCTGTTAACGCAAAGGGGCTGAACACGCCAGAGAAGAGGTGTACTGCACTTTCATAAGTCCAAAGCCAACTTTGTATTTGTGCAGGAGACGCACTTTCCTAGGCGAAATGAGCCCTCTTTATTTAATCGGCATTTCCCACAGGTGTGGCTTGCCTCGGCTGACTCAAAGAGGAGAGGTGTGGCTATCCTAGTGCGTTCTCAACTTCCTTGGATTGAACTTGACCGGCTGATAGACCCGGATGGTCATTACATTTTCCTTAAGGGTTCTATTTATGGTACGACCATGGCTAATATATATGCCCCTAATACCAGGCAAACCAGTTTAAGAACATGCTGAGGAAGCTTCAGTTATTCTGGTCAGGTCAGTTGGTACTGGGCAGAGATTTCAATCTTCCTTTAGATCCTTCTTTAGATAGTTCTTCAGGCCAATCTAGTGTTCCTATTTCGGCTCTTCCTCAGATTAAGGAGTTGTTGGCTGACGCTCACTTAGTGGACGTTTGGAGGTCTTTTAACCCACAGGTGAGACACTACTCATTTTACTCCGCAAGTCATAATAAATACTCTAGGATAGATTATTTCTTTTTGGATCAACATAAACTACACACAGCATTGTCAGCGGGCTTTGAACCCATTACATGGTGTGACCATGCTCCGATTTGGTTGTCCCTTAGCTTACCTACCTACGATCCTGGTTCTCCAACATTGCGTCTCAATGAGCTCCTCATAGCGGACATCCAATTGAATATTGATGAATACTTCAGATTAAATACTGAGGCTGCAGTCACCCCTCAACTGGTGTGGGATGCTCATAAATGTGTTGTCCGGGGCTCTTTCATCAAGTGGGGTGCCAGGCGTAGGAGAGAACGATACGAACGGTGGAAGGTCCTTGTAGCTGAAGTGCGTAAGTGTGAAGCACGGCACCAGTCTTCTCTTTCTGATGGAGACTTTCTTCTTCTCACTCGGGCGAGGGAGGCCTTGGCTGACTACCATACTGTGATGACAACGAAGTCCTTTCAATGGACCAAATTCAGCTGCTACCTCCAGGGTAATAAATGTGGGAAACTCCTAGCTAGAATGGTAGCAGTTCGTCAGAACCGCTCATACATTAAGTCTTTGAAGACCCCTACTGGTCAAACTGTTTCCACTCTTCCCAATATGGCTGCAACTTTTCGTGACTTTTACTCAAAATTATATAATATAGACCAGTCTGACGCTACGATCACGGGTTCTATTCTGCAGACTCGTATCCGATCCTTTTTACAATGCTCAGGCTTACCGCCCTTGCCACAGTCCACGTTAGACCACCTGGAATTAACCTTTTCTATGGCTGAACTGGAAAAGGCTCTGGATTCCTCTCTGTTGGGGAAGCCAGATGGCTTCTCTATTGCCTACTACAAGTCCTTTCAAGCTTCTCTTCTTCCACATATGTTGTCTGCTTTTAATGCTATTCATTCAGGACTCCAGTTTCCTTCTCATATGCTTTCGGCACATATCTCTGTTATACTGAAACCTAATAAGGATGCTTCTTTGTGTGGGAATTATCGTCCAGTTTCCTTACTCAACAATGACCTGAAGCTGTTTGCTAAACTCTTGGCGGCTTGTCTCCATTCTTGCCTTTCGCAGGCTATACATCACAATCAGGCCGGTTTCATTCCGGGTAGAGAAACAAAAGATAACACTACTAAAGTGTTTGGTCTTCTTCAGACGGTGCTTACTTCTAAAGCCCCAACGTTTTTTGTATCAGTCGACACCGAAAAGGCATTCGATCGTCTTGGGTGGCCTTAACTAGAAGAACTTCTAAAATTCTTGGGATTGGGGGAAAAGGGCCTTCATTCCATTCTAAGCTTATACTGGGGTCCGACAGCGAGGGTGTCGGTCAATGGCTATCTTTCCCAAACCTTTTCCATTTCTAACGGTACGAGGCAGGGATGTCCTCTGTCTCCTATCATCTTTATATTGGCATTGGAACCGTTGTTGGCTCTCATCAGGAAAGATTCCCACATTCAAGGAGTGCTGATTGTGGGAGGATCTGTAAAGGTGGTTAGCTATGCAGATGACATGTTATTTACACTAACTAGCCCCCATTCATCCTTGTCTCGACTTGTATCAGTACTTAATGAATATAGTGTCCTTTCTAACTTCAAAATTAAATTATTCTAAATCAGAGATAATGCCCGTGGGCTTATCGTCACGTATGAGGCATCAGTTGGATAGGTCTTTCTCCTTTGCCTGGGCTAAAGACTCAGTCTCCTATTTGAGAACTAAGATTTTCCCTAGTTTTGCACTCTCAGTGCACGCCAACTATAAGGAACTTCTGGCACGGATTGAAAAGGACATTAGCGCTTGGAGCCTTGTCTTGGTCTCTTGGTTCGGCCGAATCAATTTGGTAAAAATGATAGCCCTTCCAAAGATACAATACGCACTCAAATGCATTCCCTTGACAATTTCTAAACAGATGTTACAAACTCTTCAATCGAAATTGAATGCGTATATCTGGGCAAATAGATTCACGAAGACTGTATCAGCCGAGACACCGGGGAGGTTTGGGAGTTCCAAATATATTCGTCTTTTATATCTGACTTATGGTATCCAGAAACTGGTGGCTTGTTTTTATGAACCTCACAGTGATTGGGTGCCGCTCTTTTTTGTGGCATTACAGACCTTGCTCCGCGTAATGCACTGTGGATGCTTCCTCGTTTGGCGTCCCCGGCGGTCCGCTCTCACGCCATTTTGGGCCACTTGCTGCGGACCTGGTATGCTGTCAAAGGCCTGTCTCTTATAGCACCTTATCCATCTCCATGTATTTCAGTATACGGGTATCCTGAATTTCCGGCTGGTGCTGTAGGTTCGCAATTTCAACTTTGGTATTCTAAAGATACACATACCCTGCGGATTCTCTTCCCCTCTTCTGGCATGCAGGCTCTGGATGGTTTGTGTTCGACTTATGGATTGCCTTCTTCTGCCTTTTGGCAATATTTACAACTCAAACATTTCAAGCTACATTTGACCACTCTAGGTTATGATGCACGAGATTTGTCCCCTTTTGAATCTCTTCTTACTGATGGTAAATTTAAGTTCAAATCCTTATCCAAGATCTATCGCTTCCTGGAGAACAACTTCTCTTTGACGACTAAACCCTGGTATTTTGCTCTTTGGGAGAAAGAACTGAACATGCCCTGGACTACTGACTTTTGGTGTACTACATATGCGCGCCTACTTCGAACGGCCACTGATAAAGCCAGACAGGAAATTAATTTTAAACTTATTACACGGTGGTACTACACACCTCATAGGTTAGCGTCTGTTTATCGCACCATCTCCGCTCGGTGTTGGAGGTGTTTACAAGAAGTAGGTCATATGTCCCATATTTGGTGGTTCTGTCCCAACATTCAACGCTATTGGCTGGATATTAGGGATGCTCTAGAACATATACTATCGACCTCTTTACCGCTTGATGCACCCTTATATCTCTTCTCTGCTTTGGGCGATGGTACTCTGCTCTCTGCTAAATCCAAAATTTTGCTAGGCCATTTGTTAAATGAATCCCGAGCCCTGATACCACGTTATTGGAAGTCTCCGGTTACTCCCACTTTGCGAGAATGGAAGAAAGCGGTACGTAGTCTATAACAGTTGGAAAGGACCTATGCTGTCAGCACTGGTTCTACTGATGTCTTCTCTGCGATTTGGGCTGGTTGGTTGGCTTGTGATGGTGTGTCTCATCGGTCTTCTTAGATTCTCTTTGTCCTGTTCAGACCCCTGGCTTATAGTGCGCTATTGTATATGGACCCCTATTGACAACACTGTTATTTGTGCTCTTTCAAACTGTATTTGGTTGAGCTCACCCCTGACGGATACTTTCCTCCTTTGGTACTCTTTGTCCCTTTTGTCTTCTTTCTTGTGCTATCTTTCTTTCTTCTTTTATTTTTAGTGCTTAAGGGTTTCACCCATTTTTTTCTTACTATTGTGATCACATATGTCTCTCAGCAAGGGATACCTCTTCAATGATGCTCTTTATTCGGATTATGTATTTGTGGAGAGGCCCTAACGTGTTTTCTTGTATTACATGTTTATTGTATCTTTTCTGATTACATATTATTACAGCATGCAATTTGTAATGCTATTTTGATATTCAACAAAAGCTTTGAAAAAAAGCAAAAAAAAAACACATGGAATGTTTAACACTGTATAATCCTGTATAGTACTCTGCTCTTTGTCTAAATATATTAAATATTTTTACCAGAAACGTTTTTGGGTTTTCAGGAAACTGAGTTTTTCACAAAATGCTGTTTCTCAGCAACGTATAAACAAATCAAATGTTTTAAACTGTACAAACCTGTATAGTACACTAGTCTGAGTGTAATTAGTCTAAAGATTTTCATCAGACACATTATGGTTTTTCAGGAAATCAAGACATATGCTCCAGTATAGTTTTCATTAAAACAGCTGGATACTGATTATCGCATGTCGCTGTGTCTCAGAGAGGTATAAACAAATGGAATGTTTTAAACTGTATAATCCTGTTTAGTACACTGCTGAGTATAATTAGTCAAAATATTTTCACCAGACACTACTTGGTTTTTCAGGAAATCAAGAGATATGCTTCTGTATATCTTTAATTAAAACAGTTTGAAACTGAGTTTTTCACAGAACGCTGTTTCTCAGAGAGGTATAAACACATGAGTAGTTAGGAGCTACATATAATGTCAAATAACTTTTGACAGGTGCCCCGCCCCTTTTTAAACCTAAGCCCCGCCCCAGAGTAAAATAAACCACACCCACAGCTACATATAATGTCAAACTAATTTTGACAGGTACCCCCGCCTATTTTTAAGGTAAATCACGCCTACTGCGCATAATGACCCCACCCCTTGCGCTTAATGTCCACATCCCTTGATATTAAATGCTATAAATGATATATTTTAATGAAACCACGCCTTTTGATCAGTTTTACCATAACCCTTGCACTTTACTGTGATGTAATGAAACCACGCCTCGTGCTCTGTTACCACACCCCTTGCGCTTTATTGTGTCATTGATATACCTACGTCTTTACATATGTGGTCTCATGAGGCGTACCAACATACGTTTATAGCGAATTATAGTGCTTACATCATTTTAATATGTGTATTATTTTTGTGATTGGTGCGTACATTAGGGAGGAGGGGTTCAGGACAAGTCTGGGCATGTTTTAGAAAGGCGGCCATGTTTATGTAAGAATGCGTACAAGGCCGGACATGTTTATGAGTTAGAACTATGACAGCGCCAAACTTTTGTGCGCATGACCAGGAAAAAACATGTCCGGACAGGTTTGAGTGAGAACTATGACAGCGCCAGACTTTTGTGAGCATGACCAGGAAAAAATGGCGGAGAGGAAATCATTGTCAATTGTTTATTACAGCAAAAACATTGCTATAGTTACAGAAATAAAAGAGAAACAAAAGATCATAAAGTTATTGTAAAATTTACAAAAGAACAGGTACATTATACTTAAATGTAGAATATACAGCGGATATTAAAAACATCACACAGACAGAAAAAAGTTTTGATCATAGTGAATATGGTCATTAGGAAAGTGGGGCTATGGTCTTACCACATCTGTTTCATGTTCTGAAAAGATTATGGTGTGAAAAATGTTAGCAATTCATTAAGTGGTGTCAAAAAATAATTTCACACAATGCAGATACAGCTTGAATGTAAAAAGCTGAAAAAAACACTGTTGAGAGCAGAACATAAGTAACTGACCTTTGGTCATTAGGAATGTGGGAGCTATGGTCTTACCACATCTGTCTCATGTTCTGAAAAGATTATGGTGTGAAAATGTTAGCAATTCATTATGTGGTGTCATAAAAATAATTTCACACAATGCAGATGCAGCTTGAATGTAAAAGCTGAAAAACACTGTTGAAGGCACTAATTGTTCATCATCTTAAAACCTTAAAACAATATACTTTGGATCATAATAGGAAATACAGTGAATAACTTAATAATGACCCAAGTACTAAGCAAAAACAACTGTGAATTATTAAAAAATATATATTTCACACCAAAAGAATCTGCCAGCTTTGGTGGTATTGAAAAACTGTATAAGGCATCCAAAAAACACAGTTTTAAAAGATCAGAGGTTAAAGAATGGCTGTCAGATCAGGATTCATACACATTACACAAGACTGCACGACGGAATTATGAACGAAATATGATTTGCGCCTCTGACATAGACAAACAGTGGCAAGCAGATCTTGTCTCAATGATTGACTTTGCGTGATATAATAATGGAAAAAAATTCATACTGACTGTTATAGATGTTTTTTCCAAATATGCTTGGGCTATAGCATTAAAGAATAAAACAGGACAAAGTGTAGCCCAAGCATTCAAGAGTATATTTGAGAATGGACGTGTACCTCAAAAGTTACAGACAGACAGAGGCAAAGAATTCCTAAACAGAGATTTAAAATCATTGTTAAAAAAGTATGAAATTCAGCATTTTGTAACAAATAACAATGTGAAAGCTGCTATTGTGGAGCGGTTTAACAGATCATTAAAGTCCAAGATGTGGCGCTATTTTACAGCTTACAATACTTACAGATATATAGATGTTCTGGGTGAACTAATATTTAGTTACAACCACGCAATCCACAGATCAATACGCTGTGCTCCAGTAGATGTTACCCATGAAAACAACCTTACAGTTTGGAAAAATATTTACGGTGATTATTTCAGGCGTAAAAAGATTAAACCTGCATTTAAAATTGGTGACCAAGTCAGAATATCAAGGCATAAGGATCTTTTTGCTAAAGGCTATGAACAGACTTTCACAGATGAAATATTTTCAGTGGACAGAATAAACACCAGAGGTATTAAGCCACTTTATGTTTTAAAAGACTGTAATGGTAAATTGATTGAAGGGTCATTTTACTCTGAAGAAATACAAAAAGTACCTACAAACAGCGATCAGCAGCATTTAATAGTTGGGTTGAAAAAAGCCAGTTAACCACAATCTAAAATATAGAGCCATGGAGCAAAATGCATTTTATGTAACGCTGCCTAGTAACGCATCATCTGAAACTTATCCACAAAATGAAATATCCAGTTATACAACAAAACTCTCTAAGCCAATCATCCTAAAAGGAGAATGGGAAGTGGGGCTCTCAGAAATTCAGTACCCACACACTTGGGACACGTTTGAAGCAGATGAGGGTTTAATATATGTTGGCGTTCCTGGCGGCCTACTCAAACAGCTCAGTATAAAATCTGGATATTATAATGATGTTAAAAGCCTGGTGAAGGTTATTAATGAATGCATTATTAGTTACAAACAACCACCTACGGATGTAAAATTAGAATATGACGGGCTATCACGAACAGTGACGGTCATTGGCAAACATAACTTTATAGCCAGTGATCGACTGACACACATTCTTGGTATTGAGATTCCAATCATATGGACAGCGGCAAAACAGTAAGAAAATGTGCGGATATAAAAAATAGTTTTTATACACTTTTTGTTTACACAGACATAATAGAGCACCAACGGGTTGGCGACAGTTTTGTACCACTGTTACGTACAGTAGAAATTACAGGGAGCAACAATGAAATAATTACTCAGCGATACATCAAACCGGATTACATACCTGTTAGTAAATATTATTTTGACAACATACCTATTGAGATAAAGAATGATCAAAACAGAAATGTGTCATTCAAATACGGGAAGTCCATCGTGAAACTACACTTTAGTCCGCGTAGAGGTAGTTTCTACTGAAGATAGACAAAAATGGTTGCTGCTAAAATCTATGGGGAACCACACGTTTACAGTGCTTATTATAAGTTGCAGGCTGGATACGGCCTTCCAGGTTTTCACGGAAGCCCTTATATGTACGCCCGTGGCTTAGGTGGTATTTTCAGAAGTTTATTCAGGAAAGCTGTGCCACTGTTCAGGTGTGGCTTAGAAATTGTAAAACCGCATATGAAAACGGCAGCAAAGAACATTGCAAAAGATGTTGTGGGGCGTGTTTCAACAACCATGATCAATAAAATGGGCGGATAGCCCCAGGAGGGGTCAGGGTTAGTTTACATTGGTAAATCTATGCCTAAAAAAAAGCAGAAATACGCTGTAGCATTCCCGCCTAGTGTGTCATGTGACCTAAACAAAAAGAGGCCATGCAAGTCAAGAAGAAAGAGAAGGAGTTCACGGCGTAACACAGACAATATCTTCTAAGCAACAGTTATGGCATTCATACACACAGCGTCTGTAGAGTGCGCCAAGTCAGAGCTGGACATTTTTGAAATAAAGCCAACACAGACCAGCATAGAAAAAAGCCTTTATGTTGAAGTACAGCCACTAGCCGCTATTTCTGAAACATCGCCACTTGAGTTTTACATTGCAGGAAGCGGCGAACATTATTTAGATCTGAATAACACCTTATTATACATTACGTGTAAAATTGTTAAAAACGACAATACAGCTATTCCTGATGGAGCGCGCGTTAGCCTGATCAACTACCCTATAGCGACCAACTTGATGTTACTCTTGGGGACCGGCTGATTTCACAATCCAATAACCTCTACAGCTACAGAGCATATATTGAAACACTTCTTAATTACAGTTCTGATGCTTTATCTATGCGATTTACAGCTGGCTTATTTTACAAGGATACAGCGGGGCATCACCAAACCCGTGTTTTGGATGGCGACAACACCGGATTCACAAAACGATTGCAAATGACAGAGCGTGGAAAAACTATAGAATTACTAGGGCATCTTCACAGTGATATTTTCTTTCAAGAAAAACTTATATTGAGCGGATTGGATTTGAAGATAAAACTTACCAGAAATAAAGATGCTTTTTGTCTGATGTCTGCAGAGCAAGAACCATTCAAAGTTCAAATTCTAAATGCATCACTATTTGTCAAAAGAGTACAAATATCACCGGCGGTGCAGATTGGTCACGCCCAAGGACTTTTAACCTCTAATGCTAAATACGCAATTGAGCGTGTTAGTATGAAAGTGTTCAGTGTGCCCGCAGGCAGCAGGGTTTGTAACCAAGAAAACCTATTCTTAGGACAGATACCTAAACTTGTAATTTTAGCATTTGTTGATAATGATGCATTTTCTGGGGCTTATGACAAAAACCCCTTGTGTTTCACACATAATAATGTAAGCTTTGCTGCTCTATACCACGATGGACAACAATTGCCAACCAAACCATTTCAGCCTGATTTTGAGCATTCTAATGCTGTACGTGAATATATGTCATTTTTATTACTGGCACAGAAGAATTGCGGAGATTCTGGAATCATCATTAATAGAGAAGAGTTCGTGAATGGTTACACATTATTTGCCTTTGATCTATCTCCTGATCAGGAATGCAGCAGTCACTTCTCACTAATTTCTACTGGTAACATAAGAGCTGAAATACGCTTTTCAAGAGCGCTGGATCGTACTGTGAATATGGTGGTCTATGGACTATTTGAAAATATTATTGAGATAAACCAGAGAAGGGAGGTGCTATACGATTTCCTCTAAACAGAAACATGAACACTTTGGAGCTGACACACATTTTAAAGACAGACCCATATTCCAGAGGGATATTTGTTGGTGTATTTCCATGTGATTTGCTACCTGAAAATAAACTGGACTGTGTGCCCGCGGCGTTCATAATAAATACAGATCCACATACGCTACCTGGGGAGCATTGGGTAGCTGTTTATATTGATCAAGAGAGACACGGTTATTTTTTTGATTCTGCTGGACTATCCCCTGCTAGTTAAATATTCCCCAAAGAAATACTGTTATTTTTAAAAAGAAATGTTAAACAGATATTTTTTCAAAATATGCAATTGCAAAGTGCTATGTCAACAGTCTGTGGGGAGTTTTGCATATTTTTTATACATTATATGTGTAAAAGATTAACTTTTAAAGAGGTTTTAAGTCATTTCACTAGTGATTTAAAACTAAATGATCAATTAGTGTCGCGCTTTGTGTGGAAATATATGCGGGGGTTAAGGAATAGAAGGGTCCATAGCGTGCATGTCCAAAAATGTGTTGCATGCTGTCAAAAAAGATGAAATATTAACTTACAGAGCTTTATATATTTTAGACATATTGGCTATGTATACATTAACCTTAATTATAATAAAATTATCCCTTTATCACATTGTATTCTGTATGCTCATTTACTTTTATTAATCTGCCAAACCGATAGCCCCTGGCATGACCCTCCTTAAAAAAAAAAAAAAAAGCTTCCCCTGAAGACCCCCACCCTTACAGGATTGTTGTGTATAAATTGAGGATTGGATGTCACATTGTAAAGCCACAAGAAGAAGCAAGCAAGTGTCCTGATTACAGCCACATAATGGATTCCAAAGACATTGTGAGTACTTTAAAATAATTGTTATATAGAATGTTTTTTACATTATGCAATGCTTTATCATAGCTTATTAACCATCTAACAGTGTATTTTAAATATGTATAGTTATAAACAGAGCTCAAAATTTCCACTCACCACTAGCCAATGGTGAGTGAAAATTTAGCCCTGGAGAGTAGAAATTCAGCCCTGGTGGGTATGTTTTGGCTTGCAGTGGTGAGTAACTTTTCAGGTCTGGCTAGTAGCAAAGGACTTAAAATCATAAGCCCTGATTATAAAGTTGTTAGATGCTTTAAAACGCTAGTCTTACGCTACAAATACAAATGTATTATAAGTGTTTTTCATGGCTTATGTACAATTAGTCAGTATATTTCTTAAATTGTAATGCCGCTATTCATTAGTGTTTAGACGCCTTAAACCTTAGAGTGCCAGAGGGGGGGTACAGAGTAAAAATGTAGCCTTAAGCTACACTTACAACTGTAGTTTACCAATATGTATTGTGCTACTCAGGTTATTTTGTATGTAAAATATGTATTGTGCTACTCAGGCTATTTTATAATTGCCATAGCTTATTAACAGTTTAACCTTATAGTTTTTAAAAATGGCATTGTTTTTTACTTGAATGAGCATTGTGTGCCGCTTTGTGGGCGTGGCTGAGTTAGGAATTTTACTTTATAAGGATTTCAATACTTTGTGTTCCAGGATCAAACCAGCCAGACATCATATCCAGACTGGTCGCCTATCAGTGTCACTGAGTCCACACAATCATGTAAGTTTATGTTGAAATATTGTCTGTTAAAACTTGAACCTAAAATATTGCTTTTTTTATATTTTTTCTAGTTTATGTGGATAACTTTAATATCAATCTATTATCTGAAACACCCATCAGTGTGACTCAAACCAAGGATTACAACCCGCAGTGTGATGCACAGACCACTGGTGAGTGTTTATACATTTAAAAAATTACTGTCATTTAGCTGTTAACATTGTATTTTACTCTGCAATAGCTATATCATTATAAGATCTCATTTAATTTTTGTTTGTTTCAGAAATATCAATAGCTGAGACTGCACAGCATCAACAGTCTTATATCTTGAATCACAGCGATACCAGGGTGAACACACCACAAGGGCTAAAATCTGGTGAGTATAAGTATAAAGTGGTGATTTAGACAGCAAAAAATATGTAGATAATAACTATACAATGGGTGACAGAGTGTGTGTCTGTACGCATTCTTACATAAACATGCCCAGATTTGTCCTGAAGCCCTCCTCCCTAATGTACGCACCAAGCACAAAAATAATACACATATTAAAATGATGTAAGCACTATAATTCGCTATAAACGTATGTTGGTACGATTCATGAGACCACATACATAAATAATCTGTATGAATCTGTTTGTATTTCATATATTTTTATGCTTTTATACAGCTTCAAAGTTGTCTCTAACCAGGAGGCGAACTGCTAGATACACAGCTGCTCAAAGTATCCCTATATGTGATGACGAGCAACCCTCTACATCGCCAGCTACAGTCTTTGGTAAAGCATCACCAACCACTGCAACAAAGAAACCACCACAACAACCGTGAAGCTCGTCAGTGATAGTCTTTGGTAAAGCATCACCAACAGTTACAACAAAGAAACCACCACAACAACCACGAGGCCTGTCTACAACTGAGCATAACTCTTGGGGTAAGTCAGCAGGCATAACACCATCAAATGTATCAGGTTTTAAACATGCCAGTGTAGCTGCAAATGTATCTATAAAACGAGCAGTTGTAGATGTAACAGCAAAATCCCTGGTTAAAAAAAGGAGGAATGTTTTGCAGGACATAACGCATTGTGCAAACGCAGACATAACCAAACATTTAGGGCATACAGTTCTACCCTCCATACCAAACATACCAAAAAAGCAGAGATCGTGGTGTGTGCGTATTGCACCTTTTTGGTATAAGGTTAAAACTGTTGTTGACAACACATTCCATAAGATATTTAGAGTGCTTACTGATGAAGATTTGTTATGTCAGGGGCAACCGCTCAGTCTAATACTTCACAAGGCAGGCAGTTCATTTAGAAGGGGTTATAATTTGTTAACAAATAATACCCCAGACAAGTCAGTGAACATAAACAATGCAGCACTAACCTGTATACCGCCCACTGACAATATTTGGGCTTTCTCACGGTGGTTCATAAGTGAAATTGATTTCTGGCTAACTTTAAAACTTGTTATATTGTCTGTGATAAGAGATATTCGCCAGTTAGCTAGTGTGACTGATGATGATATTAGACTGCCTGAGCTGTTGGAACAGATAGCAAGAATTGACAGTGCTACTAAAGACTTTCGCACAGGAATAAGGTTGTTGAAGCATTCCTCTCTAGTCATGGTTGGAAGGGGTTTAGCACACCGTTCACAAAAATGGCTTAGACAGCGACATATGACTCAGCGCAGAGCTAGGACTGTTAAAAATGCAGTAAAGATACTGAGAGTCATAAGACGCTCTGAACAACATAGACTGCAGCATAGATCACCTTATTTTACAGACGGTAGTTTAACACATGTAACACACCCAACTGGTAATGTACACAACACTCCTGTTTTAACTGTGACACCACGCACAACAGATCATGTAATAGCTGTATCAGAACAGCAATGTTCACCAGCGGTAAACCTAGCGCCCCTGACACCTGAAAATATTGTTGAACTAGATGAGGCAAATGTACAGCCTGAAGTGCAAAACCCAAATGATGATATAGATGCTCCAGTATATTTGGAACGTATTGAAACACGGCAAAGGGATATCAATAATTTTAACACTGTTGAATATTATGAGCACTTTCGCTTTGTAAATTTAGACAGATTACCATCATTTGATGCTGCAATTAGGGCTGTACATGGTGCTGTTCAAGGTCTTTTAAATAGAATGATGCCTGATATAAGCCCAAATGATTTTGTTCAGTTAAGGCTAGATGGTGATGGGCTCAATAGACCTTTATACTCTATTAGGAGACCTAAGGATTTGTTAAATGCTGAAGTCTTTTTAAATGATGTGGCAAACCTGGTGCAAAGCAATGCTGAAATAATTGGTAACGGTTCTTTAAGGCTTGTTGTTATCATTGTTAGGAATAGAGCCGGCGGTGTAATGAGCCGCAGACGTCTCAGGTCAACTCCCTACAGCCGTATCATTGAAAAAAAAAAGATGCTGGCTTTATGATCTAAACAATGCTAATAACAACTTATGTTTGGCCGCTAGTCTCTGTGCTCTTTTAGCTGAGAAAGACACAGAGGACTCCCTGTTGTTGCAGAGAGCCCGGGATATTCATAAGGCTCTGGACATCCCTGATGACCGCTTAGTCAGTTTCAGTGATATACATGCGTTTGAAAAACATTTAAATGTTACAATTAAAATTCTCTACCACAATCGTGGTGCATGGCAATATTTTTCCTCAAACGCACCATGTAAAGACAATGTTTTATTTATATACCATAAAGGCACACATTACTATGGGATTAAACAAATTAAATCATTCATTGGATCACCATACTTCTGTGATTACTGTCACACTCCGTTTTACCACAAAAACAATAATTCCTGCCGTTATTTTTGTAGAGCATGTCATAGACAAAATTGTGTAGAAGTGAGAAATGAGATACCTAGATGCCCTTCTTGCCATGCATTTTGTCGCTCGCAAGATTGTTTGAGGCAGCACAAAATGCTTGCCATCTCTGGTAAGATAGAGTGCAAATGCAAATCATATTGTGATTCATGCGGCCATTACACAGTGATGGAAAATCATAAATGCCCAGGCTTTAAATGCCAGATTTGCTATGATGAGATAGCCACATTTGATGGACACATTTGTTATATGCGTAAATACACACCAAAAGACCCCACTGACAAATACATTTTTTATGATTTTGAATGTATGCAAGAGACTGGAGTACATATACCTAATTATATCTATGCTTTTCAGTTAGAGCCTGATGATGAGTGTGACTCTGATGCGCTAGACCCAGATGATAAGGGCTACACTGATGATACATTCTGGGAGTTTCAGGGCACATCATGTCTAGAGGATTTTGTGACAACATTCATAGACAAGCCATTTAGCGGTTACACTTTCATAGCCCATAATGCCGGCAGGTATGATTCTTATTTTGTGGTAAACCAACTCATTAAAGAGAAAATTGAGATTGACTTACTAGCTCAAGGTGGAAAGTTGCTTTGTGTGACTGTCAAGGATTTTGGTATCAGATTCATAGACTCTCTAAATTTCTTACCCATGAAACTGAGCAAGCTACCACAGGCCTTGGGGTTCACAGGTTGTAAAGGTCATTTTCCACACTTTTTTAACACCGCTCAAAACCAGGACTATGTTGGAGCTATGCCCTCTGTAGAGCATTATGGTTTTGAGCATATGATGCCTGATGAACAAAAAGAGTTTATGGCTTGGTACCAAGAGAATCGCCACTGTGAATTCAACTTTCAAACTGAGCTTAAAAAATACTGCATTCAGGATGTTAAAATCCTCAAACAGGCCTGTGTCAGTTACAGAAAAAGTGTAATGGAAATAACAGAAAAAAAGAAAATAGTTATGAGTGATTTGGGTCCTGAGACAGTCATAAATGAAATTGACCCATTCCAACTCACTACATTGGCATCTGTCTGCATGGCCATGTACAGATTCAAATTTCTGGCAGCAGACACCATAGCAATTTTGCCCGCTGACAATTACCACAGAAGTAAAAAACGTTTTTCAACAGCATCTATACAATGGTTAATGTATCTCGAGCACAGGGATGGTATCACCATACAGCATGCTTTACAGGGTGGAGAAAAATCAGTTGGTAATTATTTTTTGGATGGCTATGCGCTGATTGATGGTAAGCCTACAGCGTTTGAATTTCAGGGTTGCTCTTACCACGGTTGCCCCATTTGTTACAATGAAAAGAGCTTTAACTGTGTCACAGGCACCACCTATGGACAATTATATCACAAAACCACAATAAAAACAAATTTTTTAAAGAAACAGGGTTATGGGGTTCATGAGATGTGGGAACATGACTGGAAACACCTGTTGGAAACTGACAAGGAGTTACAGAATTTTCTTAATGAAAAAAGTTTCCCGCAACCTATGGACCCGCGTGATGCACTTTATGGTGGCCGCACAAATGCTATTAAACTATCACAAAGCGGCTCCAGGTGAAAGCATACACTATTATGATTTCACCAGTTTATATCCCTTTGTCAACAAAACAAAAACATACCCCACAGGTCACCCTGTAATCATTTATGATAATTTTATGGCTTTTGATCGCTACTTTGGTATTGCTAAAGTGAAAGTCCACCCACCAAGGGGGTTATTTTTCCCTGTTTTACCAGTTAAAATGCATGGTAAATTTATGTTCCCATTATGCTACACATGTGCTGCCAATAACCAAACCACACTTTGTGAGCATACAGAAGAAGAGAGATCTTTGACAGGCACTTGGTGCACCATTAACATTAAATAAAACATGCATTGGCTAAGGGGTACAGACTAGGTGAAATCTTTGAGGTATGGCATTTTCCAGACTCTACAAACAGGTTGTTTGAAGATTACATAAAAGTGCATCTCAGAGGTAAACAGGAGGCTTCAGGTTACCCAAGCTGGTGTACAGATGATGAGAAAAGATGACAGTACATTGATGATTATTTCACTAAAGAAGGAGTGCAGTTAAGGCCTGAAAAGATAGAACACAATCCTGCAAAAAGACAGATTGCAAAATTATTTCTAAATTCTTTATGGGGTAAATTTGGTCAAAAATCTAATTTGCAAACCACAAGCCTTGTGTCTGATCCTGACCAACTTTTTGGTTATGTATTTTTACCACAATATGATGTATCCTCATTATCCTTCATAACTGATGAAACAGCTATGCTCAGTTGGAAGTATACCGATGGTTGTCATAGTGTGGCTCGTAACACCAATATCTTTATTGCATGTTTTACCACTTCCTACGCACGCCTAGAATTGTATAAGGTTTTGGACAGACTGAATGGACGTTGTCTCTATCATGACACAGACTCTGTTATTTTTTACAGCCAAGAGGGTGACTTCCCTTCGGTCCTTGATACTTAAGATACCTTTCCTGCTAGCGATTGTGTCTGTTTGTCGGGTTGTATGTGTATTTGTATATCTTTATTTATATGGCGCCACACAGTGTACGCAGCACCTTACAATAGACGTAAGTTACATTAAATAATAGGGGATAAAATAAGTGCTACATTCCTAGAAACATTAGGAGAGAGGTCCCTGCCCCAAGAAGCTTACAGTCTAAGTGGGTAATAGGAGACAGATAACAGGGTAAGAGGGTATTGAGTGCTGAGGATACAAGTGCTGGCTTCGGCGAAAGGTAGGGCATGGTCCTAGTGCTCCAGAAGATAAGATTTCAGGGTAGACAAAGATAGAGGGAGATTCCATAGGTAGGGAGCAGAAAGCGAGAAATGTTTGAGACGGTTGAGGGCAGAGGGTGTGCAAGGTGCAACAAGAAGAGCGTTGTGCGCTGAGCGAAGAAGGCGGCCGGGAACATGAGATGAGGGAAGGGATGTAAGGAGGGGTAGCAGTGTGGAGAGCATTAAAGGTGAGAAGAAGGACTTTGTAATTGATGCATTTCTGAATAGGGAGCCATGACAGATGTCTAAGAATTATGTGAACAGTTTCAGTTTTTGGGAGTGTGGTTATTCGTGCAGCAGAGTTTTAAACAGATTGCAAAGGTGAAAGATGAGTAGCAGGGAGGCCAATTAGTAGAATATTGCAATAGTCTAAGCAGGACAGAATGAGAGCATGTACAAGAGTTTTAGTAGTTGGGAGAGGAACGGGCAGATTTTAGCAATGTTGCAGAGAAAGAAGCGAGATGATCTAGCAACAGAGTTAATGTGAGGGGAGAAGGAAAGAGAGGAATCAAATATGGCCCCATGGCAGCGTGCTGAGCTGACCGGATCAATGTTAATTCCATCAACTGTAATGGTGAAGCTAGGTGTTGGGCAAAGTTTTGGAGGGAAAATGAGCAGTTCAGTTTTGGACATGTTTATCTTCAGCTGACGGTGTGCCATCCAGGAGGAAGGGCCAAGAGGCAATCTGAAATTTGTAGCTGGATTTGAGATGAAAGATCTGGAGTGGAGATGTAAATTTAGGTATCATCAGCATACAGATGGTACTTGAAGCCAAACAAATTAATAAGTTCATCCAATGAAAGGGTGTACAGTGAAAAAAGCAGTGGACCCAGAACAGAGCCTTGAGGCAACCCCACAGACAGAAGGACTGTGGAGGAGGTGTTGTTGCCAGAGGACACAAAAAAGGAACGTTGTGAGAGATAGGAGGAAAGCCATGAAGCATCCTGATTTTGGAAACCAAGATTGTGGAGAATTAGAGCAAGAAGAGAATGGTTATATGTATCAAAGGCAGATACGTCAAGTAGTGTAAGTATAGAAAACTGTCATTTGGCTTTTGCAATCTGCAGATCGTTATCCACTCTACAGAGAGCTGTCTCAGTTGAGTGACCATGCCGGAAACCAGACTGCAGAGGGTCCAAAATATTGTTAGAGCTGAGGAATTTGGTTATTTGGGAGAAGACAAGGTGCTCTAAGAGTTTTGAGGTAAGTGGTAGAAGGGAGACAGGTCGATAGTTAGAGAGACAGAAGGGGTCAAGGTTAGTCTTCTTTAGTAGGGGTTTAATTTGTGCCTGTTTGAATGAAGAAGGGAAGGTGCTTGTGGAGAAAGAGGTGCTGAAAATGTGTGTTAATATAGGTGTAAGTGGTTTGAGTAAGTGGGAGGGCAAAGGATCCAAGGAGCTGGTAGTGAGGTGGGTAGATAGGAGAAGCTGAGAAACAGCTTCTTCTGTTACAGGTGTAAAACTATCAAACTATGATGAAGGGGATCTGGGGAGAAAGAGTTCGAAGACAGATGAAATAGTGGGAATCTGTTTTTGAATAGATTCCACCTTGTGTTTGAAGTGTTCTGCAAAAGCTTCAGGTGAATGGATGGGGTAATAGGAAGCTGTGGGAGGATGGAGCAAGGAGTCCAAGACTGCAAAGAGACAGCGAGGATTAGATTTGTTGTTGTGGATCAGTGTGGTACAGTATTCCTGTTTAACTTTAGATAAAGAGAAATGTAGGCAGGACAGCATAAATTTAGAGTGGATGAAATCTGCATGTGAGCATGATTTCCTCCAAAGGCGTTCAGCAGAGCGAGGGCAAGAACGTAGGAAACAGGTATTGGAGTTGAGCCAGGGTTGTGGATTGACTCGGAAACTCTGATGTAGTTTCAGTGGGGAAAAGGAATCAATAGCAGAGGACAGGATTGAGTTGTAGGAGTTAACAAGAATGTCTGTGTCAGAGATGGCCAAGATAGAGTAAAGACTGGAGTTAAGTGAGGTGCTCATCCCAGAGAGATCAAGTGAGCGGGTATCCCTTCTATATCTGTTGGGAGGAGGGATGGGGGAAGGGGCAGAGTGGGAGAGAGAAAGAGAGAAGGATATAAGATGATGGTCTGAAAGAGGGAATGGGGAAACTGTGAAAGAGGAAAGATCCAGGCTCTTAGTAAAGACAAGATCAAGGCAGTGACCAGCTTTGTGAGTGGCACAGTCAGTCCACTGCCAGAGATCAAGTAAAGAGGTTAGTTGTAGAAGACAGGAAGCTCAGGGAACAGAGGGGTCATCAATATGACAGTTAAAATCACCCAGAATAAGGACAGTATTGTCAGTGGAGAGAAATGAGAGCCAGGATTCGAAATCTGAGAGAAAGTTTGAAGAAGGGGTTAGCAGGGGGCCTGTATATTATTGCCAAGTGCATTGACAGAGGGTAATACGGCTGGATTGCATGTATTTCAAATGAGGAAAAGTGCAGATGGTGGGATTGAGAGGGTCTGGAAGCGGCAATGGGAGGAGAGAAGGACACCTACCCCCACCCCGACCAGTAGAGCGAAGGGTGTGTGAGAAGCAGAACACTCCATAAGAGAGTGCAGCCTCCACCGATGTGTCCTGTGCAGACAACCAAGTTTCTGTGAAAGCAAACAACTGCAGTGATTGCTCACAGAAACAGTCATGAATGGGGGTTGTCTTGCTAACTATGGAGCGGGTGTTCAGCAGAGCACAGGAGGAGGAGAGAAAGGATGGTGAAAGATGAGGAATGTTTATGAGATTTGTGGGTTTAGAACCCTTCAGATAACGGTGGGAGGACATGGTAAACCCTGGTTGATAACAGATAGATATGAGGTTTGGGCCTGGATTGGGATCAATATCCCCTGCAGCAAGCAGAAGGATAAGACAAATAGCAGAAATATGGGAGTGGGACTTGTATTGTTGTTTTGGAATAGGGAATGAAGAGGGAGAAGGGGTTAAAATCTGGAGGTGTGTGTAAGAGTAGACAGGTGTGATGGGGAGGAGAGAGGGGGAGATGTGGATGTAGTTTGAAAAGTCAGAGGGAGAGTTGAAGCTGATAATCCTAGGAGGCACTGAACATATAACAACAAGGAAAATAGCAAATGTGAACATGGTAAATCAGTTCCTGGTGCCAGAGGAAAAATGACTTTGCTGATTATCTTCCTACAGCTGCTCTTTACAGGTAATGCAGGATTTCTGGTGCCTTGTGTGTTGCCTTCTGTGCGGTCTTCGTTGTTGAACTCAGTTGTTAAACTCTTGCTGGTACTTTAGAAGATGGGCACTTAGGAAAAGGGCATCAGTACTCTACCCCCAGCAAATGCTCTCACCCAGAATGTGTCCAGATATATAGGTCCCAAAATAGTGATTAGCAATCAAACTATCAGCATATCAAAGGACTGAGCATAAGGCTTAAGGGAAATGGAAGATGTCACAGGGGAATGTAGTCAGACAGTCTATGAGTTAGCAATGTTGATAAATTAGATACACAAGATGTTAATATCTGTGCATACCCAGATTAATTGCTCCAAATGCACCAGGAACACAAGGGTTAAAACAAGGCAGCTAGACTGTTCAGCTTTTTCATACCCAGATGAATTGCTCCAAATGCACCAGGCACACAGGGGTTAAAACAAGGCAGATAGACTTTTCATACCCAGATTAATTGCTCCAAATGCACCAGACACACAAGGGTTAAAACAAGCCAGATAGACTGTTGCTGAAGTTATTTCTGATATTTCATTCTGATAGAGTGGTTTTGAGAACTCCTGTAGGGTTTCTCCCTATGGTTGTTTCAGAGTTTCACATTAACAAGGAAATTGTTCTAACAGACAGGAGCTTCAATGTTTGAACATAGATGCATGAAATACTACAATCACTGCACTAAGTGATTTCCTTCCCATCCCAGGTAGCACTATACACCTCAATGTTATCCAGATATGAACATGCACAGTGCTGCAACCATCCCAGCATCTGGTACACGAAACTTAAGAATGTTACAGGGACATTTTTCATCACAAATGGTATGATAAGGCACTCATACAGGCTAAAATAATGGTTGTTAAATGCAGACTTGGGGTAGGCTAGCTTTGACAAGGGGATTTGCCAGTACAAGTGTGGACACATCGGGCTCTGGTCCAAAAAGGTGGGATATGCATCTATAACCATGTGGTCATTCAATCACTGCTAGTCCATGCAGAAATGGGTAAGGCCTTCTTTCTTGGTTACTAAGACTAACGAAGAGGCTCAAGGATTGATGATGATCGAATTAATCCCCAGCCCCAATATCTCTCCAAACATTGCATAAGAGAGATAATGGGACCTGAAATGGGGTATTGTGGTCTTGTCCAAATGTCTCTATATGGTGAATGCTAAGGGAGGAGTTGAGGGTGGGAAGTGAATAGCCCAACTCTACATTCAATTAAGACTCCGAGCTTTGCTGCTGGGAACTCAACTGGGTACCCATCCCTAGCTCCCATACTGTCCCTGACCCTTTTGCTTCCACTAGTAGGTCTACCTCCTCATCTTTCAAGTTACTTATTGCTATCACTGGAGTCCTTCTCTCTATATATTATTTTAACATGTTGACGTGCAGAGTCCAATGGTTCGTCTGTCCTGGTGTCAAGGCTATAACAAATAATTGCAGGCAGCTTCACCACCTCAAACGGTCCATTCCAAATGGCCTGAAACTTATTCTGCGGATTAGGTTGCAACACCAATACATGTTCCTCCAGGTGCTCCTTGGCATGGGCGGATTGCCTGTTTTATAGGTTATGGAGGAGAATAAAGCTTAATGTCAATAAAGATTAAGCTCAGCATTCTGTTATCCCCCTGTTAGATGCCCACTGTGACAGGAGCAGGGCCCTATTCTTTAGATAAAGAGGTGTGTGAGCCAGGAGCTGGGCCCTATTCATGTGTGTCTTTTGTACATTATGTTGGAGACTGGGCTCCAGAGTGCCCATTAAATAAAGGTTAAGCCAAGAACAGTTGCCCATGCCATGTCCCTCCTGGTATGTCCCTCTTACTATGTATCCTGTGGTAGTTGTAGTGGTGTAAACTGTATGTGTGAATTAGCAGCAGGTGTGAAACCCTGCACTAGGGTCCAGCAGGAAGCACCTCTACATGAATCCTGCAAAACAATAAAGCTTCCTGTGGCAGGTCTACAATTCATGGGGCTAGAAAGCAAAATGAAGTGAGTTCAGTTGGTAGAACAGAGAGCCATACTGATATGTATGGCTGCCACCCTTGGAGGGAACATGATAATATGCTGATCTCAAATTGCAGCTTCCAGCATGAGCTGAAAAGTAAAGACACAGTTGGAATGTTAAATGGCTCCTGCTGTGAGGGCAGTTATTTTTCAAAGTTTTTTGCCTGGCTGGTGTCTTCAGCATGGCTTGAAAAGGGGGACACTGACTGGACACTAAATAACAGTTTATAAGTGGCCCCACAGTGCTCTGTCCCAAGAATCAGTTTGAATTCTGATCTCGATAAGAGTGCCTGGAAGTGTATAAAGACAATGCGATTGTCCAGTAAAATCAGTTCTGTTCTATCCTCCTTAACACAAGTCTTGGCAGAATTCCTGAAGGGGATTTGGCTGAATAATCTAACCTCAGCCACTGCAAGAATTAAATCACTTGCCTCACTGGACCACTGGCGTGTGGCTCCACAGGATCACACCTTAGGATATGCAGCTGAATATCTCTGCTGGTCTACCGGCAAGTGGCCATTTGTCGCCAACTTCTGCCTGATCCTGAGTATCTAGGTAAAGAACCCAAGGCATACTCCTGTCAGAAGGACATTTCGTCTCAGTTATTAACTTACATTAATTTGAAACTAATTAACACATTTGTTAATTGTCGGCTCTTAATTTGAGAGATTTGCTTAGGTAGGAGCCCTTCATATGTCAGATATATCTATGTATTTTCACATCATATCTTCAGTTTCTCGCATATAATGATTTCCAGTTCAAGACTCGTTCTAATGAGACTGTATAATCAAAGAATGTGTTATCGAATAAAATCAGTAGATAAAATTAATCAACTTCAGTATGAAAGACAATTAACTTTGTAAGTTCTTCTGAAAACAACATATTTTTATTAAGTCTGCTTAAATGGAAAAAGATGGCAAAAAAAGCCTGGGACAGTACCATGGTTGGACCAAGAGGGAGTGGATACAGATTCTGTCAGGAGGTGTGTCTGTGTATATGGACAGGGTAGGTTATAGAGTTTTTTTCCCCTCTCTTGCAATTTACTTAATTACACACGCACACACATTCCTATACACACACCATTGAATGGACATGGACAGGGTAGGTTATAGATTTTTTTCCCCTCTCTTGCAATTTACTTAATTACACACGCACACACATTCCTATACACACACCATTGAATGGACATGGACAGGGTAGGTTATAGATTTTTTCCCCTCTCTTGCAAGTCACTTAATTACACACGCACACACATTCCTATACACACACCATTAAAGGGGACACAGCAGCGTAAACCACCATAACAGAACACAGAGCAGGGCATTATATAATGATAGGAATCCAGCAGGGTGAGACACCATTACATGACAATTATCAACTCAATCCCCAGCCTTTTACCCTCTTCCTTGTCTTTTATCCCCCCCCCATTCTCTCCCTTATCTTTTATCCTCTCTTTCCCTTCTTGGCCTTTTGTAGCCTTTTCTCTCCTCCCCTGTCTTTTATCCTCTTTATATCCCCCGGCCTTTCCCCTCCCTCTCTCTTCCCTCCCCAGTCTTTTATCCTCTTTATATCCCCCAGCCTTTCCCCTCCCTCTCTCTTCCCTCCCCAGTCTTTTATCCTCTTTATATCCCCCAGCCTTTCCCCTCCCTCTCTTTCTCTCCTCCAACCTTTCCCCTACCTTTCACCCACTATTTTCCTCCTAGACCCACCAGTTCCCCCTTCTCTACCTGACTCTCCTCTAGTCCTTGATCCCCTGTCTCTCGCTCGGTCCCCCTACTTCTCCTCCTGCCAGTATCCCACTGAAGAATGCTGTATGACCTCCTTGTTTCACTGTCCACTGGTAGTCTCAGACCCCCACATACATTAAGATTCCAGTCTTGTTCCACTGTCCACTGGTAGTCACAGACCCACATATACATTCAGATACCAGTCTTGGTCCACTGGCAGTCACAGACCCATATATACATTGAGATCCCAGTCTTGTTCCACTGTCCACTGGAAGTAACAGATCCACACATACATTGAGATCCCAGTCTTGTTCTGCTGTCCACTGGTAGTCTCAGACCCATACATACACTGTCTGATACCCCAGTTTTGTTTTACTGGTAATCATCAGTCTATTCCATTCTTTTGGTTCCTTTTTTCCTGGATTTCTCCCCTCTCTTTACCCCCAGTCTTTTAACCCACCTCCCTTTTCTCGCAGTCTTTTAAAACTCATCTCTCTCTCCCTCCTACAGTCTTTTCCTGTTTTTCCTCTGCTACTCTTTTGCCCCTTCAAGCAACCCTAGGTTGCCATTTTTCTCCTCTCTCTCCACTCAAGCTCCCTCTTTCAACCCCATTTATCTCCCTCCTCCAGTGTTTTCCCCTTTCCACTACTCATTCACCCCCTCAAGCCCCACTAATTTTTCAACCCCTTTTCTCTCCCCTCTCCAGCAGTTTTTTTCCCTTTCTTCCCCTACTCTGTCGCACACTCAAGCTCCGGAGGTGACACTGACCTTTATGGTGCTGTTGTAGCGATAAGTCTTTTCCCCCACTAGGAACTCTGTTGGTGGGGCCAGGGATGACACAGAGCCAGATGCACTGCACCCTTGGCACCAACCTAAAAACGGCCCTGTATATGGATCAGATGGGTTTTTGACTGGGTTTGCTAGTAGGAAAACGGTGTCCATGAGTGTAGACCCGACGCAGTAACTTGGTTGGACCAGGAACCTATTGAACTTAGTCCTGGGATTAGCGATTCTGTTAGGGGATGTGCTTGGGCTAGAAGATGTGGTTGAGGTGTGTTTTGAGTGGGTTTGCTAGCAGGTAAATGGAGTGCATAATAATTGTATATCCAATGCGGTACCTGGATGGACCAGGAGGGAGTAGATGCGCATCTAAGTCAGGAGATACTGACTGATGAATTATGCCTCTATAACAAAATGCATCAGTAATTAACTCCTTGTATGCCAGAAAGTTGTGCACTGTTATGTGCACCTGTCTGGCATAAAATGTGTTAATCACTGATGAATTATGCCTTTGTAGCATACAAGGGGATAATGACTGAGGTACACATTTGTGTGAAATGTGTTATGCACTTATGATGCATTCAGAATAACGTTGTACACAACTCTGGCATACAATGGGTTAATAGTTGATAATGTATGCCTCTTTATACCATACAGTGGGTTAATTTATAATGCAGGTCTCTGTAGCAATACATATCCCCTTAAGGACCGGACGTTATGGGACATTTCCGTCCCATAACGACCGCATAGGGGCACTTTGAGGCGCCGGTACACGCGACCTGTCACGTGTATCGGCGCGTCACTATGGGGCTTGAAACAGATCGCTCCGATCTTGGAGCGGTCTATTTCATGCCCCATTCTTACTTACAGCGCTCCCGGTAGAGCGATGTAAGTAAAAAGTACATGAACATACCAGGACCGTCAAGGGTCTTTCAAGCAAATTTACCCTTGACGGTCCTGGTACGTCAAGGGTCCCTAAGGGGATATAGATGTTTAATGAGGAAGGCATAAAGGAGAAAAGGAAGTGTTTAACCCCTTAAGGACCGGGAAAATCTGAGTTAGATTTGACTTAAGGACCGGAGCAATTTTGACTATGTCTTTGTTAAACCATATTTTCTCTTTAATTCCTTTTGTGCACCCACATAAATTATATACTGTTTTTTTAAGCACAAGTAGGGCTTTCTTTTGATACCACAATTATATGAATACCTCATTGTTTAATTTGATTAAAATAGAAAAAAAAGAGGAAAAAAACTGAAAAAAAACAACATTTTGCTTACATTTTTCTGTCAGGATTTGCATACTATTAGTTAATGGAAAAAAAAATACCCCTAAATATATTCATTTGCTTCTCCTGAATATAAGAGTACCCCATATGCCTAGTATTTTAGTCCTTTACTCACATTTACAAGGTAAATATTACAAGATGGCTGCTGTTATTTCCAACTTGTGATGTTTCAACAATTGGCATGTGAGCATCATAGCTTAGCTGACGGTGCCAGAACCAAAAATGTCCCACAAAGGTATATGTTTCTGAAAACTACACAACATAAGGTAAATAATCAGGAGAATTTTGGAGTTTTTCATGCAGCTATTTTTCCAGAAAAAAATTTCAAAATTGTGGTAATATTTTGTTTTTTTGCAGTTTTCACACTTACATTTCAATACTACTGTTGATATCAAGCACATGATAGGTGAAGATTTTTAAAAATGCATTGTTTAGTGTTCAGCTCCTTCTTCTGAGTACGGCAATACCCCATATGCATAGGTTTCTCAAGGTTTGGGAGAGCTACGGGGCCCAAATTGGAACATGCGCGTTTCCAGTTTCACACTTTGAATTTTCACAGCTTGCATCACTGGTGCCATGTCTCATTTGGGGCTGTGTAACAGTGCTCCACTCTAAGATTTCCCCCCAAAAGTATATATTTTTGGAAAGTAGACACCCCAGGCTTTCATTTTATGTATGTTTTCAATTTATTTACGCAGCCATTTTACCACCAATCGCTCGTAAATCTTGACGTAAGTTAAAAAAAAACACCGTTTTTCACACTTGCACTTCAATGTTGATGTGAATTTCAAGCACATGATAGGTGAAGATTTTTAAAAATGCATTGTTTAGAGTTCAGCTCCTTCTTCTGAGTACGGCAATACCCCATATGCATAGGTTTCTCAAGGTTTGGGGGAGCTACGGGGCCCAATTTTGAACAAATATTGAATTTTCACATCTTGGTTAACTGGTGCCATTACTCATTTTGGGCTACGTTCCAGTGCTGCACTTTAGAATTTCCCCCCAAAAGTGTATATTTTTGGAATGTAGACACCCCCAGCTTTCATTTTAGGTGTGTTTTCAAGTTTTTTACACAGCTATTTTGCCACCACTTTCTCATAAACTTGACGTAAGTAAAAAAACAGCGTTTTTCACACTTTGCCTTCAATGTTGATGTGAATTTCAAGCACAGAATAGTTGAAGATTTTATAAACTGAATTGATTAGTGTTCAGCTCCTTCTTCTGAGTACGGCAATACCCCATATGCATAGCTTTCTCATGGTTTGGGGGAGCTACGGGGGCCAAATTGGAACATGCGCGTTTCCAGGTTCACACTTTGAATCTTCACAGCTTGCGTTACTGGTGCCATGTCTCATTTGGGGCTGTGTAACAGTGCTCTTTTTTAAGATTTCCCCCCAAAAGTGTATATTTTTGGAAATAGACACCCCAGGCTCTCGTTTTAGGTGTGTTTTCCAATTTTATACACAGCCATTTTACCACCAATCCCTCGTAAACCATGACGTAAGTAAAAAAAAAAAACAGCGTTTTTCACACTTAGGGTTGGCGGCAGTATACTGGGCTGCATACAAATTGGTTTGGGACACAATTTCACCTAAAATGTCTTCCCCCAAAAACAAATCAAAAAAATTATCATGGGTAAATCCTTCCACATCAATTTGAATCCTTTGGTTGCCTGTGAATTCTGAGATTTGTGGGCATAAATTGATACCCATTCATTAGGATCCGGAGTGGCAGGTGTTGGGGCATTTCTTTGGGCAGGTCTTTTGGCAGGTCTTTGGGCAGATCTTTTGGCAGGTGCTGGGGCAGTTGCCAGTGCAGCTCTTGGGGCAGCACTTGGGGCATTTCTTTGGTAGGTCTTTGGGCAGATCTTTTGGCAGGTGCTGGGGCAGTTGCCAGGGCAGCACTTGGGGCAGCACTTGGGGCATTTCTTTGGGTAGGTATTTTGGTAGGTCTTTGGGCAGTTCTTTTGGCAGGTGCTGGGGCAGTTGCCAGAGCAGCTCTTGGGGCAGTGCGTCTTTTCTTGACAGAAGGCCCAGCGTCATCACTAGAACTGCTCTCACTTTCTGAAAACTGCGCTATGTCAAAATCTGACGCAGTGTCTGTTGCCTCAGAGTCAGACGCCAAAAAGGCATATGCCTCTTCAACGCTGTACCTGCGCTGCATTTTGCCCACTAAAAAAACTTTTTTTTTTTCTTACGCTATCCCTAAACCTAAATCTAACCCTAAAACTTACCCTAGCCTACGTATATCCTGAACCTACCTAACCCAAGTGAACTACCTATCTAAAATGCACTTATTATATATTTTTTTTTTTGGGGGGGGTTTGGGGTTTTTTTTTTTTTTTTTTTTCTTACGCTATCCCTAAAGCTAAATCTAACCCTAAAAACTTATCCTAACCTACGTATATCCTGAACGTACCTAACCCAATTGAACTACCTATCTAAACTGCGCTTATTATATATATATATATATATATATATATATATATATATATTTTTTTTTTTTTTTTTTTTTTTTTTTTTTTTGGGGGGGGGTTGGGTTTTTTTTTTCCCCCTAAACCTAAATCTATCCCTAAAACTTTCCCTAACACACGTCTACACTAAACCTACCAAACTACCTACCTAAACTATATTTACTTTATATTTAATTAAAAAAAAAAAAAATCTAAAAAAATTCCAGGGGGATGGGGGGTGTCCCACAGATCAGAAAACACTGATCTGAAGCAAATTGATCACTCCAAGAGTGATCAGATGGGGGGAACTTATTGATCACTGCATAACAGTGATCAAAGGGTTAATTTTTTTTTTATTTAAACTTTTTTTTTTAACTTTTTTTTTTTCCAGGAACACTGGAACACCATCTCTCTATGTCTCTCTCCACCTCAGCAGTATGCAAGGTGGAGGGAGGCATAGAGATCTGACAGGGACAGTATTTACAAATACTGTCCCTGTCATTCAGGTTTTTGCAACATGTGATTCGCTTTTGAAGCGAATCGCATGTCTGCAACAATGTTTCTGCCGCTTGTTACTAAGTGTCCCCGATACCGGGACACTTAGTAACAAGCGGCTTGAACTCTTCCATCGCTCCGTTGCGGCCGCGATGGAAGAGTTTTAACCCTTGACGTACCGGGACCGTCAAGGGTCGTTGGATCACTTTTACCCTTGACGGTCCTGGTACGTCAAAGGGTCCTTAAGGGGTTAATAAAGTAGGTTAACCATTTAAGTGCCAGAGGGGTTTCAAAACGCATTGCAAAGCAATGCATTACACACTCATCTGGCATTGAAAGGGGTTAACACTCTAAATGTTAATTTATGCCACTGTTGAAAAATGCAGTGTTTTAATTAAATAGTGTAACCCTGTAAATGATAATTAGAAAAATGAAGTGTTTAATGAAGTAGGTAATCCTTGCGGCGGCAAAGGGGCGTATCCAAATGCATTCCAAAATCAATGCACCGAGATGCCCATCTGGGTTAACCCTATAAATGATTACTTATTCCACTCTCAAAAAAGGTACTTGTTAAACATTGTTTATTTCATGAAATTGTTTTGTATCACTATTAAAAAATATATATAGTATTGAGGATGGTAAACTATAAGCATTAACCTCTGGCACTCAAAGGGTTAGAGTGTACTGTCGAAGATTGTCACCTGTAAGCTTTTAACCATTGAGGTATCCAATTTGGATACCTCTCTGGCACTCAAAGGGTTTCTGCGTAGTGTCGAAGATGGTAACCAGTAAGCCCTAACCCCTTGAGAGTCAGACAGGTATAGAAATGCATTGCAGATGCAATCCACTGGATACCTCTTTGGCACTCAGAGGGTTAAAATGTAGCATCAACTATGTCAAAAATTAAAGTAATAAAAGCTGCCCTGCACCTACTTCTGCATAGACTCTGGTTACCTGCTCTCTGTAACCGCAGTCTGTCACTCTGCCTCTGCTCCCCTCCCTCTATGAAGCCTCCTCCGATGATGATGGCTTTCTGCCTGTACGCTGGAGAGCTCTCATTGGCTAGATATTTATCTCTGCCAATGAGAGTGCTCCAGCTTACAGGCAGAAAGCCTCCGTCAACCGAGGAGGCTGCATAGAGGGAGGAGAGCAGAGGCAGAGGAGAGTGGACTGCTGCGGTTACAGAGCAGGTATCCGTAGTTTTATGCGTAAATAGGTTGCGGGGACAGCTTTTATTACTTCAATTTTGACAAAACAGAGCTTTATAAAAATAAATGAATACACTATTTATTAATTATAATAACTTATTAAGGCTAACTTGTATAGGGGTGATGCATCCCCTTTAAATTTTATTGAAGTTTTTTGGGAATGGGGGGTGGGACAGAATAGGAAAAGGGCAACCTTATTAGAAACAGCAGCAAAAAACAGCAATGCTCTAAAATACAGTCAGAATACTATCACACGTACAACAGTGGGGTGATCCATCAATAATGTTATACTCAGGAAGTGGTATAGAGTAAATAAATGGGCCTGAGGAAGGTAAAGGCAATCCCCGATGATCTAATGACCAGTCAATATTTGATTGTTGAAGGATGACACAATAATAACACAATGTACTATTAAAAAATCAGTGGGTGGGGGGTTATGAGATCACATGACATGCAAAGTGAGTGGGGTTATTCTGTGCAATGGGTTGCGTATCCCTCTGCACTGAAAGGGTTAAAGATGAAAATTTTAGTTGTGTTTGAAATATTCCTGTAGGTTTTTTTACTTTCTTTATTTTGAAACCTGTCTCGAGCTGGCTGGTTGGCCATTGTTAGAAAAAAGTCTCCCTTGAATACAAGGATTTCAGTCTTACCTGTTAAAATCATTTTCTCTTAGTCCATATAACATACAGGTACCATGGGGAGGAGACAGCTCCTCCCAGTAGCTGAAACAATTCTAGAAAGAAGTGCAGGAGTGGAGCCTCCCTCTCTTCCATATCAGTCTACCCTAGCCACTCCCCGCCAGAATAGATTTGAGATGAAAACCTACCCCAGCTGACCCCAGGACAGCAACCCAGCCAAAAAAGGCTGGCATCCGTCATCACCAGAGTCCCAATACCGGACAACAAAGGATTTTCTCTTAACTCAGGATGGTGCAGATCAACCATCAGAGGAGGGTCCTACCTCACTTCCTGGCAAAGAGAGACTAGATGATCCAAGAGTTCCCTGAGTCCCCCGGTAAGCCCTGATAGTGAACCTCTGCAGCCTGGGCTTAGGACCACTCCAGAGCATGGGACACCTTGTTAGTGATCTGTTGAACAGAATCCTTGGTCAGATAGACCATTTCCCTGACATGTGCCGAACCAAAGGCCCAGGAAAACCAGATTCTAAGAAGGAACTGGAGCATGTTCGGAATCCATCCATGCTGGAGGAGGATCTGGGCACATTCCTGGCACTGGAGGTTCAGGAGGTCCCTGGAAGGAGCCTTCAGCAGAAGGTTGTCCATGTATAGAGTCACCTAAATCCCCTTGGTGTGCCAGAAGGAAAACAAGGTGCCCAAGACACGTGCAATCACCTGAGGAACAGTGGTGAGTCCAAAGGAGAGAGCAGTGAATTGGAAGTGTCCCAGAGTGCAAGTAAACCTGAGATACTTCTGAATGTCCTGATGAATTGGAATATGCAGGTAAGCATCCTACATATCCAGAGAGGCCAGAATTACCATTGGACATCTCGATGCAATGACAGAGCGCAAAGACTCCAACTCTTAGTGAGTATGGACCAAAAAACAGTTGAGGTCCTTGAGATCCAGGATAGGGAGACTGCCGCCATCCTTCTTGGGAACCACAGATAGGTTTGAATAGAAAACTAAACCTCTCTCTTGAGGAGGCACTGAGTCAGGACTCCCTTGTCCAAGAGAGCATGCACCACCCTGTTGAAAAGGCTTAACCTCTCTTGACTTAGTGGGGCACGAGAAAGGAAAAATCTGAATAGAGGCAGAGAAGTGACCACCGACAGGTATATGTGGACCAGGGTTTGGCAAGTCATGTCGAAGGTGGTGTGGTGGATTTGGGTTTGGGTTTGGTGGAGAAGCGCTTGGACTTCCGCTGCTGCCTGGGCTTGGGGGTGAAGCATGGGGTGCTGGCCTGAGACCCACCTGCTCTTCACTTTGGCAGGGACAAAAAGGACACCGCTTCCTTGCTACATATGGACGTTTAGGAACCTGAAGCAATAAAGTGCTCTTATACCAAGTGGCCTTACTGATGATGTTCTTCAGTTCAGGCCCAAAAAGAGACATACCATGAAAGGGAAGATTGACATATTAGATAACAAGTCAGCAGACCAAATATTAAGCTACAGAGTGCATCTGGCAGCCACAGAAAAGGCAGAAGCCTTAAAGACTGACAGCATCAAAGATGGTATCAGTCACATAGTTCTGAGCCTCAGACAGGTTGGTTAGAATAGCCAAAAGGTCCTTCTTATGGGCACCTTTGCAGACAGCGTCAGTAAGCTGTTCAGTCCAAACAGCAATGGCTCTGGTAAGCCATACAAAAGCCAAGGTAGGCCTCAAAGAGATACCTACGGCAGCAAAAGTAGACTTCAGGATAACTTCAAGCTTCCGGTCAGTTAAATTCATAAGTGCCGTGGCATCCACCAGAGGCAAAGCAGTTGATTTGCACGGTCTGGAAATAGGGGAATCCACCTGAGAAGGTGTAGCTCACTGAGCCAAGGCTGAATCAGAAAGGTAAATAAAAGGAGTGGATATACTGCAGAAGTCTACATTGTTTCTCCCAGCTATTAGATATATCATATCTATAGTGTCCTTATAGAGCAAAGATACTATCAAGTTTGTATGTCACTATTACTCTGCTGGTCCCAAGTGAGGATTTATACAGTGCATTTCCTTCCCGTTTTCTCATTTTGAGTGTGGATTTACAATTTGCTTGGACTGCCTGCTTTCATATACCATATGTGGGTTTACAAATTGCATCTACTTAGTACCTTTCTTCTTCCAAGTGTGGATTTACAAATTGCTTCTACTTACTACCTTCTCTAAAGGATGGATTTACAAATTACATTTCCTTCTTCATTGAATATACTGCATGAGAATTTCAAACTACTGCTTCCAGTGACCTTTCCATCCTAGTACCTGGTGGCTTTTCACTTTGCCGCCATGATGTGAAGTAAGGAAATGTTCCCAATGTATGGCTCTCTTCAGGAATTTCAGGAGGAGGAGGAGAAGGAAACTTGGGCATTTTATGCAGACTGTTTAGAACAATGTATGGTGGCAAATGAGATACTACCTGAGAAACAAACGTCTGTTCTTAACATTGTGGGAAGAAAATCTTTTGCTATTTTGAGGGACTTACTGGCCCCAGAGAAACCAGGGGACAAGTCATTAAAAACTTTGTTGGAGACTTTAATTATTATCAACCCACTCAGCTGGAGATTGCGGAAAGATACCGTTTTTTACTCCTGCAGACAAAAACCTGTTATCATAGTACAAAGTTATAAGGTAGACCTCAAACGGCTTGTAAGTACATGTAATTTTGAAACTCACTTGTCACGGGCCCTACGGGATCAGTTTATCATGAGTCTCTTTCACAAAGGCATTCAAAAGAGACCGTTGGCTAAAAAAGGGTAAACAGATAAACTGGCCCTGGAAATTGCGGCGGCAATGGAGATGGCCGAGAAGGACACTACTCACCTAAACGCTAGCCACACACAAGGCAGTCCTGCGGTGCCAGACTCTGCTCATGTCTATAAGGTGACCACTTCTAATCAGACTCCTAAGGCTGGGACTAGAAACTGTAGATGTTACAGGTGTGGCTCTGAGGCCTATGATGCTTCTTCGTGTAAAATTAAGGATGAAATCTGCTTTAATTGTTCTAAAAGGGGCCAGTAGAGAGATATGTGGCTTCAGGCCAGTAATTTTCTGGACCAACGACAGGATCCAGATGATTTATTTAAGCCAGGTGAATGGATGGCGCATCTCAGTATTCATGAACTGGGCAGCCAATTAAATGCATTACTGGTACAAGTGGCAATAAATGGCCAGGAAACAGTGATGGAATTAGACAGAGGATCCATTGTCTCAGTGATGACATGGGCTCAACTTCAACAAGTTGTCCTTGCTCAATACATCTGTTCAATGGAAGATCTATAGCAAGCAGGTGATAAAACCTATGCATGGGTGCAGGTTAAATATGCTGGAAAGGAGTACAAAGTACCTTTGTATGTAGTTAAACAAGCCCCCCCCCTCTTTTAGAAGATATTGGATTAAACTTATGGGGATGTCTTCATGGACAGGTTACACAAGGTTTGTGGGGAGGTCTCAGTTCAAAAGCAAGAGTGTATGCAGGATTTGTGTGCCCAATTCAAGGATGTCTTCCACCCACCTCAGAGTTCAGAGTTTGTGGAAATTTCAGAGTCTCTTTAAACCAACAATTGGAAGTGGAGAAATATCCTTTGCCTAGGTTGGAGGAACTTTTTGCTTCTCTGTCTGGGGGACAAACATTTACAAAACTGGATTTATGTAAGACAGCAAACCTGCGCTCCTCCAGTCTAAATGTGAATAGTGTGCCCTGTATTAGGCATATATTATAATACTGTGAATAAGTTTGAGGCATTAGTGCCTACATTTTTAGGCCCAAAAAAGAGGTTTAAGCTTACCAACCACGCCAAGATTCCTCAAGTGTGGCAAGTCCTACTCTAAACACTTAAAGTCCCTATCTAAGGAAAAAAAAAAAAATGTAAACATTAAAAAATAATGGCTTCTGATGAATTGTGGTAGTAATGCATTAAACTGGGGGACCCTTTTTCCTTTATTTTTGTAAGCATAAGGGTCCCCATGTATGCAATTAAAAACAAATGACAAACAATGTTTAAAAAAGTATAATGGCTTCTGAAGAATTGTGGTAGTAATGCATTAAGCTGGGGGACCCTTTTTCCTTTATTTTTGTATGCATAAGGGTCCCCATGTATGCAATTAAAAACAAATGACAAACAATGTTTAAAAAAGTGTAAGAGAAGACCTGCCCTGTATGCCTGCATAAGAGCGGACATCCAAAAGGAACTGAACCCTTACATTCCTTGCTGCACACTTCAGTGATTCTAATTTTATTAATGGATACTTCATGGAAAATAAATCATCAAAAAGTATTATACATATATACATACATATAATTTAGCACACGTTGAGTTAGCGCTGTAAGCTGTTGTTTTTTCTATAGTCTTTATCTCCTTTTAGCTTGTTGTAGCTGCTTCTTACTGTTACTGTTAACACACGAATGTTTCATTGCACTAATTCTTTTCTGTACATTTTAGGCCTTTAAGAGGTTAACTATGGCTTTTACATTTAGGTTTGTTTCCAACTGATTCTTCCTCTTGTTGCCTGTGGGAGTGGTCACAAGCTGTATATAAGGGCTGATGGAGTTTCAGTTCCTTTTGGATGTCGACTCTTATGCAGGCATACAGGGCAGGTCTTCTCTTACACTTTTTTAAACATTGTTTGTCATTTGTTTTTAATTGCATACATGGGGACCCTTATGCATACAAAAATAAAGGAAAAAGGGTCCCCCAGTTTAATGCATTACTACCACAATTCTTCAGAAGCCATTATACTTTTTTAAACATTGTCTGTCATTTGTTTTTAATTGCATACATGGGGACCCTTATGCTTACAAAAATAAAGCAAAAAGGGTCCCCCAGATTAATGCATTATTACCACAATTCATCAGAAGCCATTATTTTTTAATGTTTATTTTAATTTCATTTTTTTTTTCCTTCGATAGGGACTTAAGTGTTTAGAGTAGGACTTGCCACACTTGAGGAATCTTGGCGTGGTTGGTAAGCTTAAACCTCTTTTTTGGGCCTAAAATGTAGGCACTAATGCCTCAAACTTATTCACAGTATTATAATATATGCCTAATACAGGACACACTATTCACATTTAGACTGGAGGAGCGCAGGTTTGCTGTCTGTTCTATGTTTGCACTTTTGGGCTTTGGCCTGATGTTTGGGGGACTGGAGAACCCTTACATTCCTTGCTGCACACTTCAGTGATTCTAATTTTATTAATGGATACTTCATGGAAAATAAATCATCAAAAAGTATTATACATATATACATACATATAATTTAGCACACGGTAAGTTAGCGCTGTAAGCCGTTGTTTTTTCTATGCATTTATTTACATATCTACAACTGAAAGACCGCCTGGAGTGCAGAAACTACTTAACATCAATACCCATAAGGAATTTGGACAAATGCCAGTTCTTCCAGCCCATGTTGCAATTTTATGGCCATGTTATTGATAAAGATGGTATGCACACCCAGACTGAAAAGGTGCAGGCGTAATTACAGGTACCACCCCCAAATGATGTCTCTCAGTTGAGATCGTTTTTGGGACTTTTAAACTACTATCATAGATTTTTGATGAATCTGGCTCAATTTCTCCATCCATTACACCAACTGCTAGAAACAAAAACTTGTTGGCTCTGGATGTCTGTGGGTCAAAAGGCTTTCCAGTTGGTGAAAGACATGCTACATAAATCAAGAGTTTTAGTCCATTATGATCTTGCCAAGCCAGTGACTTTAGCTTGCGATGCTTCTCCTTATGGACTGGGAGCAGTACTTTCTCATATTTTTCCAGATGGCACAGAACACATTGCTTTTGCCTCTCGCTCTATCTCAGCTGCTGAACGCAATTACGCTCAGATCGACAAAGAGGCATTAGCCATCATCTGGGAGCTACCAAGTTTACTCTCTACTTATACGGCAGACATTTTACTTTGGTGACAGACCATAAACCGTTGTTGGCAATCTTTAATCCCAGGAAAGGCATCTCCCCAACTACAACAGCCAGGCTTCAGAGACATGCCCTATACTTGGGGCTATTGGACTATGCTATCCAATACCGTCCTCATGATCAGCATGCAACTGCCTTTGTCTTCATCACCTCTGGAAAATTCCTGGGACTTCAGTGCCTGTGTCCGTCTGATCATCATCATGTGCATTTTAGCTCTATGTATACATTTCATGCAACCCACCAGGATGACGTCCTGGCCATGGTCTACGAATACATTCAATCAGGATGGCAAACAGATGTGCCATCGATGTTCCTTCCACATGCTAAGAACAAATTGGAGCTTACCACCAAAGATGGCTGCATCTTGTGGGGAACTCGGGTGGTTATTCTTTCTCAGTTGCATGCTTCTACCTTGCAGGTTCTTCATGAAAGTCATCCTGGAGCAGTACAGATGAAGCAAACTAATCGGGCTCATGTCTGTTAGTAAAAGAACTAAAACCAAGCAGCCATCTAACCAGGACTTGGAACAAATCTATTCTGGTGGGGAGTAGTAGCTAGGGTAGACTGATATGGAGGAGGGGAGGCTCCACCCCTGCATTTCTTTCTAGAATTGTTCCAGCCCACTGGGAGCAGCTGTCGCCTTCCCATGGTACCTGTACGTCATATTGGATGACAGAGAAATAGATTATTTTATTAGAATTACAGGCTGCTTTTTGATATTGAAGGTAGATCTTTATTCTGGGACAGAGTGGGTTAAGTCAAGGCTTCCAGATGGATACATGGAAAAAATAGGATTTTAGTCTTACCTGTTAAATCCTTTTCACTTAGTCCATACAGGTTACTGGTAACTCTGGGAGGCGTCAGTCCCCTTTAAGTAGGCAGGAACATTCTCTAAATGTATGCAGAGGGTGGAGCCTCCCTTCTCAGGCTGCAGTTTACCCAGCCTGCCCATAATTGTTTGAGAACTAGCCAGACTAGATAGTAGAAGGAAAGAAGACTCCTGTGAGCATGCCCCGAAGGACTCCCACATTATGCCACAGGACAGCCAAGCATGGTCTCTTGACAGGGTGGGAGACCAGTAACCTGTATGGACTAAGTGAAAAGGATTTAACAGGTAAGACTAAAATCCTATTTTCACTGTCGTCCAATACAGGTTACTGGTAATTCTGGGATGTCCAACCATTGAGTTACCCTGAGGTTGGAAGAAGGCAAGGACCAGGCGCAAGGCCCCCAAAGTCACCAGGACCTCCATGAACCAACCGGTCAGAGATCCCAACTAACCAGAGGTGTCAACGGACACCAGCTAGAGGTAAAAACAGACCCCAAGAACTGTTACACAGCACACTGAACCAGAGCCAATAGGGCTCAACAGTAAGGAAGCACTGAGAACCTCAGAAAAGAAAGATCCTAGACAGACAAAACTGCCTCCAGGACCTTCCTCCCAAAGCTGGCATCAGCCGAGGCCAGCACATCTACACGGTAGTACTTCAAGAAGGGGTGCACAGAAGACCAAGTGGCCGCCCGGCACAACTGAGCGGCAGATGCTTGATTCTTGGAGGCCCAAGAGGCCCCAACTGACCCGGTAGAATGGGCTGTAACCCAAAAGGGAACATGCTTCTCCTTCAATTTTTAAGCTTCACAATTAGAAAACTTAATCTACGATGGAAAAGGTACCCCGTATGCCGGTCTCCCTGCCCTAGGACCCTCAGGAATGATGAACAGGGCATCAGACTATCTGATAGACTCAGTGCGATGAATATAAAACTTGAGACAATGCACAACATCCAACAAGTGGAGATCCCTCTCCTTGACAGAGGAAGGGTTAGGCAGAAAGAGGGCACCACAATCACCTGATTGATGTAGAACTTGGAGACCACTTTAGGCAAGGACTCCTTAGAAGTGCAAAGCACAGCCTTATCCTTGAGAAACACCAGATAAGGTGGTTACAGGACAGAGCTTGCAAGTCCGCCACCCGGCGAACTGACACAAGAGCCGAAAGAAAGGCCATCTTCCACGACAAAAGGCGCAAAGGAATAGACGGCAAGTACTCAAAGGGGGAACGCTGGAGAACCCCCAAACCAGATTAAGGTCCCAATGAGGAGTCGGACTCCGAAAGGCAGGGCGCACAGAGCAACACCCTGGAAGAAACCTCTGACGTCAGGAAGATAGCAATGCGTTTCTGGAAAACGACAAAGCGCTGAAGTAAGAACCGTAAGAGAACTTGCCAACACCGTCCAACCAAAAGGACAGGACAGTGGGACGATCAAAGTCATGAGACAGATCTCTGTCAACACACCAAGACACAAATATCAACCAGACACGGTGATAGTGGAAGAAACAGGCTTATGGCACTAAACATAGTAGAAACCACAGCAGAAGAAAACCCTTTCTTACATAACGAGGATTCAACATACAGGCCGTCAAATTGAGCCGAAGAACATCGTCTTCCACAGATAACCCTGTAGAAGAAGAGCTGGACGAGAGGGGAGCCGAAATGGCTCCACCACAGATAGGGCCATAAACTCCGGATACCAGGGTTGACGATGTCAATCCGAAACAATCAAAATTACCGGACAACGTACCGATTACAATGTCCGTAACACCCATATAAACATAGGGAGAGAGAGAGGAAAAATGGCCAGAGATAATGTCCAGGAATGGACATTGTATCAGCAGCAGAGGTAGAGTGTCGCTCCACAGAGAGCAAAACGGCGGAACCTTCCTGTTGTGTCCCATTGCCATCAGATCCACTGGGGCATTCCCCATCTCAGAACCAGGAGTTGAAACACCTCCGGATGTAGTTCCCACTCTCCGCTGTTGACTGTGTGACGACTGAGGAAGACTGCCATGACGTTGCCTATGCCTGGAATGAGCACTGAGGAAATGACCGGAACATGAACCTCTGCCCAGGACAGTATGGCCTTGACATCTAACCAAGCGGCGACTTCTTGTACCGCCCTGTCTGTCAATGTAAGCCACTGCCGTGGCGAAGTCGGACTCCACTCAGACTGGCCCATCCTCCAGTTGACACTCACAATGATGGAAAGAAGGGACTCCTCCATGGACCACTTCCCCTGAACGCTAAAGCGACCCAGAACAGCTCCCCAGCCCAGGAGGCTGGCATCCGTTGTGACCTCGGTCCAGTAGGGAATCCGGACGGATCTTCCTTGTAGGAGATTGGAAGGCCCAACCCCCACTCCAAGCTCAACTTGACATGAGGGGGGTAATTGGTAGCTTTTGATGATCGGTCGGTCCCTGCATGTCCGTATCACAAATCCCTGAAGTTCTCTGGTGTATACCATGGCAAATGGAACCGCCTCTATCATGGAGATGAACTACCCCACCTGAGAAGACAACTTCGGAACCAGTATCCAATAGCGGGATAGGATCATGAAGACCCTTTGGGCAAATTGATGGTTACCTTGTCCGGAAGAAAAATCATGCACCTCTGAGTATCGAACAGAAGACCCAGGTGCCGAGACGGAACAAGGTCAGACTTGACCAAGTTCGCAATCCAACCATGAAGTGTAAGGAATTGAATGCAGGTCTGGACCTGCTGAAGAAGGAGGTCCGCAGATAATGGTTGCAAAAGGCAAGTCGTCCATGTACGAAGGCACTCTGATGCCGCCCCGATGGAGGACGGATATCAAGGCCCCCCAACACCCGTTGGAAAACCTGGGGGGGGGGCTGTTGTCAGACCAATGGTAGAGCTCTGAAGGTCCAGAGAAGCAAGAAACTCCCCCAGAGACATGTCAGCGAATACTGTGAGCAGAGACTCCTGACGATAGTGAGACTTCACTACAAAGGAATTAAGATCTCACAGACCCAAAATAGGGCGGCATCCGCCGTCCCCTTTTTTTTTTTTTTTTTTTTTTTTTTTGTTCACCACAAAAAGGCTTGAATAGAATCCTGAACCCCTGTCTGCAGGGGGTACCTGTTCCAGGACAACCTTGTCCAGAAGAGCCTGAATAGCGTCTTTGAACAGACGGCTTCACTCGACTTCTTGAGGAGAACGAGAAAGATAAAGACGAAAAGGTGGGAGAGAAAAGAAAGGGATCTTATATCCCACAGACACCACCAGAAAAACCCATGGGTCCGACACGGAATCATCCCACGGTATTGGTGAGTCATACCGAAGCAGAAACCAAGTCATGGGCTTGAATGCGGCCCTGGGCTGCAATTGGTGCATGGGCTTGAAGGAGGAACACGGAGCAGATGGCACCGCCAAGGGTAGAAGAGAACTCTAACCCCAGAGGCCTCGCTAATTAGTTCCTTAAGTTTGGATCCAAACAAGGAAGTACCTTCAAAAGGCAAAGAAAGAAAAAAAAACTTTCATGGAAGCAGTGACAGCAGACCAAAGCCAAAGCGCACGCCCAACCACCACAGAAGTAGTGGACGCCATTGCCATCATGCGGATGGCATCAAAGGCAGCAGCAGAAACATAGTGTTGATCCACAGAGACAATAGCACGGAGACGCGATCTCTCCGAAGTAGGCGCATCCTGACGGCCCGCCATAGTAAGTTGCTCAGTCCAGACTGCAACTGCCCGGATAACCCATGTTGCATGGCGGTTGCAGCAAAGGCTGGACACACAGTAGAGCCAATAGAAGTGAAAATGGACTTAAGGAGAACCACAAGTTACTTATCAGTCCAATCTTGCAGCGCAGAAGCATCAGAAACATGTAAGACAGTAGATTTAGGCAGTCTAGATATGGGTGCGTCCACCTTAGGGGGATGAACCCATTCAGTCATTTCTGTTTCAGAAAAGGGCAAAAGTTTAGCAAACTTTCTAGCCACTGAAGAGGACGTGTCCGGAGTAGTCCATGCGTCAGAACCAAACAATCAAGAGTTGGGTTAGGAGGAAAATGAATAAGGGGCTTTTTGCAGGCACCTGGAAAACATCAGAGGGATCAGAGGGAACCCCCTGAACTGATGGAATGATGAGAGTGGACAATACAGCCATGATCAGGCCCTCAGTAGAGGTTTCAGGATCAGCTTAAAATAGGTCCCCTAAGAGACCTGGAAGATTCCAAAAGAGCACCAAACTCAACATTCGAATCTAGCAACAATTCTTCCTCAGAAGAATCTGACACATCAGGTGCTCCCTGCGGTTGAGGCAGGGAGGATCTGATAATAGAGGGGGTCTGCCATAATTGAAGTACCCCCTGTATCTGGGATGTAAAGAGCTGTAAAGTGGACCTGAGGTCTTCAGTTGCAGCCTTAAACTCTCGCACCCAAGCTGGCTCAATAGCATGGCTGGAAGGCCCTGGGTTGCTGCCAGAAACTTCGGAACCTGCTGGGCAGAAATGACCAGAGAACACTCTAGGTCGCCCTGTGTGACAGGAAGAGCAATGCGCAATGGGGGATACTGACACCCCATCTTCCTTAGTCTTAAGTCTAGCCCCTAGCACCAGCGGTATAGACATTCTCACATTGTCAAAATAAACAACTGTACAATGAATCACCCAATTGTAGTGTTTAAGATTGATATTTCACCCCAGAAACGCTAAATATAGACTGTTCTGGCAGGCGAAGGGTCAATCTCCAGAGGAGAAAAGGATTGTCCAAGCGCTGTGTAGGATACTCATTGAGAAAAGTGCCTAAAATGGCTGCCTCGACGGGAGCCAATCAGAAATTAGGCGCGAATCAAGCACTCATGGGAAATGTAGTTTTTCCCAAAAAGTACCCCCAAAACAGTGCCCGAAGCTCCCCAACACATTTGAACTATAAACCGGATTATAGAGCAAGGGTAGACAATTAAAATGAGCCCTCTCTGAATTCGCTGTGTGAAGCGGTTACAGAGATACGTCCCAAACAGTGTTAACCCATAGAAAGTAAATGGAGCAATGGCGTCTATGCGGTAAAGCGCGCCTTAAAGGCGCAGTACACAAATTTAATAAAAGATAAACTACAAGTTAAAAACATGAAACACATGTAGTGAACTTGTATGCATATAGAGAAAACACTGATCCAGTAAGAAAAGTGCCAGAAAACCCCATTAAACCTGTCAAACCAGCAGAGGAAGGGTTAAGTTACCACAGAAACCTGCTCCAAATACCCACAGACATACACATATACACCCAACGAGTGCCGGAGTGCGCAATAAGAACTCCCAAATACAAGCCCAATTAAGGGACACTGTGGGACAAGTGGACCTTCAGCACTCAAAGGGTGGCTCACCTTTCTGCAGATCTTCTGTCTTCAGGTTACCCTGTAGTAAGAATTACCTCAGAAAGGTAATCCATGGGGAAGCACTTGTAACCAAGATATTCCCCCTTCAGGGCTTAAGGTCCACCAAAAGGCCCTGGACACTGAGCTAGCCACTTTGGAGAGGGCATTTGTCAGGAAAGGTAACCCGCCTAATGGTGGTATTCCATATTTGACAGAAAAATAAAAAGAAACTAAAAACTGACGAGATGTTCTCCACCTGGTGTGTTCACACACAGGAGCAAACAATTCTGGGCAGGCTGGGTAAACTGCAGCCTGAGAGGGAAGGGAGGGTCCACCCCCTGCATACATTTAGAGAATGTTCCTGCCTACTTAAAGGGGACTGACGCCTCCCAGAGTTACCAGTAACCTGTATTGGACGACAGTGAAACAGGGGTGTTGTAACTGTTCATGCAGTTGGCAAGTACCAATGCCAAAGATTTTATACCCCCTAATGACATAATTCACTATATACACCCACAATATTTTTTTTCTGTATCTAACATACTGTTTTATGATGCTCTAAAGTTTAACCTCTTTGTGGGGTGTTATGTGATATACTGGAGAGGACTGCTCCAGTTCCTATGATATTCAATAGAGACTATGCACTAAGATCTCCAAAGTTGGGATAATTCTTAGTGCATAGTCTGGCAAAGGTTGAACCTGAGGGACTTATGTCCTTGATCAACCTCATTTACTATGCAACTAGATACTATAGGCAATTAACCCCTTAAGGACCGGCGCGCGGCCGGCACTTGCGGACCAAGGGGCATTTTTTTTTTATTTGTGCTTCCGGTTCAGGACTTCTGGAGTGGCGTGCAGCCGCGACGGGAGCCCTGAACTCCATGCCGTGCCAGGACCGTCATTGGTCCTTAAGTGTCGGACCGCCGTGACGGTCCTGGCACGGCAGTGGTCCTTAAGAGGTTAATGCATAATGTATAATGATATGCTCCCAGATATCCGGATAAAACATTGGCTAAATGCAAAAAGAAAAAAAAAGGGACTATATCCATTCTGTGAAAGTTGACAGAGGTACCCATATTGCCTGTATGGAAATCTAGGGTGATTCATATTTAATGTATGGAAAAGCACTCCTCAGGAGAAAAATAAAACTTTTTGTTGCAATGGATTGAATACATAAGCAGGGTGGATATGTGTGTGTGGTTTGGTGGAGAGATTTGTGGATGGATTCCTCTGTCTTCCTTCATTATTCCTTTCTGCTCATCTTACCCTTTTTTTTTTTTCTTCTTAAAACTTTGTCCTTCTCAACACTCATTCCTTGGCAAATATGCAGAAGTGTGGACAATGCAAACTGGCTGTCTTGAGAAACATGTGCAGTGTGCTGATATATATATATACAAATGGCTGTTGTAAGAATGTAATATCTAAAATGCTGGTGCTTTCTATTTGTAAAAATTTTGAAAAGAAACTTCAATAAGGACAGTTCAGTTTGATTGTCTTAAAAATTTTATTTTTATATGTATGTATAAAAACCACAATACAAATCTTGGCATCAGATGTTATGTTACGAAAGTGTAGAAGGAAGCAAGAATGTATTACACAGCCACTCCGCTATACCCCAATCCCCCCCAGCCACTCCGCTATACCCCAATCACCCCCAAGTGAAGGCCACTAGTGAGTCAAAATCATGACTACTACATTTTCACCTGACGTTATCTGAAGATAAGAAACCAGATCACTCACGAAAAAAGAGAAACCAGAGAAAAAATTTAATTAGAGAAGTTCTCTAGCCCACAGAACTGAAAGATAGTTAGTGTTAAATCATCAGCCATATTAACTGCAGATTAGTGTTCTGGTATTTACAATATTCCCAGCTCCTAAAGCAATATTCTAGTTTTATTGCCATCTTTGCAGCTTATAGAAAAAAAAATAACTTCACAGAAGACCCCCCCCCCCCGCAACTGCAGAACAGAGCAAAAACTTGAGATATGAGGAAGACCGGCAGCTAAATGGTAAATATGAAGAAATTCTTGTCTGACGTTCCTTGGACATTACTCAATCTAGAGAGTCACCCTACAAAGAAAATAAAAATATACTGTTGAAGAAAGTCTTACTGGGCTGGTTACATATAAAAATCATGTTAAATGCAAATGATGCATGATGACACTGCCTGGACCTCAGCAACCTCAGATTCAGAGACCTCCAGCACAAAACATACAATTTTTACATTACAGAGTATTAGATGATATTATGGGAAAATGATATTGTATGAAAGTCAAAATGAATATCACTAATAACATGGGTTTGAGACTGTGTGTGTTTGTGATATTTATATATATATTTATAGAAAACTGCACTCTCAGGTCATTTTGGAAGGTGAAAACGTGCTGATATATAAATCGACGTTTCGGCATTATCTTAGGCCTTTCTCAAGATTACAGTAAAGTGATAGTGAGCACCATTAAATACCCTAGTGGAGGTCACCGACTTGGCGCCTAATGACGTCACAAGGTCAGAGGTGAAGTGAGGGTGAACATAAATAATTGTACATAATAGAAATAAAGTTATAAAGGAAAGGAAAAATAAAAATATTATACAGGCATATTCATATGTACATATTATCTAACCAATGTCACGTCAGTTAAAGTTGCACGTACTAAAGCACCAGAGCTAGCATCACAGAGCGCAGCAATGAGTGAGAAAACATCTGTACAAGTGGAATTATTCATTACTCACATATAGTGTAATGTCATAAAATCCATTAGCACATGATGTAAAATCCGAAATATATTTACTGAATTGTGATAAAGACCTTAACACCATAAGATTCAAGGAACCCTGTAATATGTATGATGTAAAATGTGCCAGATAAGTATACGTCTAGTGATATACTGTTAACAATCAATAGAGATGATAAGATCTGGGGATAGACGTATCACAGTAACCAATAGTCTGTCAATGTCATCTGAGACATAAATGTACTTGAAATGTTAATTAGGTACATAAACATATGTGCTAATACATATGTATGCCAGAAGGAAATTCCACGGAATGGACATGGCATCCACAGCTAGAGCTCGAGGGTCGTTCCAACAGGAGCAGAACAGCAGAGCCTTCTGGTCGTGTCTCGTCTCCATCAAGTAGACCTGAGGATGACCCCACTTCTGGACGATGAGATGGAACACCTGATTCAGTTCCCATTCTCCGCTGTTGATGGTGTGCCGACTTCGGAAATCTGCCAGAACGTTGTCCACGCCTGGAATGTGAATGGTGGAAATAGCAGGAACATTATCTTCTGCCCAGGACAAAATAGCTCTGACCTCCAACCAAGTTGAAAAACTTCTTGTGCCTCCTTGCTTGTTGATGTAAGCCACTGCAGTGGCATTGTCTGATTGGACTCTCACTGGACAATTCTCCAACTGGACTGTCCAATACTGGAGAGCATAAAAGATTGCTCGAAGCTCCAACACGTAAATGAGAAGGAGACTCTCCTCCAGAGACCACCGACCCTGGACATTCAGGTGACCCAAGACTGCACCCCATCCTGACAGACTGGCATCCGTTGTTATCGTCGTCCAGAAGAGTATCAGAAAGGCTCTGCCTTTCGTTAGATGAGACAGGTTCAGCCACCACTCCAGATTCAGTTCCACATGCAGGGGGAGAGAGACCAATAACTTCAGGAGACCCGCCTGACCCTTGCAAACCTGTATCACAAACCGTTGAAGTTCCCTCGCATGAGCCATGGCGAATGGGACTGCTTCTATAGTGGAAATGAACTTCCCCACCAGAGATGTCAACTTCTTGGCTGGTATTGAATCCATTGCCAGGACAGTGGACACCTTGCGAGCGATCTCGTGAGCCACCTCGTCCTTGAGGAACACCATCCCCTTCACCATGTCGAAGAGAAGACCCAGGTAAACTAGGCATCTGAGATGTAGCCAGATCTGACTTGTCCATGTTCAAGATCCACCCATGATGGGAGAGAACGTGGATATACTTCTGGACCTGATGATGGAGATCCAGAGACAAAGCCTTCAACAGGAGATCGTCCATATAAGGAGTAATTCGAATTCCAGTCCTGTGCAGGACAGAAATCAAGGCACCTAGGACCCGGTTGAAGACCTGAGGAGCAGTAGACAGACCAAAGGGGAGCGCAGAAAACTGAAAATGCCCCTGGTCGCAGGCAAACCGAAGGTATTGCCTATTATCTGGATGAATAGCGATGTGCATGTATGTATCCTGAAAGTCCAGGGAGACTAGGAACTCCCCTGGAGCCATAGTGGCGATTACTGTCCTCAGAGACTCCTGCTGATAGAGACTTGACCACAAAGGAATTTAGATTCTTGAGGTCCAGGATAGGACAACATATGCCATTCTTCTTGCTAACCATGAACAGGTTGGAATAGAAACCTAACCCCTGTTCTGGCACGGGAATCAGTTTCAAGACCTCCTTGTCCAAAAGGGTATGAACTGCCCCAGTGAAAAGCTGAAGCTTGCTTCAGCATGAGGAGTGTTTGAAAGACGAAACCTTGGTGAAGGGAGAGAGATAAAGGGAATCCTGTACACCTCTGACAGAACCTGAAGAACCCACAGGTCCGCCACGGAGTCAGTCCAGACACTGTGGTAAAAGTGCAGGCGGCCACCCACAGGTTCGTGGGGTCCGGAGTTCAACGAGTCATGCTGAAGGAGGTTTGGCAGTCTTGGGCTTAGCCGAGGACTGCTTGGGCCTCCACTGCTGTTTAGGCTTGGAGGAGGCACGAGAATCTGGAGAACCTCATGAGTTGTGGTGCACACCTCAGTCTGAAAGGGACGAAAAAGCAGACTCCTTTTATACTGCGGCTTCTTCTTGGGGATTAAGGGCAAAAGGGTACTCTTACCCCCAGTAACCTCACTGATGATGTCTTTCAGTTCAGGCCCAAACACATCTGGCAACCACAGACTTGGTGGAAACCCTTCCAACCAAATGTACAGAATCAAAAACAGCTGCAGACACATAATGCTGGGCTTCAGAAATATTGGCTAAAACCCACAATAAATCAGAAGTAGGAGTGCCCTGACGCACGGCCACTGTCAACTGTTCAGTCCAGACCATAATGGCTCTATTTACCCAAGCGGCCGTAAACGCAGGATGCAAGGAAGCACCAGCAGCAGAAAGTATGGCCTTTAACAAAGCCTCTATTTTCCTATCTGTCCAATACTTCAGAACAGATGTATCCGCCAATGGCAAAGCAGTGGACTTACAGAGTCTAGAGACTGGGGCATCCACCTTAGGAGGTTGAGCCCACTGTATCAAAGCCGCTTCAGAGAAGGGGTACAATTTAACAAGCTTCCTAGACACAGCAAGCTTCTTGTCAGGAAGCTTCCACTCGTCCAAGACCAGTCTGTCAAGAGTGGGATTAGGAAGAAAACAGGTAGACTGAGTCTTAGGCTCCTGAAATACATCCGAAGGGTCCTTAGGATAATCAGATGTCAAGGGAACATTTAAGGTAGTGAGGACAGCCCTGATCAAACCCTCAGCAGAGGGGTCAGGGTCAGCCTCAAATGGGTCCACAAAGAATTGGGAAGACCGCTCCACAGAATTCCCCTCATCATCTGAATCCATGAGGAGTTCCTCTTCAGAGGAATCAGACAGATCAAGTATCCCCTGCAGTTTAGGCATGGAAGATCTGAAGGAAACAGGGGGTTGCCAAGCCTGGAAGACCCCACTTAATTGAGATGGTAACAGTTGTAAGGTACACTTCAAATCTTTAGTAGTAGCCTTAAACTCCTGTAACCAATGTGGCTCTAATGCATGGCTGGAGGTCCCTGGAGGAGACTCAGGGGCAGCAGAGCATGCAGGGCATATATTACCTGAGTACTCTCTAGGTAACCCTAAGTGACATGACGAACAAAGTGCAATGGGGGTCACAGACACCCCAGGGTCCTTAGGCTTAGGCCTAGCCAGAAGTGCAGACGGAGTAGACATTCTCAGTGTGTCACAAACATCAAAATACACCAGTTATACCCAATATAGTGTTAAAGATTAAAATTTCACCACAGAAATCACTAAAAAGCACTTATCTGGCAGATGAAGGGTTAATCAGCTGAGGAGAGAGGTAAGCTCCAAGCCCTGCATGTGTGTCACGGACTCAAGAACGAGAACTGGACCAGTACTGTAGGTAACAGAATGTTTATTGAGATATACAACTTACAGAATAAACGGCAACAGCACAGAACAATATCGACGAAGTCAGAAAGGACAGTGCAGCTGTAGAGGTACTGAACAGAGACTCAGGAGATAAACTGGGGATAAGCCGCCTCAGGTCCGCACCTGAGGATCTCCTGCAGGTTTGCACCTGTACAGACAATGATTTGAAGAAAGGCTACAGCACCTTTAAAGACAACATTCCAACTGAGCTCCGGAAGGTAAACTGGAGATAAGCCACCTCAGGTCCGCACCTGAGGATCTGCTGCAGGTTCGCACCTGTACACCGCAGTATATAGATAGAAGCAAGGAGAAGCCTGCCAGAGCCACCAACAGGGACCAACAGATTATCCACTGGAGCGTTGGTATGCTGGGTGCGCAGTGGACAACCCTTGGTAGTCAGACAAACCGGAATATAGACTGAGCAAAACATAAACCAGAGCCGCAGGTCTACACCAGAATGGTTAACGGACTAGCCAGGGTCATACACAGAGCGGGAAGTTGGACAGAGCCACATGTCAGCACCAGAAGGAATGTCAGCCAAGCTGGGGTCATACACAAAGCGGGTAGTCAGACAAACCAAAGGTTAGCACCAGAACGGTAGTCAGACCAACCAAGTAGAGAACAAACACAAGTCAAATGCACTAGAGACATCACGAAAGGGCAAATATTATATATATATTATTATTAGTACATCAGCATGGCGTACAGACAGATGCTTCCCTATACTTCAATACATGTAGGTGTATATTGTGGGTGTGCTATTCTATATGTGTTTGTGTAAGTGTATATGTACTATTATTATTAGATATATCTATCCATCTATCTATATATCTATATATATGCAGGGCTCAAAATTTCCACTCGTCATATATATATGAGGAGTAAGATACTGATAGAGGGGTTATGTGAAACTTTGATAGTGGGACAGGAAACCCAGATCAACATTTAGTCCTCTGATCTTGCTGTTAAAAAGTACTCAAAGGAAACTTTAGAAACATCCAAGAAAGAAAAACTTTTGAAACAGAATGATCATATTTTTTTAACAGCAAGAACAGAGGACTAAATGTTGATCTGGGTTTCCTGTCCCACTATCAAAGTTTCACATGACCCATCTATCAGTATCTTACTCCTCATATATATATCCACATGTCATAATGTATTCTAATATTGGTTCTGTATTATTACTAGTATAATCAGCATGGTGTACAGACAGATGCTTCCCCATACTTCAATACATATAGGTATATATGTGGGTGTGCTATTCTATATGTGTATATGGGTTTATGTGCATATATGTACATGTAGGTATGCATGTATGTATGTGTTTGTGTATATGTACTAGTATATATAAGCTCTTGTGTTTGGACGTACGTTTTAGTATGTATTCCTACATATTTGGGTGTATGCATTTCTGTATATGTGTGTGCTCATGTGTATGTGTTTATGTACACATGTATATGTACTTTATGCATATATATTTGTGGGTGGGTATATAGACACATTGTATGTGTATGTATAGATGAATGTATGTATGTATGTGTGTGTATATGTGTGTATGTGTATGTATATATGTGTATATATATATATTATGTATATGTGTGTACGTGTGTGTACATGTGTGTGTATATGTATGTATATATTTATGTATGTGTATTTGTATTTATGTTTATGTATATGTGTGTGTGTGTGTGTGAGTGTGTGTATGTATGTATATGTGTATGTATGTATGTATATATGTATGTGCATATGTGTGTGTGTGTGTGTGTATATGTATGCATGTTTGTATGTATGTATGTATGTATGTATGTATGTGTGTGTGTATATGTGTATGCATGTATGTGGATGTATATATATGTGTGTATATGTATTTGTATATGTGTGTGTATATATGTATGTGTGTATGTGTGTATATATGCATATGTATGTGTATGTATGTGTACATGTGTGTATGTGTATGCATGTTTATGTATGTGTGTGTATGTATGTATGTGTGTATATGTGCATGTATGTATGTGTGTATATGTGCATGTATGTATGTGTGTATATGTGCATGTATGTATGTGTGTATATATATATATATATATATATATATATATATATATATATATGCATGTGTGTGTGTGTAAGGTTGTATGTGTATGTGTGTATATGTGTATATATATATATATATATATATATATATATATATATATAAATATATATATATATATATATATGTGTGTACGTGTGTATGTATGTATATATGTGTGTGTGTATATGTGTATGCATGTATGTGTATGTATATATATATATATATATATATATATATATATGTATATATATATGCGTCTGTATGTATATATGTATGTATATATATGCGTATGTATGTATATATGTATGTATATATATATATATATATATATATATATATATATATATGCATATATATATATGCATATATATATATATATATATATATATATATATATATATATATATATATATATATATATATATATATATATATATATATATATAGTCAAAAAGTGTACTCAGCCCAGGAAACTCCAAGCGTCGTAGCGGAACAGCACTCAAGGCAAAGAAAGTGAATTTATCAATTTATTGCATCCATTTAGCCAAACGTTTTCGGTCCACACAGGACCTTCCTCAGGGCAAATGTTTGAAACCACAACACACCCCACATATATATAGAAAAAATACAATCAACCAAAAAAATAAGAAAAGCCCCTTACCCCATGATCCTCGTGGTCTCAAATGCGCCAGATGGAACGCGGTCGCAAGTGGGAACCGAGGTGCAGTGACGCAAGCAGGACGAGACAGGTTGCCAAGCAACCAAAGAAAAAAAATGTATACACAAATCAATGCAGATCACGTTATCCCACCACTAGCTTCGCTTGCCGGCTGAATGCAAGAGAAGCTATACACCGTCCCGATGCCCAATCGGAGATCGAAAGGGACACAAAATGAGTGTCGCTAGCGTGCTATGTACATCTAGCGGAGTGCCTAATAAAGAAATAGAATGATAGAAGCCAATCAATAAAATAAAAAAAGGAATATGTGTAGGATATAGAGAATAGTGTTTTAGTTCATACGTGGCCAATCTCCAGACTTGTCCATCCAAAGCATATAGATGTCCAATCAATTCCATTAGTGCTGTCATTGGAACTTTTAAACGGACCATTTGAGTAAAATCTTTCTCATGCGGCTCTATTCTTTTCTTCCATAGACCTGTTAACTCCCGTCATTGTGGTAATGGAAAATATAGCACCAACCATATGAAAATATAAAGAACTATTAAGTATCCGTTCCCAATTCTTTCTGGAGTGATGTATAAAGGGTTATAGGTTCAACTCATCGTGGGGCTTCCCACAGGTGAGGGCCACATATTAATAACCCAACTCAGTGAATCGTCATATATTTGCAGTGTGCATAATCCTCCATCACAGTTAAGGAGCCATTCCACAATGTATTGTTAATATTATCCGGGGTGATAGGCACCTTTCACAGTGGAGCTTACCATCTGTGAGGTCCATTTGTTTATACCCCAATTTTGAAACAAAGTTTCTTCAATATGAATCCATGGGATAGAGCGTATTGAATGCCAACATCGGTCCAATCTTCTAGGGACATTCTTTTTAAACAAATAGATCAGCTTTGGAGATTTATACCACCGTTTTTTTAAAAACACCGTTTTTTTAAAACAAAGTTGTATTGGCCATAATAGCCCAAGATAAAGTATCGGGTGAGGAACCTACAACCTTAGGTAGATGGATGCCATAAAAAGACAACATGGCAGTCCACAGCAATATCATAGCACAATGATCTCCGAGTAGGTAAAATAAAAAATATATGAATCATAGGAAAGTAAACCTTACTGTTACAGAAAGCAAGATAGTTGGAATTCGTGGTTCAATCCATGGGGCGCAAGGCTGCCATATTCATAAATCAGCCTTGCTTCCCATTGTAGTAAAAGTTTATGTCTATCTCCACCTCTGGAGGGTTTTTTCACTTGTTTGATAGGCATGAACCGAAAATCATTAAGTGAATGTCCTGCAAGTTCAAAATGTCTAGCCACTGGCTGATTGAATTTCTCTCTAATGTCCAACGTACCGTCCAAGGTCTTTTTGATCACAGATCTATGATTGTTAATGCGTTCCTTGAGCATTGTGATAGTTTTACCAATGTAATGTAGTCCACATGGGCATACAATCATATAAATCACAAATTTACTCTCACAATTCATGTAGTCTTCAACATAGATCAATTTACCAGTTTTTGGATGTTTATAGTGCTTTCCTGTTAAGATATATTGACAATTGGAACATCCTTTACACTTAAAGACTCCAGTGGGACGCTTAAGCCAGTGAGTACAACTCTCATATTTTGAAATTGGATCATTTCTCGTAAGCCAGTCTGCTAGATTTCTTCCCCTACGGTAACAAAAAAGGGGTGGATTTTTGAACAAATGACCGATCTTGCTATCACCCTGTAAAATATGCCAATTGTTGTGAAAAACCCTCTTCAGGGCTGGTGAAGCGGTGGTGTATTGTGTCTGAATACAAAATCTTTCAAGTTTCTGTGAATTACTAGAAGCAGAGGACAGTAGATCATTTCTATTGAGTTGAGAAACCCTATTAACAGCTTCTTGTACTTCCATATAAGGATATCCTCTCTCAAGGAATTTCTCTTTCATTGTCTCTAAAGATGTTTTTTGAATCTCCACATCAGATGTTGTCCTTATCACCCTAAGCATCTGTGAGAAAGGCAACCCTCTCTTCAGAGGTGCTGGGTGGTGGCTATCTGCGTGGAGTAAAGTATTTCGATCACTAGGTTTCTGATAGATACAGGTCTGAAGTCTGTGTCCACTTTTATAGATAGTCATATCCAAAAAGTTAATTTGCAAATAGCTGTATTCCATAGTAAATTTGATAGTCGAGGGTATATTGTTTAGGCAATCAACAAACTCATGTAGCAAA
>CM074724.1:187517194-187519694 GCA_037306005.1 Rhinophrynus dorsalis | reverse complement strand
CCTTTTTTTATTTTATTGATTGGCTTCTATCATTCTATTTTCTTTATGGCACTCCGCTAGATGTACATAGCACGCTAGCGACACTCATTTTGTGTCCCTTTCGATCTCCGATTGGGCATCGGGACGGTGTATAGCTTCTCTTGCATTCAGCCGGCAAGCGAAGCTAGTGGTGGGATAACGTGATCTGCATTGATTTGTGTATACATTTTTTTTCTTTGGTTTCTTGGCAACCTGTCTCGTCCTGCTTGCGTCACTGCACCTCGGTTCCCACTTGCGACCCGCGTTCCATCTGGCGCATTTGAGACCACGAGGATCATGGGGTAAGGGGCTTTTCTTATTTTTTTGGTTGATTGTATTTTTTCTATATATATGTGGGGTGTGTTGTGGTTTCAAACATTTGCCCTGAGGAAGGTCCTGTGTGGACCGAAAACGTTTGGCTAAATGGATGCAATAAATTGATAAATTCACTTTCTTTGCCTTGAGTGCTGTTCCGCTACGACGCTTGGAGTTTCCTGGGCTGAGTACACTTTTTGACTATTTCATTTTCTAGGGGACGTGCACCAAAATTCTGTTGGTTACAAGCTTTTGTGAGTGCAGCTGCTCTATTTATATTTAATAATCTATTTCTCTATGCCAGTTCTGCACCACGTTGGTAATGAAATATTGTTTGTTACAATTTTGATCCTTGACAACAATAAGTTTTGATACACTGTAGTTGCCTTCTCCATCTGTGGTTTGATTCCCATATTATGGAAGATCTTGTTGAGGGGGACAGTCATAATAAAGAAATCTCTAGTATAGCACACCTACTTGTTAGTGAATCTGGACGCACTCTGTTTAGGGATGGCTTGGACCTAGCCCTGGGCCCTGATAAACCTAGTGATATTTATAACGATTTACTCAGATTAAAGAAAAAGGAGGTTGATTTTTACCTACATGGGGTAACCTTATCACATTACTATAAAGAAAAAATTATCCCTAGAGGGTTTAGGATTAGGAACCAACCCACCATTGGAAGAGGGAGTCCAGAATTCTGTAACAAATGGTGTAACATTTTAAATCAATGCTCATTTGAATTAATGTTGCTTGTTATTGAAGAATCTGCTAAAGAGATTGAGAAAACCAAGACAGAAATTTTAACCATTGAGACGAAACACAAGGACATTTTCAATGCTGATAAATGTAAGGATTTGATTATCAAATTAGATAAAACTATATCTTCTTATAAAGAAAGTGTTGCCTCAGTCAAAAAAGATAAATTAAAACAAGTTCAACTTGATTATAAGGAACTTAGGGTTTATCCCTGGCTCTTGGGCCTCAGTGATAGACGGTTTGGATACAATAGACGGTTAAGATCTCGTTTTGATAGGGGCAACACTGACTTTTCTACTGAATCTGATTCCTGTACCCAGTCAGATAGTGCTGATACTAACACTGAGGGAGATTTTTTGGGCAGACACAGACCCAAAAAAAACAAAGGCCCCAAGGGAAAAGACAAAGAAAAAGAAAAATCAGACGTGGAGGTAGGAAACACTCAAATAGAACAAAGGACATTGAGGGCAAGAATAAAATAACGGTACTAAATCTGTCCTCACGTACATTATCTAATACGGAAATGGCTGTACTCAGTAAAGGGCTTAGTTTTGTTCCCACCAATAAGCAGTCCCTTTTCCAATGGGAAATAGATTTATACAAAATGCATAGACAACTCAAGCTTAAAGACTTTTTCGCTGATAATATTGACTCTGTTGGTGATAACAGCACTGCCCCTTTGAGAAAAAAGAGTACATTTGATCCTACATCCACTAATCCTCACATCACTGCATTTATGAATTTGGTTAAGAAAGAAAGCAGAGAGGTTGTTTCCAACAGACCAACTAGCTATAATAATTTCTCTAGGGATGAATATGTAGCTTTGAGAAATCTAGCAGATGACAATTCTATCATCATTAAAAAAGCAGATAAGGGTGGTGCAATTGTTGTATTGAATTATGATGATTATAGACAGGAGGTAGTTAGACAACTTTCAGATATTACTTGTTATAAACTGTTACAACGTGATCCTACTAATGCTTACAAAAAAGAAATAGATGGAATCATTAATTTAGGCTTCCACAACAGATGGATATCTGATGAAACTAAAAAATTCCTTATGCAAGAACATCCAGTTACTCCCGTACTTTACACTATTCCAAAAATTCATAAATCCCTGGAATGTCCACCAGGAAGACCTATTATTTCTGCACGAAACTCACTTTGCCAACCCTTATCACAATATGTAGACTTCTTTCTACAGAAATACATGTGCAATCTGTCTAGCTATATAAAGGACTCTACTGATTTCATAAAGCAATTACCGGATACGATAATTGATAATATACTCTTGGTAACCTTGGATGTGTCAAGTCTGTACACCAGTATCCCACATGATTTAGGAATGGATGCAATACGTGGGGTTTTACAACAGGATAGTGCATATGCTGGACCGCCAATTGAGTTA